>LS906477.1:22564-44515 GCA_900490955.1 Micoletzkya japonica | reverse complement strand
GCAAAAGTGAAAACGGACGGTAGATTTTATGTATTTTCTCAATCTATTGCGTTTTCACCCCTTACTGTCAATTTATGGGTTTCCAGCGATTCGTTCAGGAGGAGCGCGATGCATACTTTGAGAGCCAATATTTTGAAAATCCAATGAGATCACAACTTCAGCTATAGTGTACGTCGTAGTTAAACCGTAATTGTATGCATATCTACTGTAAATATTGCCCACGACGCCACATACCCAAGCTACTGAGCTTGAAAGTACGTCTATTCAAGTGCACGCTGTTTGAGATGCCAACTTTGCGACATCACATCTCAACCGGTCCGAAGTGTGATCACTTGTTTTTCGTACCAACATGAAGGGGTTCGATGGTACTACGCATACCGTTTCCATTGATCAACTGCTATTTCGTACGACTCTTTTATTTACCTTCAAAGTTGGCATGTTTTTAAGAGCGCTGTCTATAGAATGGCGACACTCCGTTATGGGACAAATTCTGTGTAGATGACGATATTATACAAAGCATGTCAAAAAGCGGAATCAGGAAATGGAGGATCCCTCAGTATCTGAAGGATCGGGCAGCCAAATGCAGAGATCCAAGCGTTGGGAAAACTCGTACGTATGTACATCTCTTCTTACTCTTAATACAAGCAATAGTAAGATGCTAATCATTCGATACCAATTAACTTGACCACTTTCCCATTTTCAAATTTTTTAGTCGCTGATCGTTCACATGAGAACTCATGTACGTGTGAATCCTGACGTTGAATGGGAGGTGCGTGCAAGATATGAGCGATGTTCTGCTTCTTTCTATCGATTCCAAGATTACGAAAGCGTTGGAAAACTTTTGTATTCTCTGATTCAGTTGTTTATATTCACAGATACTATACATCTGGTTTGTATACTCACCTTTCATTTTGATCTATGTTCTTTGAGCATAATCATGCTAGTTTGCTGTGTTTTTACGATTTTCCGTTATTGTTTTGCAATATTGTTGAACTGTTCTTGTTATACATACGATGATTTAATAAAGATTGTCTTCGATAAAACGTTTTACCATCTTATCATGCATTATGCCGACTACGTTGTTTCGTGGCGTTGTCAATCACTTTAAATAATTATGTTTGCCGTTATTCTTACGGCAGAGAAAGGAAGAATGGTATGAGAGGGAGTGGGAGACAGAGTAATGAAGAGAGCGAGAAGAGCGGCACAGATTGCTAGATGCGAGACTTCGCATCCCCGCTGAATTCTAGTGAATTTCCACATCCGATTTTAGAAATATTCTCCACGGTCATGCCTCACTCAATTGCTGTATTGCATGCTATTCATATCATTTCCCAAAAGCTCGCTTCCCCACTACCCCATGGAGGTTCTCATGGAATGTAATTCTTGTCACATCATTACTGATCATTCAGTCTATTGTCAAGCTGAAGCTTTGTCTGATTGATTCTTTCACCCAGTCGGTTACTGTACTCTCACTCCTTACCCTCTCATTGAGCATAGCTTCGATTAGTTGCGCAACAGTGCTTGACTTGCTGTGCGAGACTTGGACAACTCTCTCAGGAACAGCTGGTATCTGGTGAAGAGGAGGGCAGGGGAGAGAAGGGGGAAGAGAGAGGAAAGGAGGGAGAATGGGGTGGGGTGAGCCAGACTGACCGCCGTTTTCTCTCGCAACGATGTTCGGGCTACTGTAAATCTGTGCGGCGCCAATTTGAATGTTATGCTTCAGCATGTTCATTCATTTTTAAATATTTTTTTTGGGTTTAGCTCTATTATTGTTCGAAAATGCTCAAAGATCAGTGTGGGGCGTTGCATAAGCGAAGAATGAATTTTTGAATATTCGAACACCAGTGACGTTATAGTCTATGCAAAATAAGCGCATTCCCTCGCCGTACCTCCCATTGGCAATGCTCAGCTTCGCGCTGCCAATAAGAATCAGCTAGGCGGAGGAAGGGAGAAACGGAGAGGAAGGGCTTTGAGAGACATTGGTGCTTTGGGTTAGACTTCACTCATGCCGAGAATGTTCGCAATGCCACTAGCGTGAGGGGAGAGAATGCGAGTCTTCGCTTCGTGCTCGTTTCCACGGAGTTCTCGGTTGAGTGACCTGTTAATCTATTTAGTTTTCAGAGGCCTACACCCTCTCAGAACTGATCGCCTACATCGATCGTAATGGAAAAAATCAATCTGCTTATTTACAAGTAAGCAGACTGATTATCAAAGATTCTCTAAAATCGGAGTAGAAAAACTTGGCCGTACTCGGCCATCCACGAAGCGTAATGCGGTCGCTCTTCTAACGTGGTCCAGGGGCGATTTAGCGATTTATTTTAGACTGATTTAGAGATTCGCAAATGGGCTATATCGGTGAAATTCAGTGGTTTATCGAAGAAGAATGTCGCGAACAATGCAGACTGCTCGAACTTCCACCGGTTGAAAGCTCTTCCGCCCTCTACGCAAGAAGCCAGCCTACGTTCGTCTTTTTCTAGTGTTATTTTGAATTTTACTCTAGATAGCAGTAGGTACACCGAGAGAACTATCTGTAGAATACATGCATTACCTATTCACCTAGTTAATTCCCCAGAAGTTTGAGGGGAAACTTCATGTTTTTGGGGACCTCTCCACTGCGGGGGTTTGTACTATTCTCGATAGACGTGGAGAGATACTGATAGTTGAAAATTATGGTTAGAGGTGAAGGGAAATTCGTAGGATCTGTAGAGATTGGCATGCGAGTTCTTTTGGTCGATATGCTTCACGAACGATGTGTGAAACATAGGCACCAAAAGAACTCTCATGCACAGCTCCAATTGTCTGTAACTAACTTATCGTTGAATTCAGCACCGGACTCCAATTCGGGACTATGAGGGAGTGATGAGAGTGCATGGTGACCACGAGGACGGGGAGGGCGCCACTCCGCGAGGATACAAGGAGGCATCCTTTATGGAGTGGTGCCCCGAGCACACGCCACGTAAGACCCCTTCAGTTGAATACACTGAGCAAAACGTTCCCCTGGGGGTAATATTTTACCTCGCCGGGGTACGTGCGAATTTACATCGACAGTCTGTAGTACCCTATGTATTGAATAACAGTGTAATTTCGCCTAGCGTACCCATGCCGATCGACTGGATTGCTGCTTAGAATATAGTTTATGTTTACTACTAAACCTTTACTAGAGAACCGTCAGTTTATAGCACACGGCGAGAAGCATTCAAAAGGAATCCATGAATCTCCACCTTTCGGCATAGTCTCATGATTTTGTTCTTGAACATTATTGCTTATTACAAAATTGTCGTTCGGTTTAATAGAAGAAATGGATGTTATTCAGTGAGTCAACGGTGAGGCCGGAAGAAGACCTCTCGAATGAGTACCGGAGGGAAAGGAGGGAAGCAGTACTCGGCCTGAGTAGACATTTGCTCTCATATAGAGTTCTCCTGATAGCATTTCTATGAGCTTAGTATTTATTTTTTACAGTTTCCAGTTTATATCAGTTCTCTTGTTATTGATATCTTCATCTCTAACGTATATCGTCAATCGTCAACTTTTTTCTCTGGTTGACTACTGAATTATTTTCATATCCTGTATACATGATACATTGATTGGCAATTCATCAATCGCAAGAATAGGAATGAAGGCAGCAATGTAGAAAGCGTAGTCTAGGACCAGGAAAACAATCAACAATAAATTATCTGGTCGTTATGACTTCGTGTCGTCAGATTGTGATGAGGTGTGGGGGAGAAGGCGACGTTGATGCCGACTTTATTTCAGACGTTTTGACAATGTCATGCCATCATCAGTGAGTGAAATTACCTACAAGAAGAAACATAAGTGACATCAAAATGCAATTAAACACATTATAAACAGGAGAAAGAATGACCCGCCACCAGAAAGAAAAATGAGAAGAATAAATTATCTAATTTGCATGATACATTCAAATGATTAAACCGACAAGGAACATCTTAAAACGTTCCACGGAATTACGTATGGATGGGTGAGTATTATAATGGGTCTTGCAAAATGCAATGAAGGGAAAAAGGAGCTGAGATACTTAGAAAGTTTGATACGAACAACTTGCTGGCAACGGGAGAGCTGAGAACAACGGGATAGCTTAAAGCAGGTAGAGTTGTTACTAGGGTTCTCATGCGTAAATTTTAATGAAAATAGAAGAAAGTCAAATTGAGTTGTCTAAACCCTAGTTATTGGGTGAGTAGATAGTTTACATGAAGGTCACGGAGTTCATCTCACGTAGTGTGTCGTGGATGCGAATGGCCTTGTACTCGATCGATTCCGGAACAAGTCCTCCTTTGACCGAGCGTACTCGTCCATCTTGTCTCTGTAATAAAAAGTCGTTGCTGATGCATTTGGAAAATCTTGAAAAGCACCCAACGGGTTAAAGCACTTTCTCGCAATAGCCAGTTGTTATCAAGGAGAGCGCAGAGGTAAAACGCCAATGCCTTAAACGAGTATTTCCAGATCACTTGATTACTGTAGCTAGAGCTATTGAAGAATAATGGTGCAATTAGCGTGATTATTTTGTTAACAAAAGGACAGATTTGATTAAAGGGCCCCTTTACCATATGCATTATTTACATCTTTGGATAGCTCTCAATGTCCTGAGTCTCATACTCTCTCCTTTTTTCCAAGAGTGCGTCTAGTCTTTCACATTTACCGCTAATGTGTCACCAATTGAAATCCTTAGTTTCCTTTCCCGGTTTTTCATGAAATTAAAAGAGTTCTTACCCTCTGAACTTGTCGAAGATCAGATTGGCTCGCTTGGCTGCCAGATCGGTGTAGTGTAGAGGGGACGGGATGGAGATCTTCTTCGGGCAACGGAGGTTACCATATGCCAATGCATACATGATGGTCTGAATGCACGGTGATCATTGGTCATGGTGACGAAATGGTTATGAACCAAGTTCTAAGAGAGTTCATCTCTTCGAGGGCTTAGCATTACCTGCCAAAAGGCCTCACTAGGCTTCCAGTCGTCCCGCAACACTGTGTTGTAATGAGTAGGTCGAGCGTTCCCTGCAGTAAATGTCTCTCAGTAAGATTTTACTCAGACCTAACAACTGATAAATGTTCCTTAGGACTAGATTATAAAGCAGTATGAACAGAGTGCAGACGTAGGAAGCTAACGGAAGCTTTGCATACCTTGGAGCCGAAGTGGGAGAGGAGTAAGAAGTCGAAGTTCTTCTCGGAGACGATCTCAGTCTCAACGAGAACTCCCGGATCGGAGGGAACGAGGGGAGCCCGATTCTCCGTGGGGAAGAGGCGGCAGTGGTGCCGCTTCTTAGCCACGATGTATGTGATCGTCGGCAGGCCATCGATTCCGTAGAACTGGAAAAGATGTTTTTACGCTGAGTAATGCCTTCGTTCCGGGGTAGAAATTAACTACAAAGTTGTTTTCAGGATTTTTCAGAGTGGCGCTGAGTAGTAACGAAATGAGTCGCTTTGAGAGTGTTACTACATTGTCGGAATTCACAATAGAGAGTCAGAACGCGCAGGTATTCATAAATATCAATAATCACTACTATACCTGAACCAAGGTGGCCTCCATAGCCTTCGTCTCCTCGTGCCGAACCTTGTTGAGCATGGTATCGGACACACCATCTCACAATACGACCACGTGCTTCGGTAGAACCCTCGTGTTCTACAACAAGAAATAAAAAAACTTATCGCATAATTGGGAAGCTACCTTTTTATCAAATTGCTCGTCATACTGTAGGCATGCAGGTCAATGTTGACAAAATGACCGATTTGATTAAGCGGTGGTTTCCGGAATGCTGAGAAATGGATAAACTATTAAAGTTTGATTGTCAAACGCCAGTAATTACCGGAGATAAACGGCCAACCCGGTGTTACTCCTGAGAACAGATCAATCAGGTTCCGTCCCTCCTCCTCGTAGATGCGCTGCACGTTACTGGAGGCTTGGAAGCTGAAATTATTCTTAGACCATTTTATTTATTAAAATGCAGAGTATGAAACGCTGTAATGATGAGCTAATAGGTAGTGCGCAGTCGTGGGGAAGCGAGAATAAGAGGGCGCAATCAAGGCATATGTGCTGAGCCGAATACCTCTACCCCTTCTACGCGATACAGCGTAGATAAAGTTATTTAATTATATACTAATATCCAATTAATGTCTTAATACCTGCTTCAAATCCTGAAAAAAACCGAGCTTACTTCATGCACTCCGTGTCAACGTTAGCAACGACGGCGAGGAGGGACAGGGGACAGTCGTAGAAAGGTAGCATTTCTTTAAAGAAAGTGGCTCGTTCAGGTTATTGAATTCTATGGAATCTTTGATAATGGTTCGAAGAGCCTCTGCAAAGTACTGATCAATCTGCTTACTTGGTATTATTAAGTTTCTAAGTTTCACGGACGATCGAGGTAGGCGATCTTAGAGGAGAGGATGTAGGCCTCTGAAAAATAATGAGATTAAGAGGTTGCTAAGCAATCAATTACGTGAAATTTAAAACAAAGCGAAGACTCGCATTCTCTCCCTTCACGCCAGTGGTAGTACAAAGATTTGCGGCATCGGTATGGGGCCTATCGAAAGGCATTGTTTCTCAAGGACCTTTCGCTTAATTTCTAGTTTCCCCTTTCTAACTCCCTCTTATTGACAGCGCAAAGCCGAGCATTTCCAGAGGGAGGAACGAGAAGGGAATGCGATTCTTTGCATAGATTATCACGCCACTGGCATTCGAACATACGATCTTCGCTTTCGCTTCGCGCCACACTGATATTTGAGTATTATACGAAAAAAATCTGCTTAACGAAGATTGAATTAAACCTATGAAATTGTTTAAAAATGAGCAAACATTGAAGAAGCATGACATTCAAATTTGCGCCGCACAACTCTATAGCAGCTTTAACATCGTGGCTAGACGAAATGATGGCCAAAGGCTCACCCTCTCACCCCATTCTCCCTCTTTCTCTCTCTCTCTCATTCTCTCTCCTTCACCTTCTCTCGCCTCTCCTTCTCATTCCAAGCTGCCCTCACCTCTCTTCCAGCGATAAATAGCTGTCGGCATAGTATTTAGGTAACGTAATCCGTTACCGTGCACCGTGCGTGTCTAGAATGCATTGCGCACAATAACAGACAATATAAACAGATAACATATTCTACACTAAAAATGATAACACTATGGTCAGACAAAATAACTACGGATTGGAACTGTAGTTTCCATAGTTTTCGTAATTTTCACTCCCACACTTTCCGTCCTTCCCTCCCCAAACAGAACGTGTCCTATCGCGGGCACATCACCCTTTTCCTCCATCTTTATTTCTCCCCCCCTCTCTTAATGCCCCTATATAGTCATAATCAACATGCGAACACCTCCATTTTCTTCCCTAGTTCCCTTCCTCTTCCCTACACTTTGCAGCCAAACATGGAAGACGGCATCTTCATATGGGGACCAAACATTTATATTATAACCACAAACGACAGTGAAATACATGAAATTGTTGATTTGACAATATCGACATGTCATAGTATGAACTGTACCTACTCCCATCTATCGTCTCCGCTCAAATTCACCACCAGCTTCATTTCTCCCTTACTGATCATGATCTTCTTTCCTCGAATCGCCACTTCTTGCGCAAATTTGAATGCGTCGATCATATCACTTTCCGCTGCCTCTTGTAATACTATTTCAAAAAAACAAGGGCCAAACAGTCCAACAAGGGACGGATTAGGTTCGACGAGGCTCTATGTATAGGGAATTATGGAAAAAGAAGATTGTTTACCTGGAGGGCGTTAACCGCTTCTCTTAGAATGCGACAGTGTCGAGAGGGTAAAGTACGGTAGACGAAAACCCTCTGTCAGTTGCTTTCTTTGTTATTTTAGGCGAGAGTTGTAAGATGAGGGTGGAGACAACATATAGGAAAGAGTTTAGAGCGGAGCTTTTGATTCAATGCTATGCCTAGCTATATCGGCAATTGCCTACTTGGTGCTTGTTTTTTTCATTTCACTAGTTTTGTAAAAACATAAAAGGGTTGATTCAAACCTTGAGCGGAGCACGAGGAACGAAAAGTTTCGTAGACTTCTGCAGGCGACGAATCTGTTGAAGGGATACTGTTTTGGGTCTAAATGTCAGGATTTTAGAAGAAGGAGTGGAAAAGCTATATTATTAGTTGTAGAAGACGATGTACTTAAATCCCTCGGTATAGGCGAAAGTTGAGCAGTAGTGTAGGTACGCTGCAATAAAAAAAACTATTTCATATGCAGGAAATATGACAATACAAAAATACCCGCGTCACAGACTAAATAGCGCAAGCAAAAGTTAAATTCGCGTAGCATTATTGTGTGCAAAAACAAGGTAGCGGTTGCGTGTTCAATATATCAGACACGCAAAAAGCACGTTCTAGCGTGTTCACGAAATTTGAGGTTTTCGTGCTTGCTACGAGGTCATTCTTGTCTGAGTTGCCCCTTTCGTCTCTCTCCTGAAGATCGACAAGGATCCTTTCCCCCGCAAGAGTGGCGGTTGGGGGTCGTAGCGCCAAGCATGAGTGGACAAAGTGAAGGAAGTGGAAGAAGGCTGGCCATCGGAAGCCTGAACCTCCATGGGATGGCAGATGATGCGAGGATGGAGGATATAGGTAGAGAAGGCCTTGGAGAAAGTGAAGGTGGATGGTCACAGCCGGCTCATAGAATGATTGAATTTTTTTGGCATTTTCGAATTCTAGGTCAAAAACTGGTCTAGAGTAAGAATCGAAAAAGTGAAATAAGGCAGTACCGCGTTAGCTGTAGTCGGAAGCAATTTATATGTGTACTTAATTTATATGTGTACGGGTGAAGCGTATTTGGACACACGACTCCGTGCCCTTACCGTCCACCATCCCCGCGCCCACCCTCCCAGTGTCATGCCTCAAGATGAAGGCGGGGTGAAGCGTATTTGGACACACGACTCCGTGCCCTGAAGTGCAAGCCGGCTGTGAAGGCAGTGCAGGAAGTGAGGAGTAAGGAGGAGGCGACTATTCAACTTCAATCAGGTCGAATCTTCTATCGGACTGGATGCATTGATAGTCGCAGTGCCGGCGTAGGATTCTTCATTGATAGTTCTTTGGCGCGATCTGTGGTCAGATTCGCGTCGATTAGCCCCCGCATATGCTTTCTTGGAATGCAGTTTGGCCGCGTCCTATTCCGCCTCTTCTCTGTCTATGCGCCCGCTTCATCCCGTCCTTAATCTGAGTTTGATGATTTCAAGAGAGAGCTTGAGAATGCTTACACGGATACTATACCACAGGCGCGCTCTTTTCACAAAATCTCCAAAGTCATTCTTGGTGATCTCAATTCTCGGGGAGCAGAGGACAGTGTTGGCAACTATGGGTGCGGTACGCCTAACGAAAAAGGTCAAACGATAGTTGACTTCAAGATTCTTTCCGCGTTTGAAACGATAGACAAACGATAGGGGAACAGAGAGTCTTCATTCATTCTCTCTGTTCCCCTCGCGCG
Source organism: Micoletzkya japonica (assembly GCA_900490955.1). Lineage (NCBI taxonomy): Eukaryota > Metazoa > Nematoda > Chromadorea > Rhabditida > Diplogasteridae > Micoletzkya > Micoletzkya japonica. Next base: position 35,074 of record LS906477.1, on the reverse strand, counting down.
CGGTCGGCTCTCCATTTCGTCTGTCATCTGAGTGTCCCACGTCTATTCAATCGCGGAAAAGAGGATGGATCCTCCCCCCTGAAGACTTGGAGCACGGGGGAGTAGCTCCATACGAGGATCGAGAGGACTACTCAAGATTCTACGGCAACTCGGACTGAGTGGGTTTTTGAAGAAGATTCGAAGTTTTTAACCTCTCCCATCTATATCGAAGCCCCTCCCTTGGATCCCCATCCACTGCTAGTCCTGATAAAAGTTGTAAAACTGAAAAAAACTGATAGTTGACTTCTGCGAATTTTTCAGTGTGAAGATGGGGAACACGTTTTTCAAAAAGCGATCTGGTCGAAAGTACATTTGGGTTCCGCCGAACGGAGTTGTTCGCAACGAAATCGAGCACATTCTATTCCAAAAAAGGAATTCATGTCCTCGATGTCGGTGTTGCGAGCAGCTTCCAATCTGTGTCTGATCATCGCTTGGTAAGAGCGGTGCTTCAATTCCAACTCAACCCACCCCGCAAATTCACTGGCAATCAAAAATGCAAGAACGACCGCCCTCTCTATCGGTACGCACTCGAAAGGGAAATGGAAGTACTAGGACCAAGTTCTCCATATGATGCGCTAATTTCGTCCATTCGCCGCGTCGGAGAGATTGCGAGAGTGTTCCTAATTTCTTACTGTTCCTAACGCTAATTTCGTCGATTGTTCCTAATTCGCAGCGTCTTTCGCAGCGTGCGCTGAATCTTATTCAAAAAGATGCCAACTCAAATCCAATGGCGGGCGCGTTTCGCATCTTGAGTGGGTACTGACTAGAGTTGGAAGGAGGACAAGGTGCGTCGATTCAATGAAGTTGTCAGTGAGGCGGCCAAGAGTGGGAGGAGTTGGAAGAAATCGGGTCAATCCCAGTGTATTGGCAAGCAATTGATCACCCGGATGACTGATTCCGGGGGGGGGGGGCAAATTGTGAACCAACAGACTCAGATAGCTCAAGTGTTCCAGTCGTTTTACAATGATCTCTACCGGGGCAACGGAAGTGATGATAGGGAGAGTGAGGCCCAACACGACTGGGATGAAATCGCCCCGACGAAGTTAATTTTTGCTCGCCTTACATGTTCAAATCGCATCGGCAGGGGAGTACGGCAAGGGGACTGTTTGTCTCCTCGTCTGTTCTCTGCCACTCTTGAGGATGCCTTCAAATCTCTCAACTGGGACAGGAAAGGGATCAACATAAATGGGAGATACCTCAATCACCTTTTGCTTGCCGATGACGCAGTCCTCATAAGTCATGACAGTAGGCAAATTCAAATCATGGTTAATGAGCTTACTGTCTCTCTCGGAACGATGGGATTGTCACTTAATGCTAGCAAGACAGTGGCAATCTCTTCCAATCCCAGAGGACGAGAGGTTGCTATCAATGGCCATAAAGTTCGGTTGGTGGAGCGTTGTGTGTACTTGGGGCGAGAAATCTCCCTAGATGACAACCGCTGCGCGGGAGAAGTCGACAGGAGAGTTCGAGCCACTAATTTCGCCTTTTCTAAGTATCGCATAATCTTCACCAATCGACAAATACCAATGCCCATCAAAAAGCGCCTTTTCGAAGGCGCGGTCCTCCCTGCTCTCACATACGGCTCTGAAACTTGGGTACTCACCGGGGGACTGGAGAAAAAAAATTGCTGTTTCTCAGAGTAAGTGTAAGCGCTCAATGCTCGGGGTAAGTTTGCTTGACAGGAGGACGAATGAGTGGGTGAATAGACATGCTAACGTAAAGGACGCGGTTCGATAATGTAGAGAGAGGAAGTGGTTGTGGGCTGGTCGCATCGCGGGTCTTGATTATCGGAGATGGTCGAGGGCTGTTCTGGAATGGCATCCGCGTGGGCCTAAGCGATGGCAAGGTCGGCCAGTTATGAGATGGAGAGACGACTTGGTGAAGGCGGTCGGACCCGAATTCATGAGGAAGGCACAAGACAAGGCAGAATGGAAGACACTCATGGCGCTTCAGAGATCCAGTGACCCCCAACACCTGGTCCCTGCCCCTGCTGATCTTTATATAAGCTGTGAGTCTGACTGCCTGAGATTTAGGGCCAGGTCTTCTGTCCAAGGTAGCTTATATAAGAAAGACCATCGATCGGCTCTATCTGTTCATGGAAAAGGTGCGACGCACTACTGTCTCTTCCTGATTGGTGACCGAAGGGTCATCTGATATACCTATCCCTTCTAGCGACCACATGATCTCGATAGCACACGTGTCCGACTCTCTCTCCCCTGCCCGGTATGGTCTGAGTGAGACGCTACTAGTGTTTGAATGAAGTCTCTATATTCCACTCCCGATATAGATATGCCACGTGTCAACAACTCATAATCAACCTTGATGATAGGGGGACTGGCATTCGAGACTGGGCATAATATCCGGGCCTCTGGCAATGAGAGAATCGGGGTTGCTTCCGCAGAGGTAATGTTCTCAACTTCAATACAGCAAAGGTTAAGCAGTGAATTGTCCTAGGCAATTATTGAAATATGATTTGGTGGTTTCACCGAAACCTCTAGTTAGCATTCTGATCTTTGTGCCTGCCTCGCTATTCATACTCTGAACTGCTTTAGCCGTTATAAATGATCTCTGAGAAGGAGGAGAATAAACACCTTCGCCTCTCCAGACAGGGTTACGGTAGGGGCCTTTATGACCATAAGAGTTGCCGACGGGCAATTATTCTGCTACTCGTCTCAGCCGTTGTAAATTAGTGTGGCGGAGGGGTGAGGTGTCCGAATCGGACTCGGACGCTTTTCAACACAATACTATCATGGTATGATTCTTGTGCTTTACTCGGGTTGTCATGGGTTTGTTAACATTCTGACTCTTCCTTGACCAGAACAGGATTACTGTAGGTACTCTCATTTCTGATCTGATCTCTTGAATCTCCGCAGCCTATTGTCTCGGACTGGGTGATCGAACTTCGCGGGGGTCTCTCGAAAAGGCGAACAGGACTGGGGGAGGGAGAGGGACCCTTGCTATCCCTAAGAGATGTGGAACGAGAGGACTCCCGTACCCTGACTCCTCCTCGTCCTGTCACTCCTCTTCTCTCCATCGATCGTTCGCTTCCAACGGCGGCGTTCGACGAGTTTCTGGAAATACTTCTGTTCCTGTTCTCGTAATCTATATTGCTCCCTGAAACTAAGCCTCTCGATCATTGAATGAGGGTCTCCTCGCTCCCCTACACTCCCCCCTGGCATTGTATCGAAAGGGGGAGAGAGAGGGAGAGCGGGTGCGAGAGACGATCGGGAAAATAGCCTTAGCGTGATACTCCTTGCGCGGACGGCGGGGGCAAGGAGGGTAGGGGCAGTCCGAGGCGAATTCTATTCATATCCTCCCCCTTCTGTTTACACCATGCCAGCGCCTTACGCCGTGGCCTGGACAGTTCGATCCATTCCCTCCCTTCCCGCTAGACCCTCTTTCTATCTCTACGTGTCTCTTCGACCATTCTCGCTCTGTCGTAACTGCGCTCCTTTTCCCCCTCTTCCTCTGCTATCTCTCGCGCTCTCTCCCCTAAGGAGAGAGCCATTCACTTGTGATCGTTCAGTTGGGAGAGCACCCCACTCTCCCTTCTCCCTCTCTCTCTCTTTGTGGTAGTAGTGCTGATAAGGGACCGACGGAGACCTGTAGTGGGTCGTCCTTGCAGACAACTCCATACTCCTCTATCTATTCCCCCTCCCCTGATTGCGTCTCTCTCTTCCTCCCTTTTCGTTTCCCCTTTATCCCCCCTTTCATAGACCCGATTGCTGTGCCCGCGGCTCAATTCCTCCACACTCATTCGGGAAAAATGTAACCCATTTGCAGATCCTTACCGTATAATCGATCACAACGCCTTCGGTTTCCGAAGAAAGCAGCCCAAGCGACGTGCTGACAATGCGGTTCGTTATCTCCTCATACCTCTTGACAATTCTTTTTTTCATTTCTCGAACACTTTTCGTGGTGCCGTGGTTTAGTAGAAAACCGTCGTTGAAAAGCGCCTTCACTACGTAAAAGTAGCATAGTATTTAATAATTTCGCCGGGTTCGACGGTAGATCACGCAACTACAGCAGTGAAGAAGCTCAAGGTCCCTTCTGAGAGGGAATCGAGGCCGGCCAAGAAGCTATGCCACGAATGATGAGTCATCGAACGAAGAGGAGGGGGGAAGAGGATGGAGAGTGGCCGTACACTCGGATACGGTAGACTTTTGGAGAAGTATGTAGATCTGTGATTGCCTATTTTTATTAGTAAGCCGTATTAGATACAGGAAGTATAAGCTACGTGCATTAAGGAATAAAGAATATTCAGGAACTTTAAAGTAATAATGTTATAATAATTACTTTTTCGAAATAAGGAAGGACTTTAAAGTAGTAATGATGAGTGTTCAGACAGCCGGAGAGCGGGGGGATGATTACGAGGACGCGGTGGCGGTGACGAGTGACAGTGGAAACTGAGGGGGATTACAGATGGAGGGGCGGGATCTTGACGGCTAAGGTTCGTTTATTTTTGATTGTTAAAGTATGTCATTCGGGAGTATGTTCATTTTTATGCCGCGACGCAACCGCGACGCGAGCCCATGACCGGTAAATAGAGCAACAGAGGCGCGAGATACGAAGGTCGCGACGCAACCGCGACGCGCGTCCACGGCCGGCAAATAGAAGAGGCGCGAATTTGAAAATGGAATCTCGAGTATGTAAATTCATTAACATAACGTCGGGAGGGGTAATAAGCAGAGGGACGGAGGGTGGATGGTCGTCCGAATACCTTATTAGTTGTGGTAAGGGTCCGGAATCGATGAAGAGTCTGAAAGAGAGCCAGTAAGTGTTCTGGAATCATCCTGTTCAACATCTATTTATGAAATTTACTATTTCCTTTAGAGGGAGATGATAGCATGAATATAAAAACATTGGTTTCCGATCTGGCAAGGAATGAAATGCAACCTCAGGCTGCGGCCGTTCCTGATCATCCTCTCCCCGATCCCCTCCCTACTCGCTCCCGTGAACCTCTGATTTATAGAAGATCATATTATGAGTATATATTATGAGTACCTATATGCCACAATGTTCTAAATGTTAAGCGAACGAGCCGAAATGTTCCGGATAAATGTTTTCTGTGCGAGAATTCCTACCGAAATCAGAGTTAACTTTCGGTATCTCGTTCGCTTAACATTTACACTGCTGCCAGAACACTGTGATACTAGCAAGTTGCAATCTATTTAGACAATCAAATTCTAGACTTATATCTGCTATTAATGTAATGAATAGGATACTGATGAAGGTGAAACAAATTACGGTGGTCGGAAAGAGCAGGGTGGAGTGGAGGAACTGGGTTGCTTGGGAGAGAGACCCTGGCTCCTGCGACGTCTGTGCTCTCGAGCAGCAGGGGGAAGTCCTTCAGCATGTCGTCCGTCCAGGTTTTATGGATGCTTGGCTCTCGCTGGCGATATCCCCGGTATTAAAGGCTGATGATGTCGGGGAATGGAAAGGCCGTAGACGAGGGGACGAAGGACGTGATGAGGTCGGAGTGGGGGAAGGATAGGGACGGAGTGAGAGATGGGAAGAGGAGCGAGGGAAGAGGTAGGGATGCAGGATGAAGAGGGTATTGTGGCGTATGCGTATGGCATATGCGATTTACCACAAGATAGCAGTAGCGATCTCCTAGAGATCCGCTAGTATGAGATGTATGAGGCTTGTAGGAGAGTGCCCATCTAAGCCGATCTATCACAGTTCTCAGCGTGTGTGGCAGACCCCCTGATTCCATTTATCGTGCGGAGAGAAATCTATTGGTGAGTGAACACGGTATGTTTGCTGGAAGAGATATTTTAATCGCTTTATCGCAAATTCATCTCCTTGAAGAAACGGGAAATCTTCAGCTGAATCTCAGGCCTTTCCTCGCCTCTCACGCGGATGGATCGAAAGTACGGGTTCGACGAGGAGAATCGTTATCTCATCCTACTCTAATAATCGGTGAGCAATAAACAACCATTGGTATAGTCTATTAGAGTCTAGAAAATCGGAACGTGAAATTCGTGATTCCGCCGCTACGGTGTTGTGCGAATTTTTCGCGCTTTGAAATGGTGCCATTTTATTCCAAGAAAAGATATGTTAGGAACATGGATATGTTTTTGAGATCAGTAACACCGAGACCTTCTCATGCTAGAAGTTGATTAGATCAATTTGAAAGGCACCGTAATCAGCGCTACAACTGGAACGATTATATCTTCCCCTTTTCTCTACCATACATGATATGCGATTACATACCCTCCCGACGTTTTTTACATACCCTCCCGACGTATGTTTTTTGATTACATACCCTCCCGACGTATGTTAAAGGTGGTGTAAACAGAATTTTTGAGGCACTAATCAGGCCTGCTTTTTGTGATTTCAGGGTGCTAATTCTAAACAAAATCACAATAAAAATTAAAAGCATTCGCAAATTGCTGAGAAAACGTGAATGAAAAGTTGCCTGATGTACAGGAATTCAAAAAATAACGGCGCGAACAATTATTTAGACCCGATACAGTATGCCATCCGTAGAATAGTTTGCGGAAAATTGCGTTTGGTGAAATGTTTGGCTTGGCTGTCATTACCGTAATCTTTTAAGTCTGTACAGGCTCTTCGTGGCGGGAGTTTCTAATGGTGTGGTGTGCTACGACGGTCTCTACCCCGTCGATAGGATCACCAACCGAACATCTTCAGGAAACACATTTCAGAAGGATATGTCGTCGTTCCGGAGGATGTTAGGAGCACTACGGTTTGTAGCGACTCCCATACTCTGCTAAGCTAAATAACGTGGAATAATTAAAATAAACTGCCCAATTGCAGCTCGAACACGAGTATCATCAACTTGTACACTACGCCCTCCGTCCACGCCTCATCCACTCACCGGTCCCTCTTCATTCTCGATAAGCTACTGACTCGCATTCAACCACGACGCGCAGATTCTGGCGGCAGGGTCGGAGGTAGTGGTGAGTGCCGTTGAGAAAAGCGTTAGTTTTAGCCATTCCTACTTCCGACGAGAGAGCATGAAGAAATGTAATGAGTCTAGTGACGGGGCTTTTTCGACAATATTATGCGGTGTTCAACTCGGTTAAAGGCCTATAGCTTATAGTTCTTGAAAGACAAGTAACAGTAATAATGCTGGGACAATGCTAGTCCATATGTGAAAACGAGGAAGCTTCTGAATATGACTTACAGACGAACGCGCTGAAGGCGATGCACTTCCAGACGGTACGGTATTCGCCGATCTGCCGGCACGATACGAGAACATTCCCGGTGGGCTACGGTATTTTGCCCTTTGGGAAAGCACATCTGCTCTGCATAAAAAAACTGTCCTCACTGAGTAAATTTCGCGCCTGACCCTAATAATAATGATTCCCTTTAAAGACGTCAAGTCTACTAACTTCTCGGCCCACTTGACGTTCATGAGATACAACACTTTCGCGAATTCTGAGTACTAGTTGTTTGTTTGTGTTCTATGCCCTAATATAATAGATATCCTTGGCAAATCTAGATATTCCGAGGGGGTTGATTAGCAGTTTAGTAAAGCCGTCGTTGATTTGTCTTTGTTCATTTCTGTCGACTTTGTTCGTCCGATTGTTGATTTGGTTTCATTTCTTGACAGTTATAAAGTTTTCTGCCTAACTTATCATGAAATTTGTAACATTGGTTATCTGTCCATCTTGAATATCTTCTACAATCTCATTTATTGAGCTCTAGAAAAGTGAATTATCCCTTTGGAAGGTTAGTGGACCTTGAAATATAATTCATCCAGGATTGCTTTGTTTCAGGACCCGCTTGCGTCGCTTTGTCGTACTTGCTGGCGGGAGCGATGAATCTTTTCGGAGGTCGGTCCTTGATTTTATTTCAGGCCAGAATTCCAAAATTTTTGCTTATTATGACAGATTTCGAGCTATTATCAAATAGTTTGGCTGCAGTTATTACTGTGAATCTTACGACGTGCTCCCCCGAAAATCTCATGATAGTTACCGCTTGCGCACTAGCCTATATCCAGTTCCAGTTTATCACCTTTATCGGGACTAGCATTGGATTGGGTCCAAAGGAAGGGAATCTTGACATAGATTGGAGAGGTTTAAAACTTCAAATTTTCTTCAAAAACCTCTTGATTGAGAGACGACTGATCGAACCGACCACTCGCAACGGGGACAGAGAGAACGAATGAATGTCCTATATAATGTTCATAAAATTACCGAGAAAGCTGGTCTCGTTTTGGTGGTAGTCCTAACAAAGTTGACAAACTGGACGATTACTGTAATTTCCATAACACTCTTAATTACCGTAACCCTCCCCCTAATCACCGTAACCCGCTACCGTAATTCAGGAGCCGACGCGATTTCGTCTTCGGGTACGGGTGGGAGAAATCTCATAGGGACGACGATTGACACCCATCATGTCAAGTTCCGCATACGGAGTCAGATTGCGAAGGGTGAGCTTTATTCATTGTCATCTTTTTGTCATTAAGGGGGTAATAGTCAAGTGTTGATGTGAGAGCCAACAATCGTTGTTTGCTTATTGTTAGTGAGCTAAAAGTATAACGGTACGACTGTTCTCGTATAGTAAGTTTAGTTGCTTACGTAACTAAACAGTAAGCTAATATATTACATACCCGATTTAGCAGTATGTCAATATATTTGGCTTTTAAATCAATGTTTCTCAGGCTGCTTCGCTACCGTATACTCGGGCACTGACTCATCGGGAGTGTGGTATGCGGTCAAAGTGCAACAGGCCAACGAACCAAGTGCCGCGGAGCAGATTCGAGACGAGATTAGGATGGTCTCGGAGGTATTTAGGGGGATTACTGTAGTTATTTATTTATCAAATTATTAAGTTATAAGATACAATAGGTGAAGCGGTAATACGATGAATAGTGTGTAGGAGTGCAATAAGCGAAATTGTGAAAGAAGAAAAGATTATCTTTTATTCAAATAATTGTATGTTTTTGGATTTTCATGGATTCTATCCCTGAGTAAATCTTTCACAGAATTCCTAGCGATCGATAAGCGAATAGCGGATTCACCTATGATCTATAGTCACTGCGGACATAACAATAATCCAATAAAGTTCCTCCTCATCAATAACTAGGGCTTCAAAAATTTGGCAAAATTTTTTTTTAAAATCGTTCAGTTATAGTGGAGTAAATTCAAAATTAGTCGCTATTAGACACTTCCGGTTTCGGTCGGAAAACTTTGTTTTCAGCTTTCGCACAAGCACATTCTACAGTACATCGAGAGCGCCCGCTGCTCTCTGCCCAATGGCACCATCGAGTTTCTCCTGGTGACGGAACTCTGCTCGGGTACGGTAGCTTTTGCATTCATTTATTGCATACGTGAGCGACATTCAAATACCATATTGTGATAATGGCTGCTACCATCGTACGCGATCGTGATGATCAAGCCTACCAATTGAAAATGTCTATCAAAATGGAGTTTGCAAAAGTTCCAAAAATATTTGAGCCTACCGCCTACATACCATGACTCGGTGCCTATGTATGATTTGTTGATTGCCGATTCTAATCAGCACAAAAATTGCAGTTCTGTGGTGAACGCTATGAAAAGAGCCTATAATAGGTTTGTGTTCAGGTGGTTCCGTGAAGGACATGCTAACGAACGGAACGCCTCTCACCTCGCCACAGGTTTTTTTTGTTCGATCTGCTTTATCACACGTTGCCTTGTTGTGTTCCAGTTATTTTTCTCTTAGTAGTGTCAGTTCGACCTACCGTACTCCGCAATGCTAATTGTTATTTTTGTTATGATATGGTGAATGCTATCAAAAGAGCCTATGTAGATTTGTGTTCAGTTCTAATATTACTGCGGTAGTACTGTCAGGTGGCTAACATCTTCCACGCGGCTTCCTCTGCCCTAGCCTATCTACACTCTCGAAACCCGCCCATCACTCATCGGGACATGAAGGTTTTTTTTTTAATTATCTACGCAAGAGCCTGCCCATCCAATAATAATATTGTGAGAAAAAGGGACATATAAAGAGATTTTGTCATCTCTGAGTCACTGTGCAAGGTTCCATGTTGCTCTGGGGTCATGGACAAAGTGTACTATAATTTAAAAGAGTTCGACAATAATAAGGTTATTGCTTTGGGGTCATGGACAAAGTGTAATATTATTCAAAGAGTTCGACAATAATAAGGTTAAAGGTGGAGAACCTGCTTGTGGACAGCGTGGGTCGCATCAAACTGTGCGATTTCGGAAGTGCAACAACGGAGCAGCACGCGCCTGATGAGACGTGGTATTCCGACAGGAGAACTAAGCTGGAAAAGGAAGTGAGTTCATTCTTTTTCAGAGAAGACACTTTCCAATCTTGCTTTTCTTGCAAAACAGACTAGAATAAGCTGAGAAAATTTCGAAATAATAGTATTTGCACTAAATGACGAGCTTGGTATAAGCAACGAATATTTGCCTTTGAGAGGCAAAAATGGTAGGACAAGTGTAAATATACTTTGTAGTTCCAACGGCACACCACACCCATGTACCGGGCACCGGAGATTCTGGACACGTACCAACACTTTCCTGTCGGGCCGCTACTAGACGTTTGGGTGAGTATACTTGCTTACAATGTTTTGATTGGTATCTTCGTATAACATAAAAAAATACAAAAGGAGTATGCTCTACTAGTCAACTTTCCTCTTCTAACCCACGCAGCCAATGCCCTTTTTAATCAATGCACATTGGCCCGAAAAACAAGTTTTTTTGTCAATGTATATAAGGGACGTTTGTTTCCCTTTCCACACAACACACTTCGAAAATCACTAGCTTCATGGTCTTGCCTAAGTTCAGGCGGTGGGCTGCGTGCTCTTCTACCTCTGCTACCGGGTCCACCCCTTCGAGGACTCGGCCGTACTTCGGATCGTCTACGCCAAGTACAAGATACCCTCTGGGCCCGAAGCCGAGCCATACGCTGTCTTCCAACCGCTTATTGGTAACCGCAGAAATGGATTTATTGATTTTATTGACCATAGGGTTTGCGACGTTCCTTGAGCAATCTTTTTTGCCGAGTAAAAGCTTCTAGACAGCATTGAAATAGTGGTATATCTGCAGGATCGTCGCTGCAGCCGGATCCGCGGAAAAGGCAATCGGCCGCCGAATTGCAGAATCGGATTGCGGCGCTGGCCGTAGCCATGCATGGTATGTTTTTTTCTGCACCCGTAGTAATCTGTCGCGATCAAATTCAACATCTGATCATATTATCTCCTTGCACAAGTTTTGATAATTTACCATTTTTCCCAAGAACGGTGTAAAGAGTGCGGCCAGGTCCGACGTTAATGAGTGGAGCGGGAGTGAAATCTCCCGGTCTCGCTTGATCGCGATTAAAATCATAATCAAATCATGATGGCTGCGCACATAGCCATCATGATTTCCTTCAGCGCTTGCTCGCTTCTCCATAGTGTACGGATTATGAAAAGTAGCAGATGTGAGATGTGCCAAAATGTATCGTATAGGGAAGACTATGGCTCGATATCCTGTAGTGGGTGACCATAATCTTCAAAAAGAACCACATGAAATGATCTGTCGCCTGATAAGCATCCAATTCATTTTGCAGTCCGCCTCGACGTAGGTGTTCCGGGCTTTGACACGACAAAGTTGACTGGGGGAGAGAAGCAGAGGACTCGTCCTACCGGTAGGGTTGAGCTGGCTACGGTAGCACTAGACAATACGCTAAGGGTTCTGCTCCTGGCTCATTTCCCTCACATTAAGCAAGCGAAATACACCTAACCAAGCTCCCTAGTGGTTGCCTGACTTGCTTCTAATCCATGGTGAAGCAGGGTATGTAATATCGATTAAGTAATCGCGCCCAGCCGGCCATCGGGTCATCAACAGGGACAACAACGAGTTAGGTTTGGAATTTCTTTATCTCCGGGTTTGTTATTTGTTTAGAGGAGAATCTCTCCGAGAGATCCATGCTCTCAACCACCTACCCCCTTCATTCAGCAGATATAAGATTAGCTGGAACAATTAGGAACGGACATTTTGAAACATCCAACTCATAATATCATATTTATTGTTTTAAACCTTTTTTCACAATGTAGCAATAAGGTAACCGGGTCTCCTCTTATGAACTGTTCCTTCAGGTCTCCTGAGCTGATCGCGCTGATATCACGTAACATTTTGGAGCCCCAGGTTTCGCATTTCTTTCAACCATTGTTTTTGCGATACTAGGCCGCAGCAGAGCGTGGAATAGCTTTGGAAATTTTCTACCTTGAATACGTACTTTGTAATCAGTCAGGACAGGTTTTCAATTATAATAGTAATGGTTTGGGAGGATTGTCAATTGAAGTAGTAAGAGTACGGGAGGATTGTCAATCGAAGTAGTAAAACTACGGGAGGATTGTCAATTGATGTAGCAAGACTACGGGAGGATTGTAGATCGATACAGTAAGAGTACTGGAGGCTTGTCAATCGAAGTAGTAAAACTACGGGAGGATTGTCAATTGATGTAGCAAGACTACGGGAGGATTGTAGATCGATACAGTAAGAGTACTGGAGG
>LS906477.1:0-16760 GCA_900490955.1 Micoletzkya japonica | reverse complement strand
TACGGGAGGATTGTCAATCGAAGTAGTAAAACTACGGGAGGATTGTCAATCGAAGTAGTAAAACTACGGGAGGATTGTCAATCGAAGTAGTAAAACTACGGGAGGATTGTCAATCGAAGTAGTAAAACTACGGGAGGATTGTCAATCGATGTAGTAAGAGTACGGGAGGATTGTCAATCGATGTAGTAAGAGTACGGAGGATTGTCAGTTGAAGTAGTAAGAGTACGTGAGGAGCGTAAATCGAAGTAGTGTACTGTAGCTTATCAAGTCATATTCTATTATTTGCATTTTATCACTGTTTTTCGCACTTCCTTGTGAATTGCCTAAACCATTTATCCATCGAACTGAGCAAGTTCCGATAAATGTTCTTACTGAAATGAGCGTCTAGGCCTTAGAGTCTGCGCCTTAGAGTGCGTTGCCAAGCGATTGATGCCAAAGGTTAGTGCCAAAGAGGGAAAAGAAGGAGCGAGTGGATATCTCATAGGGATATTACGGGATAACATAGACGATTAATTTAGAGAGATGCGATTGTTTTCTCTAAATTAATATGTATGGTAAGCCTTGAAGATTACGGTAGATGGTACGGCAGTCGAGTTGAGGAAGGACCAGGAGAAAGCACTCGATACGGAGACGCTCATTCCGAAGGGAATACGGTAGGTGGATCAAAGAATTTTGCTTAGATGGATAACTACGTCGTCTGGTGTAGCTTTTCAATTGCTATGCATGTTCAGAGGAAGCCTCTCGCTCTCCTCCACTCCCGCTGCCCATTCCCCGTCTCCCTCGGCCCTCTGCAACTACCCCGTGGACATCGTCGCTCCCCGGAAAATTGTCGAGAGTTCGAAGGAGCCGGAGGAGATACAGGTCAGTTCTTTTTAAACTTAACTTTGTATATTTTTATAGCTCGTCCATAAACTAATAGCTCAAGTTGAAATGTTCTGCTGAGATATTAAAAAATATTTACAACAAATAAAGAAGCTGCTTTTCAGGCCCGATTCGTCTCCCAGCCCCGTCAGTCCTCTTCTGCATTCTCCTCCTGGAGAGGCGGGCCCAGCAAGAGAGCAACGAGCAAGGAGAGGCATGCTGCGGCAGCCGGGCCGGTGGCCGGCTTTTCGCTCGACAGATATTCGACGGATGCGACTCCGGCCCCGCCCGCCCTGCATCAGAATGGATCTATGACCTCGCGAGGTACTATTCTTTGATAAAATCGAGTACTATTGGTTGGGCTTGATTATGGTGTAAGTGGTGCGCGCCTGTTAACAACGGAGTGGTTGCTGTAGTTTGAAATAGGGTGCCGTTTCCTGTTCCCTAGTTTGTAAAGCTCTTATCATTTCGTTGGATCTTCATTTCGTTCGTTGCAGTTGCCGTGGACATTATGGCAGATGAGTTCGCTTTGCTCGAGTTGGGAACGTAGCGTAAGTAGATCTTACATCAAGAGTCCTTGCCAGAACGCTAAATACTTGAAGCATATAGTAGGCAATATCTACTATAATCATTTTTGACATCATTGGATAGCTCTCAATGTCCCCTGAGTCTCATACTGAAGAGATCCTTTTTAGTTGAAACTTCGCCGTTGCTGATAAACAGCTGTGCAAATATTTCTCTCGCAATCTTCATTCTTCTCTTGTCTCTCGCAATAAATCAACCATTCGTCAATTGTTTGTCTCAGAGAAATGAATGAGATGGTTATATGAGATGGACCCATTAAGTTTAAATAGGTTGAGTATCAGACATTTTTTTGTGTTTTGACTTGTTGTCATATTTCTTATTTGTTATCATAATTGGTTTGGTTATTTAATCAGTTCGTAGTCAGTCCTTTATAAAGCAGCCGGACAACGAGTTTCGGGTAATATTAATTCTTTACATCATTCATTAGATTTAATCATCCTGATCGGGTAATCCGAATCTTACACGATTTCATTCACTCTCCGCGGAGTACTGAAGGTCCAAACAGCAACGCGCTTTATACAAAATCGAACATATTAACTGACTGGCATGAGATACAGCTTTGATTCGTTGACAAAATGATTTTTCATATTGTACCGATCATTTTAAGAAAAAATAACGACCGAAAAGGATGAGCGGAAAGGCCTAAATTGTAATATCAGGGTAGCGCGGGAATTTAAATCCTACCGTACTGGCTCATTTAAGGTAGTTCCGCCTTTCATTTATTTTAACACGTATCACCGTTAGTAACTAGTATATTACCAGCTAGTGTTGCACTGAACAAGGGAGACATTTATCTAGAACTTATAATAGTTTATCGCCGCAAACGTGCAACAGCAAATAAAAGTGAAAGACGCAGATGAAGAGGGTAAGAATAATGTAATATTACAAGAAGATACAAGAAAAAATTGAAGATGAAAGGTATGGGGGAAGAGGGGAAGGGCTATAAACGCCATGCGACTGTGAATCGGAGCAAGGGTGGCTAACCCTTAAGATAGGTAGATATTATAGTTTATGCGGTTTACAAGAAGCACATGTTTAAAGGACATGCAAAGACAGAACAGAACAGAAAATTACGATAATAAGTGAATTAATATTACAGGGAAGAGTTGATAGGTTTCAGATTATTGAAAGCTCTCGCTCTCCTTACAAAGAAGCTATTTATGCGGTAATTCTGTGCTTTAGCTGATGAGACGTTTAGGGTAAGATCCTGTCCTCTGTATCCGCTGCATTGCATAGTGGTGATCTGTAGCTTGTGATGGTCTCTTCTTTCCATAAACCAAGAAACGCAACATTATGAGATCATTCGCTGTTCCCCTGGAGGGAAGGCCTCAATGCATGGTGGCAGTGCAGTGGACGAAATCCAGAAGCCAGCTTTCCTCTAAGCTATAGAATATGTATGTAGGACATTCAGTTTCTTAATAAGGTCGGGGTTGGACAGTAGACGGGTCTTAGGCCTGGTCAGTCTTGAATATTAATTTTATAGTTTGTAGAGATGCAAGATGAGACGAGTATGAGATCTCTCCTTACGCTGAGATCTCTCAGTTGATCATTGCACATCATAGGGTCGTTTGCTGTGGTCGTTTGAGATGAGAATAACTTGAAGATTGAATATACAAATTGCGAGTAACCTAATCCAGATAAGAATACTTGTTATTCATTAGCCACCTTCATTTGATTTCCAATCGCAGTATCCCGAAACTACTTTATAATTCAGTTAAACCAAACACACGCAGCTCGAATTTCTCAAAGAGGATTATTTCCTTTACGCGTGAGTCGATAAAATGCCTTTTATGTCTTGCAACTCTTGCAATCTTTAGCTTGCCTCCTATTCCGTAAATTTCAGACTTCGCTACCCTTGTACAGTCCTTTTTCATGATTCAATCACTCACTTTCTCACATCCTTTTCAATGAAACTATTGCAGTGCCTAGCAATTGCACTGCAATTCCTATCATATCCCATCGTTGATTACGACCTCTTCCTTACTAAGCTAGGTCAGCACACAATCGACCAGAACCATTCTCTCATTCTCTTGCATACATGCCAGTGGCTGCGCCTCGTACATACCAACCAAGACAAGCCCTTCTATCCATCCTAGTGCTATTGCTGACCCGATCAATCGATATTGCGTAGGACGCCTTCTTCTCAATCCAAACGCTCTCCGTTCTCAAGTTCTTCTTTTCTTGATCAACTTTCAATGCCGGTGAGGTTTTGCATGATACATTTTGTAGAAGATGTTAGTTATTAATTCCTCTTTCGACCAAAAATTCCATATTTTAAGCTTCCGAAGGGAAAATTCAAGTGCTCCACATGCAGTGTGGTCTACTGCGACTTCATCGAACTTGTCCAGCATTATAAGGAGGTGATTCAATCATTCATTGAATTTTTCTGCTAGAATCTATCTACTACAAATTTGATTGAATGAATAAAACAATTTGTCTGAACAGATTGGATTGCTAATTTCAGGAGCATGTAGAGAGCGACCAGGCACCAGAGAAGAGGAGAAGAACTACTGATATAACCATCGTGAGTTCCATAACTGCGTACGTTGGTCAACAAAAAGCCTCACGCAATTGAAAGTCTGTCTGTTCCGCATTCATACTGACAAAGAGTTGAATTACTGCAATATCTCAATTTTTTTCATAGACGCTCTTGTTTTATTACTCTTTTCAGAGTCCTTCACGTTCTTCATTCCTTGATCGCTTCCCTAACATCGACTGTTGGCGTCATCACTACTTCGGCGCTCCTGATGCCACGTGTCATGACTGTGGTATCTGTGGGAAGACCGTTGAGGGAACGGAATCAACGTCCGTCTACAAAAGCCTCCATAATCACTACTACATTGTACGCCATTTTGATTTCCCTCCTTTATAATGGCGATGAAAATCGGAACCTATAATTCTATTTTTATAGTTTTCATTTGTGCCTTTTCTCTGCTGCATACTATGTTAGCGTTTGAGGTCAATTTTACACATTCCATAGTTTTACCATGAAAATGAACTCTCTAATTTATCAATGAGATTCATTTCAGACTCACCAAGAAGAATGGAGAAAGATTTCGGAGAATGCCAAGGAGATGGGATATATGAATAAGCATGGGAGAAAATCGAATGTAGAAGTGTCAACGAACCGGAAGAGAAGAACGGTAAACTGACAAATTTCGAGTTCATAAGAATTGAATAGGGATTTGTGGATATTGTGGAGTGAAATTGAGTGGTTATGCGATATAGATTCGATTTCTAATTGATATGATCCTTTTTCGATTTTTCTAAAATTTCTTTTTTTCTAAAATTGAAGTTTTTGTCCTGCGTTCAGTAGTAATGTTAAACTTTTGGAGGGAAAAATATTTGAAAAACATTTTAAAAAATCTCCCTAATCCTCCTATTATTCCCCACCCTTCAGCCCTCCTCCTCCTTCCCCCCATCAATCGGTCGTTTCCACCTTCCCCGTTCCGAGTGGAGATCCCTCTTTATCGGCTCCTCTGCCCATCTTCAAATCGATTGTCCACTATGTGGTATTCAACTGAACTCGACGTGCAACCTCAAGCAGCGAATGGCTCTTCTGCCCCATCTGATGAAGGTAGGAAATTTTGCCTGTATAATTTTACATTACTAGGCTTCATGTGAAGGCTTTAAGGTTGTCTCCTTTGTGAAATCAAATTCTTTGTTAAGTAATTGAATTTGAGTCAATCATTTGAAGCCACATAGTTACATGCGTAAGATTTCAGGTTCATGGCAAGGTGTGGTATGAGATATCGGGCTGGGCTCGAGATAAAGGATACATTCCGCCTCTAGCCACACAGACTGTTTCACAAGAACAGGTGCGTCCTAATTTCAGATGACTTCTAAGTAACACAATGTTTTTTATCTCAAAAACGACGCACTCTCAGACGGCAGACCTTTGTAAGATGTAGCAATATTGAAGACACATAGACAGGGCTCCAATATCTATCAACACTAATAGAGATACAAATTTTCTTGTAAATTACTTATTTATTGTTGTTAACAAAACGCTAAATGAAACCTGCCTATTATAGAACCGCTCTCTAACACCTATGTAAATAGCCCGCATATTATACATGTTGTTTTCTATCGACAATCGAAGGTGTTCAGAGTGTCCCGGTTGGCCAAGTTCTTATCTACGGACAATTCCATCGTCCTCGTGAAGAGTGGAGGGCGCGTTTTGTGGGAGTGGAAAATCGAGAAGAACGAGGAACGATTGAGTGTCCGATGTGCGAGAATACTATTGATTACTTCAACGGCTCGAGAGATGCCATTCGGTGGCATATGATGGCGGTGAGGATACACTAAATCATTTACCACATTGATCTATTTTTCTCTCAAGTAAATAGTCAAAAGCCTGTTTGAGATCAAGCTGGAACGGGAACGTATTATACTGAACCCTTCGGAATCTTTCGCAATCAAAGCAAAATCAACAATTATATTCACATGTATCTCCCGGCCTCGCTTTATCGAGCATAGTCATCTCGACTTCAATCAAATGCTCTCTCGCTTCCCCATAGTCTCTCTTGACTTGATCTTGACATCAAGTCCTAATGAAAAGAATGTGCTGATTACCAGTTAATCTGATTCTGATTTGTTTTTGATTGCGAGAGATTACTACGGGATGAGCTTTACAAGAAGGCAGCAGAGAAAGAGATAAAGAGGCCTAATGCCTTATTTCATCCTTTTAGAGCCACCGCCAAGAATGGAAAAATATCAAAAATTACGCCTACGAGATGCAGTACATGGGAATCAAGGTTGGAAAATTTACGATTCCTTCTATAGCTTTAAAAGAGTTTTTAAAAGAGCACAAATTTTTGTTACTCAATAAAACAGAAACTTTTCCTGTAATCCTACTAATAAGACACAATTTCAGAATGAGCATCCAATTACGGAGGACCATCCCATAGTAAGTTTGTTTTTTGTTCTTCACAAGATTATAGAAAGTCTGGATTCGGTTATATTGAACGAAATATCCCCAACGACCTGGGAAATTTTCAATAGGTGCATATGGTATAGAAATGTAGCTCTCTGCTGTATTCCTTTGCTGTGCCCTTCCATGATTCCATATGCAGAGTTCCCCCAGTTATCCCCACAACACTTACAATGAGCGAAATTATCCCGATATGCGGCACCTGGTGTAACATTTTACCCAGGCCCACCTGGTAAATTGCGATTTACTCCGGCTGGCTGGGGTAAAATGTTGCCCCAGGTGCCGTATTCGCTCAGTGTATGGTACTGAATGGATTATTTTCAAGTCTGCCTCATTTGCGCTGATTCGTGGTCGATTCCATCTCAGTCGTGCAGAATGGAGGTCCGCCTTCATCGGCTACCCGTCTTCTTCTCTCAATTCCATCATCGAGTGCCCATTGTGCTACGCTCCAATTTCAGCCAAATCCCTTACATATCACATCACTGGACCTGTAAGTAGGTTAAGATGGCTTCCGAAAATATTAATGAAATAGTCTTCTGAGACAAATAGATATTTTAGCATGGTCACAAGCATGAGTGGAAACAAATCAAGGCGATCGCTTACAAGATTGGACATATGGGACACGAAGTCAAGAACGATCGTGCCGAGGTGAGTTATTCTTAGTAATTTTTGTTCCCTAGATTTGTTTCAAAACTGATTGGTATTAGCCCCTGTCATTGAGGTTCAGCCTAGACGGCTCAACGTAAGCTCATACTCGGGGTAAACATCAAAATTCTCAACTTGTTCACCTTTTTTGTCGTTAATCTTTTACCAGTTATGTGCTTACGGTGAAAGTAAGTAAATCAAAATGACGCAAATAATTCTAATTTTCAGCTTACTCGTCAAGAGGCTCTGGCCCTATTTTCCTCGCTGGATCGGCACGAATGGAGGAGGAAGGTTCTGGCTGAAGAGAAGAGTTCTGACGAGAGTCACGAATGTGCATTCTGCACACGAGCACTGCAGACATCGACTAACCACATTTCCAAGACCGTCTCCAATCACATCTACAAGGTTTGTTGTGAAGGCTCCTAAAAAGGAATCCGAAAGACGTATATTGCCACGGCCATTTTTGAACATGACAAAGGAATCGTACATATGATTCAGACTGGCTTACTATCAGTGTTTCCAGTGCTGCCCTCCGGTTTTAAGCTGCTGAACTTTGTGAAATTTTTACAGAACAGAAAAGGAACAGAAATAATGGTGTTGCTGCATGAAAGCAAATATTTCATTGATTAGGCTCACAAACGGCTCTGGAATGAAGTTCGACAGGAAGCAATTCGTAGAGGATACATGGATAGCGCAACGAAGAGAAAGGTGAAAGACTTTCCTAGTGAGAAGTAAAGAACAACACCAGAATGATGATGTTTAGCACTGCTGGGGTTATAAATGGCCTGTTTACAGCTTACAGTTTTACACCGTTTATCTGGGCTAACAGTGGAGTGGTTCCAAAGGAGGGAGACTTGATATATAGGAGAGGTCGGGGACTTCAAATCTTCGTCAAATACTCACTCAGTCCGCGTTGTCCATGATCTTGAGTATCCTCGCGATTCTGGTTTGGTGCTAGTTCCCCCGTGCGCCGAGTCTTCAGGGGGAACGATTCGTCCTATTGTCCGAGATTGAAAGGGGCGCGCTTGATTGACAATGAGAGAGAATGAAGTGAGCCGACCACACGCGACGAGGACAGAGAGAATCTGAAATCAGAAATGGCCTGTGTGTTTCAAAAACATTTCAAATGTTGAATAAAGTAGCCGGTTCACAACAGATTTTTCAGCGTCCTGCAGACGAGGCCATCTCTTTGAGTGTACCGTAGCCGAAGGAACCGGTGAGTTCAGTTTATTGTTTCGTAGCCATTATGGTTACATGTGAGGAGAAAGATTAAGTGTTCGGGTTGCAATGGTAGTTAGGCTCATACTCTAAGACTCACTCTAGTCATCTCGCCCACGTGGGATGTTCCTTAGCGAAAACACATAATGTAGGCCTTAGAAATAATAAATTCCATTGTACTAGTAATAAAAAGGTGGTAACTATGAGAGTCAGAATAAGAGTCATATCCTTTTCTAGATCGATTAAAAGAACAAGTAGTGAGAGCAATGTATAAATGCGCCACTTCAGATCGTTGCTCGAGTTCAAAAAACGTATTCGAAGTCAGCATCAAAGACGATATTGATGTGATGGATAATCAGGAGGAAAATGTAATTGAATTAGTCGAGGATGATGATGATGATATTATATTTGTGGAAGAGAAGAAGTCTGATGTTAAATTTGCGGGAGTGTTTCGTTTTTAAAGTGTGGTTTTTTGTCTGATACAAGGGCAATGCGTTTCACTTTTCAATTTTACTTTGTCGATTTGAACATTACTTCATTGCTATTTCTTATGTACGTGTACTACCTAAAATTGCAGTCCATCGTAACATTTCAATAAAGCTGTTTTAAATGGTCTTGATGAGATGATCAGAATAAAAAAGAAGAGAAGAGTTATTACAAAACCCGTGGAGCCCAGGGAGTTCTAAAAATGGGAAGCTATGATTAAAGTATTCATGAGTCTGTTTGAAGTAGACTTGATCGACCTAGTTCAGGATCCTTCCAATGCCGGACCTCCTTCGGTAGATCGGAACACGGGCCTCCGTGAGTAGATCGGAACACGGGCCTCCGTGAGTAGATCGGCAGTACTGAGAGTCTTAAATTTCGCATAAGTGACGGTTTCGTGAATCTGTGGTCTGCAGTCATAAAATTCTCATCGTTGTGACGTATTGCTTCACAATATGAATTGCATAACTGAGGCAGTGCTTCAGATAGCGTCACGAATAAAGTTTTCTACAAACAGTTTGAGCGGTGAGGAGAGAGAATAAGGAGATCAGTGGATTTGGGTCCTCCTTTGGACCCAAATCCACTGATAGTCCAGATAAAGGTGTAAAACTGGAAACTGGAAACTGGTGAGCAGAGCACGGGAGTGATGCAGTCTAAACTCCTAATTAACATACGTTTATGGTTCTTATGGTTTTAAATGAACAAAAAATTACCGAGACATACGAACATAAGCCTTTAATTCTTATGTCTTCCGGCTGTAAAGGGTATTTTTTGCATTCTGTAAAGCATTGTTGATTAATCGGGAAGATGTCATTGTAGATATTAAAGGTTTGTGTTCTAATGCCACTATTTTTATGAGGGATAGTATTTGCTCAAATATTTTACCTCACTGGTGCCTTTTTGTGCTTCTTCTCCCCCCCCCCCCTTTCTCACTCATGTTCTATTAATTGTAGCAAAGAATCTTCGAATCTCAACGAAGAATAACAGAGATGTTCAGGGAAATGCGACAGATTTCCATTGAATGTCAACTAAGAATTGCAGGAAATAATTGAGACTTTTACCCTCCCCCTCGATACTGAACGCAACAGAACAAGAGCAGAGAAAGACGATGGGGAAGGGAAGAAGGGGAAGAGTGGCGCCGTAAACGTCTAGGAAGGCAGGTAGGGAAGGGGTGGGGACAGACAAATAAAGAATAGAGGAAATAGGGAGAGATGTGAGAGTAAGGTAAGGAAGGGGAGGGGAGAACAAAGAGGGGATAGGGAAGAGAGGAGAGGGGAGAGGGGAGAGGAAGGAGAGAGTAAGCGGTTCAGTAGAGTCGGAATCATACAAGGGAAATTGGCGTCGCTTCTTCCCGCCCTTTTTCGTATTTCTACTTTCCAATTCACCACTCTCTCCTCTAATATGCAACTGTTCAACTCTTCCTTGTTCTCCTTAATTTCATCCCCTTTCAGATATGCCTATACCATATCTTTCTTTCTTTGCTTACCCCGAAGGATGACGATCACAACTACATTCTACCAGGAACAGTGCCGTTCCTGTTAATCATCTAATTTTCGTTGAGATATCCGTCCTATCTCAATCCGTGAGTTCTCAGTACAACTCCCATTACAACAAACCCCTATCAATACTCAAAATAAGTTTACGAATTCTGCTTGGATCCGTAAACATGGTATGCATGAAATATACGGTGGATCACCTAGCCAGATTTTCCGCGCGAATAATCGCCTCGGGGACCGATCAGCGACCATTGAAAGTTCGGCACTAATTGGGCAACGGTGTCGCGATCTTTCCCATGTATAAGCATAGGACTTCGCAGTTATTTCCGACTTCCACCCGAAAGGTCACCGACCGACCGCTGACGAAAATACGTGAAAGATCGGTGACCGGTCAGAGAGAGGCGAGAGAACTCGCGATTTGGAGAGAGCGAAAAGAGCAACCCCGGTGGTGCTCTTTTCGCTCTCTCACTCTGCCTATGCTGAGGGATGATCTCTCGCTTACGGCAATCTTTCAAATATTGGTGTACTTTGGGAGAGGAGAGGACAGACAAAGCGGGCAATATTCTAAACGCATACCTATTGCGCCATACACGATACATCTTTTACGCGCTGCAAGCACATCAAGCTCTTCTCCGCACCCATAGCTGAAAGTTGGCAAATCTCTCCTGAATTTCTGTATGCATTTTTCGGCATCATTGGATAGCTCTCAATTCTCTGAGTCCCATACTCTCCTTTTTAGTTGAAACTTCGCCGTTACTCTGAAAAAGATGTGCAAAGATTTCTCTCGCTGTCGGCGTTTCTTCATTCCTCTCTTGTCTCTCCTAATCAATCAGCCGCTCTTAATTGGTCATCTCTTGAAATGAGTGAGATGGTGAGAGGGACCATTTAAATCATATAGTAGATATCTTCGGTAAAACTCTTGTTTCAGTGCGGTGCAATGGCAGTGACAACGGCAGATGACCACAGGAGAACAGCAACCGACTTGGAACCCTACATGGATGGAACCCAACTTGGTCTGCGGACAGCCCGAAGAATCGCAGCAGTGAGTCCCACATTACGCAGTTAGGATATACAGTATAGCAGGTACCCTTAAAACCTCACTAACCAAACCGACGGCGCATATGCATACCCTATGTTCTGAGAGAACGGCGTCAAACGAAACAAACAATCCAGCGCTCTATACAGTATGCTGGCTAGTGCTCCGTTAGGAAGAACCAAGACATATCGCTTAATACCCCTTTATGAGTCTGAATAACATGACAACGAATGGGCGAGACCGGGTTATGAAGTTCACTCATGTCATCAATTCGCTCCTTATAGGAACGGCATGGATGAGGAGGCGGCGAGGGAACCCGCGATTCCCAGAGTCAATTCATCGCTCTTCAAATCTCGCAAGGAGCGGAGCGTGAGTTCCCACACTCGGAAACGCCTGCAGCGTCAGAAGGGCGTCACGGACCTAGCGAAAGCGCTAGAAGCGACTATGATATCGCGTCTTCCTTCGTTGACTCAGGACCACAAAGACCTGGTGGAGAAGGCTGTTGAGGAGTCAGATCCAAAGTTTCTGCGAGTCATACATGGCATGAGGGCCCCGATTGGCGAGCTGACCGCGGAAGACTCCGCCACGTCAGCATTGGTGGACACGCTACTCAACAACCCGATGACACTCGAACAAGCACTCACTATCGAAGAGGTAAGTATCATTAGGACAGCAGCTTAGGTTAATATAAAATACTACCCATCTTATAACGTCTATCATTCAGCCGGGACCCCAGAAGGCGGCCATTCTCATATACACGATCGTGCGAACAACCCATCAACCCATGGAATATCAGGTGAGCATAAGTTGCCTAGGCAATTGCTTTGTCTTATAGCAGTCATGTCACCAATTCTGTCCTTCAAGGAACGGCATAGTGGACCCCTACCTGCAGAATCAGCACATGATGAACGAAATAGCGGACAATGTGGACCCCACCCCTATTCCTTCCCCGTCCTCCTATTCTTGCTAGCACTCCTAGACCTTTCTCAAGATCGCTGTCTCTTCTCCCTTTCATCACTTAGATAATCCATGCATCCATTTTGCCCCTAGACTTTGGTAAACTCATTCGTACGCTCTAAACGATGAAATCATTCCAGATTCGAGATGAACGAAATGAACAACTGAACATTCGGAGAGCAGGGAGACCAGGAGTAAGTCTTGTAATGCCCTATGAATAGCAAAGAACGATGCCCTGATCAGACCTTAAACATAGAGTACATATCTATATAAATTGATTTTGTTCCAGCGCTGCTGTGTGGAAAGGCCAAGAGGAGACGACCGCTGGACAGCAGTCGCAGGACAACTTCATCTGGAACACCACCTGGACCAACGACGGTCAAGCCCAAGAAGAACAACAGTGAGTCCCACATTACGCAGTTTGCACATACGATACAGCCAGTACCCTCAAACCCTCTAGCCTAACTATCGGTGGACATGCAATCCCTATGTTCTGAGCGAACTGCGTCAAACGAAACAAACAAACCAGCGCTCTATACAGCATGCTGACTAGTCCCCCGTTAGGAAGAACCATAACACATCGCTTAATATCCTTTTATGTGTCTGATTTTATGGGCGAACTTGCGAAACCGGGTTATGAAGTTCACTCACCAATTCTGTCCTTCAAGGAACGGCATGGTGGACCCCTACCTGCAGACGCAGCAAACGATGAACCAAATCACTGGAGGCAACGATGATTACCCGTCTTCCCCCTTACACAAACTATTATGTGTTTCGGTAATCTATAGGGTCACCTTTTTCCCCTGTTGAGGTATTCTCGTGTGTTTGTTTGTGTTGACCTCAATGAAGGGAATAATGAAAATGGAAATAAAGCATAGCCTAAAGGGCAGCTGCAATCGATAATCAATCATCACGGGGGACAACGGTGCAAATGAGAAACATGGGTCATCACTTCCCCTCTCCTCCCCCCGCCTCCCCCTCCTTCTCCCTGGCGACCAGAGAATGCGAGTCGGGCGGCCGGGAGAGGACACTATCTGTTTCAGTTAGCTAATAAGCTCGCGGCCTGGAGTGACCATCCTGGCGGCGAGACATTCGAGGGCAGAAAAGTACTCCTCCGATTCGAATTCTACGCACTTTACTGCATAGGGTAAGATTGTTCCTAAACGGTTATCAGGAACCTCTTCTTGCGAGATTTGTGGAAGAAGGGGACAATAGGGAGATAGCTTTATCTCATAGTCACAATAAGACAGGGCGAGTAAACAAGAAGACAAGTAAGGAAAATAGAGGGAGAAGGGTCGATGATTCAGTGGGGACAGACGGTGCTTATATAGAGGCCTTTTTAGTCCTACTTCTTGAAACAGGGGCATAAGAGGGAGTCGGAAATCGTGGCAGCTTCCTTCAGCAAGGGGAATGGTACAGCGGTAAATGGAGCTATCAGCGGGATGTCCAGAGGGACGATTGAACCGAAGGCGGTCTGAAATGAATTAATCCCCACGTCTAGGCAGACCTCCCAATATTTACTTCGTCGAGAGCGGAGGAAAACTCTCGTTTGGGAGAGAGAGCGCGAAAAATAGTTGGTATGAACACTTTGGAGGGACAGTGATACCGCCCGTTATAACGCCCATCACTGATTTAACACTGAAAACGCAGGAAATAGTGCAATCTTAAGCAGTCATAGAACAAAGAACAATTGAGATGAAGACGGAGAGGGAGAGGGAGCTGAGGGGAAAGAGAGGGGAGACATTGGACTGTAATGGATAGGCAAAGACGTGCGAGGGCTCTTTTTTATGCTGCCAATTTCTCTGCGTTGCAACAATTTTCACTGATTGGGTGCGCGAGTTTCAGTTGTTAAGTTTCTTTGAAAAGGATGAATTATAGGCGGGTAAGTTGATGGAAGCCTGTGCATCGGTTGGGCTAGACGGTAAGACCGTATTGCTCTCATCGTGTACAACGACTACACAACCCATTCAATTTTAAGGAAAACAGTTCACTTTTTCCGATTCAACATGATACTTGGGTGGTCAGATCAGCTTTCCTCTGAACTGTAGATCTGAAATTGATGCTAGAATTAATTGTGCATTGTTGGCATGGAATAAGCTAGCACCTCTTCTGAGACATAGACTCGTCTCTAAAGCTATGAAGAGAAGAGCGTTCAATGCATGCATTATGTCTACATGGTTCCGAGACGTGGACAATGAAGCCTTCTGATCGAGAAAGTCTTACTGTCACGCAAAGGAAAATGGAGAGGAAAATGCTGAATCTACCGATTTGGGACAGTCGGACCAATGAGAGGGTAAAGAGTGAGACAGGAGTAGCTGGCTGGGTAAAGGAAGCAACAAGACGAAAGTTCATTTGAAAACAAACTGAAATTTCTGAGTGATTGAGTGGTGATTGGGCAAAGAAAGTTGCTTCATGGATCCCGTACAACTACGTGAGGAACCGTGCAACTGGCCGCCCTCGACTCAGATGGCCGGATGAAGTGAAGAGAGCATTCGGACTGAGATGGCTCAATTTGACGAACGAAGAATGGATCACTTCCCTTGATCAGCATGTGGCATTACCATACCGTACCATCCCTTGGCATGACCCATGACACTGAGATCCTATAGGCGGCATTGATGCTTGTAATTTGGCGAAGATTGTGCTTTATTTGTTAAAACGAAAGAAAACGCCAAGATAAAAACTTGGCATAACGCCAAAATAAAAACTTGGCACAACGCCAAGAAAAACATGGAGTTGTATCCTCTGATGTAGAGTTCCGCGCTGTATTTCCAGTGAGTAGGTATACTACTTTATCACAGGGAATAAGACAGGGAGGTGAGAAGGGAAGAGGGATTGGAGAGAAGAGGGAGAGGGTAGGAGACGAGATGACTTGAATGTCAGAATCACTTGGGGGAGGCTCCCGAGAGAGGGAGAGCGCGCGAGGGCGCGGGGAATGGCTAGTCAGGGGAGCGAAGGGTAGATCAGAAAACAGGCAGGGAGAGACAGAGAGTGCACGTGATCTAGGGAATCGGGTGAGAGACAACTACCGATTAGGGAAGTGGTAGGGAAGGCCTACAGACTGCACTTCCTATTGAAAAGCAAGATATGTATACACAACACATGGCACAACGCCAAATCCCCTATGGCTCCTCCTGACCTTCTACATCTCACTGAACGCGACCTTCTCATGTCGTCCTCGATTATTTGCTACGATTCTTAGATTTTGTGAGAAACTGTCTGACTTTCCTAAAGATGAAGGTGATCCGACAGCTTTTCCTAGAATAACATCAAAGAATAGCAGCTTTCATCGAATATCAGAGATATCAAAATCACAAAGATATCAACTCAATTTTTTCAGCTAAGAGGCCGGCTAAGTCAACTTGCTGTGTGTCGTGGTTGTGCTGTTGCATCTAATTCAACTATGATTCGAAGCAAATTTTAGAGGAAAAATTAACCCCTTCCTACCCATTTCGACACCAACAAATTTGCAGTGAACGACGGTGGGAAGGGGTGCGAGAGGAAAGAATGGCGCCATAAAAGTGTTTGGAGGCAGGGTGGGAGGGGAAGGAGACGAGTCAGGGAGAGAGCAGAGCGAGCAGAGAGGGAAGATGGGAGAGTGAGGAGGGAGGGGGAAGAGGAAGGAGAGAGTAAGCGGTTCAGTAGAGACGGAATCGTAGAAGGGAGTTGGCGTCTCTCGTTCCCGCCCTTTTTCGTATTTCTTGAATTCCAGCGCTTCCTTTCCAGTTCCAGCACTCTCTCCTCTAATATGTATCTGCTCCGTAGTCCCCCTAATTCCCATTCCCTTTCAGATATGCCTACACCATATCTTTCTGTTCTTCTTCGCCTACATCGAAGGAGGACAATAACAATTACATTCAATTAGACGAAGGCGGACGTTGTTGTCGGGCAGCTTCATCGTTAGCTTCTACTTCCTCAGCCCGACCCTTCGACTGCAACTCATCAGGTTAGACAGGAGTAGGGAAAGGGGGAGGGGCTTTTCATCCACTATGGCAAGGCTACACCGGCATGCATAGGCGTCCGTTATTCTTCCAGTTCGAACTATCCCAAATCATCGCGTCTCGCGTATTTCTGTAATATCTTGTTCTTCCGCCATGGGCATTAAGCTGCAGGCGGCTCCACTATTTTTTAGCCATTTAAGAACAAGGGGATAATACTCATTATGTGCGGATCAATTTAGTTATGAATTGGTTAACGGTAAATAGCCTTGTGAGGAAATATTCCGTTTGAGGAACCAATTGTTCGAATTGATGAGGGAGGTCAATGCGCGGAACAGCATCCTGAAGTGCTACACCTCTTCGTAAGTCGGGTCTTTTGGTGGTGTGCTTTAGCCAAACATTATCACTATATCGTAGGCGTTACCCCTAGGTCCCGTAGGGGACGCCTAAGAATTCCCCTAATTGATTACCGTGAAACAACTAGGGAATATATACTACAAGTAACTCCCGTATCTCACCTCGAGAGAGGGCGGCAGTCCGTGAGGATGACAGGGCCAACACTCCGGGAGAGAGAGGCGGGGCCACCTGGACCCGGTCACTCTCCCTAG
>LS902732.1:60866-72499 GCA_900490955.1 Micoletzkya japonica | reverse complement strand
AGATGGCAGTTTTGGAAAGATTTCAGAGATCAGTGGTGAAGATAAATAAAGCGATAAGAACAAAAAGATCATTAAGATGACCTTCTCAAGATCGGCGGAACTGGTGTTGGCATCACGGAATCTCGTGTCTATATGAGTGTCTTTCATTCTGCCTCCTCATTAACACTCCTCAACAATACGGCTCTAACCGCCTTCACAGGATCATCTCTCCATCACCTTATACCAAACAGCTTTCGCTTAGGCCCACGCTAATGATATTTCGCGTTTTGAAACAACACTCGACCATCTCCGAAAATGAAGCCACTTCAAGTCCTCATCCATTCTTTACTCTGACTGAACTAAACCCCGCTAGGATTCTGCGTCCACCGTATCTCTCACACTCTCATCCTTTACCTCAGGCAATAAGTAAACTGTCCTCTCATCTTCTCCCAACCAATCCGCAAACTACTGGGAAACATAATACTCTTCGAATTCGCAACTCTAACGCTTTTTGCAAACTGTCTCTTCAATTTACGTATTCCCTGCACCCCATCACGATTCTGATGGTCGAGAGTGTGGGCTCAAGCAAAGGCAAAGTGGCAAATAATAAATTGGAGGGATAACTTTGCGAAGATGGTCTAACCAGAACTCTTGAGAAGCGCAGAAGGAGCAGAATGGAAGACACCCGTAGAGCTTCGATTCCAGTGATCTCCAACACGCTTGTGCCGCGCCGATCTTGATAAAGTGTGAAGGCACGAGATACCCGGGTATCGCAAACTGAAACGATACAGTATGTAGTGGAAAGGAGATGAGGGCATAAAATGGAACAAGAAAGGACGACATACGAGAAACAGAGTATGAAAGAAGAAGGAGCAAGAGAAAGAAGAGGAAAGCGAGAGAAGAGAACCAGCGCGTATGGCATTCCCTTAGAGGGAAGGGGTTCTACTCATAGAAGAGAAACTGCCAGTGGCAAGACTGTGCAACTCGATTCGTCGCAAGCCAGTTAGCAGGATTGGCCGAGAACTACCGAAACAAAAATAATAAGTCAAGAAGAGGGAAGGAAGGAAGGCGCTGATACGACAGGCAATGATAGCCGGAGAGTAGCAGCAGAGAAGAGAGGGATAGAGAGACAAGAATGGCTGTGCAGCCATTGAGTCCATTCTATAAAGGAGAACGTAAGGGTGGAAGCAGGACAACGTTATAAAGAAGCGTACACAACAAGCATAGAAACACGAGCAACTCGAATATAGATTGCAGCCCATGCACGCAGCACCGATTTGCCATCAACACACACAGTATGCTAATTGTCGTGCCGGGAGTTACATGCTAGTGATTTTATACGGTATCTTAGCTTTTTTCATGCAATGGATTGTTCACTCATCATCATCATAATTTCCTTCTTTCCGGTGCACACACTTCTCCATGGCAAACCCTCACAGGAGGAGACGCCTATCTGATTATTTCCAGGCGTCCACCTCTTATGAATGCACCTAGCACTCGTTCTTTCAAATCTCGTCTTGAACTAAGTGAGTATCCTTCAGTCTTTGCTCGTTCCCCATAGCTCCTACCATTCCCAAATTGTGCTCATATATGGGACATCGTTCGGTCGAGATGACTCAACCTCTCACGAGTCCTGACCATTCCTCCTCTGGTCCAGTCAGTCCTCTTCCTGACTTCCTCCTTACTCTTGCCGACGACAGCCTTGCCCATGCAGCCGAGCTCCCCATCCCCAACCCCCCCCCCCTTCTATTCGATCTACGCACTAATATGACTCTCTCGATATTCGAAGTTCACAATTATTAACACTTGTCGTTTCATGCCCCTATCTGATCCACGACATTATTTCCAGGATTCCACCTCTTATGAGTTCTCGAATCGATATGCTGAAGAAGAAGGTGAACGTGTTCACCATGCTGGAGGCTCTACATCCATTTATGGGTAGGCTCTTTTCTACAACGGTTATTTATGATTATTTATTAGGCAGCAGTTTGGATTTAATAGTGAACTAATTCAGGCACTCATCCGACAATTTTCTTCGAGCAAAGATTTCTCACGGTCTGTCATGACCAGCAAGGTAGTCCATATATCATTGCACCTGCAGAATAAATATTGAATATTGTAATCTTCTTAAGGTAACGATCTGAGGAACGAGGATCCGTTACTGTACAGAGCCCTGGTTCGCCCTGAGCCAAAAGTTACCGAGATCAGCATGGGTGACTCCCCTTTAAGCTGCTGCGAGTAATTGCATAAGCGATTACAAATTAGAGTTTCAACATGCAGAGGAAATAGTGAAGGGAATGTTTATTGCAGAGATGGAGATCTCGATCAACGATGGCAGTGGGAAAGGAGAAGTCGTCTTTTTACCCATCAAGCGAGACTTCTCGCTCGATGAAATCCGCATGTCCTCTACGTCTTCGATCGTAGTGGACAAGGCTGAAATGGAGAGCAACGTCCGAGAATTTCGCATGTTCTACAATGCTTTCAACGTCGAGGAGCGCATTCCCTCCGGAAATACGGCCCCTCTCATCATCAAAGGCCCACAGAGTAAGCATACTGTAGTCAAGGAGTGACGTTAGGGATTAAAATACTTATGGCTAAGACTTAGAAATATTTCCTCGAAGCTCGAAATCCTTCAAGCATCATATTGCAACATCCTTAGAACTGTTAGTTCCGTGCACGTTAGCTTTGTACATGTTTAAATTCTAATGAGGAAAATAATGCAATTCTATTAGGGCATGCTAATGTTACGTTTATTTTTCTCTTCAGACGTCTACGGCATATTCATTTCCGCTCTGACTGGCCCGGAGGAGAGAGCAGAAGATATGTATCGAACATACAAGAGCTATTCATATTCATGCATTCAATGCCTAAAACCAGAATCAATGGTTGATTTTTCTTCTTCCTGTTGCGCACTAATGCATCAAGTCTGTTCCCATTTTCACATTTTCCTTGAAAAAGATGAATTGCTTTCAGGTGGTCCGTTTGTTCGGCTCTCACGCGCAGAAGGCGGAGGATTGCGTCCGGGCTGCTCTCTACAGGCTTCTCGAACTACTCACCTATCATGAGTATCACGTAAGCGATTACTTAGGCAAACTAAATTATGAGTAGCAAACCATAAATGCTGTATTGGTTATCGATGTTTTTCAGAAGCTGTCCCAAATTCGACTGGTTCCCAGTACAGGAACGGGCGGCCCTCCGTCGCATTCTCAGTGGGGATGGAATCATGCTGAGCCCGACGCAACGCAGAGAATTCACGAAGGAATTGGGAAGAAGCATCAACTACGCGACAGATTGCACTGACAACGAAGACCAGTCGAACGAGTGGCTCAATCGATTGATCTCATGCAGGCGTTTCGACAGGCTGTGCATGCAGTGCAGTAAGCGTACTTTGCCTGCCTTTACCATCACATAGTTTTGATGAGAGAAGCACAAAGAGCATATATATATATATATATATATATATATATATATATATATATATATATATATATATATATATATATATATATATATATATATATATATATATATATATATATATATATATTAAGATGTTTGAATTTCATTTCCTTTCTAGCTGGCAAAGTAGTGGCGTGCGGAGTCGACAAATCGAGTGTCGAGCATCGGACAGCAAAGTATAACCGCTTTCTTCGAACGACCACAAGTATCCTCCTCTCTCTCGTTTGTCCTCCTCTCTCTCTCGTTTGTAGTTTGTATTTTCCTTTATATGCTAAGAATTTAGTTAATTGTGTCCTTTTCTTGATCATCTCCCCACATTTATCATAGGCAAACGTGGTCACACTAATTCTTCTAACAACTCTAACAATACCACTCCCACCTCTTCCCCTTCCAGTAAGAGAGTGACCGCGTCTCCACCTGATCCTTCTGATGTCGTAGTTGAGGCCCTCTCTTTTGCCATGTAGGATTGCCCTAAGGGCGTTCCTCCCTCAATCTGCTCCTCAACTACCCATCTTATTACTCTCGTGACTCGTACGGTTGAGCTTCTCGCTCACTCCTCTCACTCTGCCCCTCCATCTATCGTCCCCCTGCCACCGCTCATTCTGACCCCTCCATTCCTCTCGCTCCCCCTTCCATTGACTCTGCCGCGTCTGTCTCCTCTACCGTACTCGCTACCGTACCCTCTGCCGATTCCTCCGTAGTGGCCCACCTTCGTGCCCGCTCTTTGGTTGTTTCCTCATTGGCTGAGCAGGATCACTCCCTCCCACCCGTGGAGAGGGCTGAGATGGACCTGAAGGCTGTATGCAGCCTCTTGTCCTTCCTTCAAGTCGAGGCTAAACCGATGATGGTTTTTCGGATGGGGCAATTCTCCAAGGAGAAACCCCGTCTGATCAAGGTGGTTCTTCCGGCTCGCTCCTTCATGTTGACTGCTCTGAAGAACGGTAAGACCCTCAAGGAGTTCAAGGGGGTCTACGTTCGGAAGAGTCTGTCACTGGAGGAGAGGAAGACGCAGTCTGAGTACCGGTCCCTTCTCAAGTCCCTCCGTGCCACTGATCCTCATTGTCCCTTCGTTCTGTACCGTGATCTCATCTGGCATCGCGACGACATCAAGTCCGCTGTCCGTACTCGCGTCCCTTGCCTTCCTCCTCCCTGTCTTTTCTCTGCTCCTTCCATTCCCTCCGTAGCGTCAAACTAACTTATCCAGGTCTGTCGCATTATCCCTCGCCGTCTGCATCAAGTAATCTATCTTGTATTCTATTCAATTCCCGGTCGGTTAGGAATAAGTTACCTGATTTACATGCTCTTCTCTCAAACCGTAAACCTGACATTGTATTAGTTTGCGAATCATGGTTAAACAACCGCATAAGTGATAGTGAGATTACAGTATCCCTTCCCTATCGTGTCATTCGTAGAGATCGTAGTACCCGTGGAGATGGAATTCTCTGCCTTATTCGTTATCACTTGCCATTTGCTCTCGTCCCTATCCCCCACTCCACTAGTCTCACTTCTGATATACTTGCCATCGAGACTTGCCCTTTTTCCCTTTCATCCATTCGTGTCATATTAGCATACCGTCCCCCTTCCACTCGTTCTTCTGCCAACTCAGCCCTCTTCGATATCTTGTCCTTCCTTCTATCTACTCCACTTCCGTCTGTTATATGTGGAGACTTGAATTATGACGTAGCAGATTGGTCTGATAGTTCTTCTCTTGACTCACAGTCTCGTTTGTTGGTTCAACTTGCTGACGCCCTTTCCCATACTGAGCATGTTCAGTCATCTACTCGCAACGGTAAACACTTGGATATTGTCTTGTCCTCCTCTAACATTGTATCCTTATGTACTGTAGGACCTCCTTTCAAGGATTCAGACCACTGTTCAGTTGAGTTTCACCTCGCGTTTCCCTTTGCTCCCCCTATTTCTGTGCCATCTCTTAATTATAGCAAGGGTAATAAAGACTTTCTAAGTAATGCTATTTTCTTGACGGATTGGGATAGTTTGTTCTATAATTGTTCCGACATTGATGACATGTATACCCGATTTGTAGATCATTTATCTTCCCTTTGCCTTAAGTATATCCCAATCACTAAGTCCAAGCTTAATATTGACTCCTACCCTCCCCATATCAAGTCTCTTCTCTCCCATAAGTCTGTATTATTTAGTAAGTTACATCTTGCTCCAGTTCGTTTGCAGTTCGTTCACGTTTGTTCCAGACTAGATAAGGAGATTAGGAAGTTTATTAGGAATCGTGAGAATAAGTTGCTTGGTTCTTGTTGCGGTAGACCATTCTATAAGTATCTTAGTGCTCGCCTCAAATCCCGCCATTCCATTGGTTCCATTGTTTACCCGTCCTGTAGACCCTTGTTCGATGACGACCATTCTCGTGCCGAGTCTCTTGCAGATTACTTTCACTCTGTGTTTGTAAATGTCGATTTCCATCTTCCTCCTCTCACTAGCCCCTCTGTCTCTCACTCCATGCCGTTCCCTGTCATTCAAACCAACGAGATCTTTGCCCAACTTCGCAAGATTAAGCCCTCTTGTTCCCTTCCCTCTGATGGTATTCCTCCCATTGTATATAAGATGTGTGCCCGTGATCTTTCTCTACTCTTGTCATTCATTTTCAATACCTCAATCATTCTTGGCCAAGTTCCGTCATTGTGGAAGTCGGCAATAGTGGTTCCTATCCCAAAGTGTTCATCTCCCTCATCTGTTTCTCATTTCCGTCCGATCTCACTAACTCCTACTCCATGTAAAGTCCTTGAACGTGTCACAATTCGTCTTGATCGGTGGTGTACAATCCATAAGATTTTCCCAACTGAACAATACGGGTTCATTCATGGAAAGTCCACTGTATGTCAACTGTTGGAATGTACTCAAGCTGGGCGTAAGGCTAACGATGCTAATCTGTGCAGTGACTTTCTTCTCTATATTTCGGATATCTCTTCAGTCTTTAGCAACCTCCCACTAGTCGGTTTCAAACTCTTTGCTAATGACATCAAACTGTTTTCCACGTTAGATCCAAACAATATTTCTCCTTCCGTTTCTCAACTTCAACAGAGGCTCACTGGGTTAGCTGAATACTGCTCAAATTGGCAGTTAACGGTTGCTGTAGGAAAGTGCACCGTACTTCACAAAGGCAAAAGTAATCCAAAACAGTAATACTCCCTATCCTCAATTTCATTCCCATCTTTGCCTTCTGTTCGTGATCTCGGGGTCATGCTTGACTCCTCACTTTCCTTTAAAGATCATATCAGTTCCGTTGTAGCTAAGTCTAAGTCACTTGTGTTCATGCTATTCCGATCTCTTAGATGTAATATAGTCTTCGATTGTTATGATTAGGAAGTTAGCATCGGTTCAACACTTATACTCTCGTCTTCTTTATGTTCGTTGTCATAGTCCTCCTAGCCCTATGCCTTGCTATTCCGATAGACTATCACTGTATTCACTTCAGTCGTTGTTGCATAGGAGAAATGTTTGTGATTTTGTTCTAGGAATTCGCATATTGAGAGTAGAGGTGAACATTCCGATGTCTTCATTCTTTGTGCTTAGACCTACCAGAGGTAGACTTTCTTCCTTTTCTTTTCATATTCAAATTGCTCGTAAGGAGAACCTTCGTTCGTCTTTTGCACATAGAGTTGTTCGGTTCTTGTCTAAGCTCCACACCGTACTTAGTGACACTTCAATTTCATCCACAGGCATAAGAAGAGCCCTACTGTCCCTTTCCCATGTCCCATCAAGGCTCGGTCATGCAATCCACAATCTATAGCCAAGCGAAAGTCAGTCTTTGGGTTGACGTAATGCTCCCTGTCCGGCATTGCCTTGCATCCTCAGGCACAAGGACTGGTCACCCTTGCACGTTCTTCACACTGGCTTGGCGTGTAATTTTGGCAATCCTTCCCCGATCCCCTCCCCCCTCCCCCCTCACCCTAACCTATCATCTTTTATTTATTAATTTATTAATTTGTTCTACTCGGGTTTTCGTATTCATGTGAATTCATTTAATTATTGTTGATACACACTTGCGGTGATAAATATTATATTAAATAATCGTGGATTTTTGACCCCATTTCGACACTGAACGCACCGCACCATAAGTCAATAAAAAATGTCAATAGAGACAACAATACGAGCTGATAAAGATTGAAAACTATTTATTATAGAGGAGAGGAAGTGCATATTGTTCGTGAGTACCACAAGCCCTGAGACACACGTGGATCTTCTCTCGTGCAACGCAGAATTCCTCCCTCACGACGACACTCTGCCCGAGCAGCTTCTCGTCTCATCCACGAGGTCAAGACTAGAGTTCGACGCATCAAGAGTCAAGGTCTTGATCCCTTACTGCCACTGACGTTTATTGCGTCAATAGATCGTGAGAATGTGTCCAGCGCGACAAGAGCTTGCGATGGGGAAGGAACCCGACCAAGACTCTTGGTTGAGGGAACAAGACTCTTGACTTTTAGTTAGATGGTGGGGAAGGGGACGGAGAGAGACAGAGGATAGCACTGTTCAGAACTCTTTGAGTGAGTAGGTGAGGCGTTGGTGAATGTCATAGCCGAGAAAACACTTCTCCTTGAATAAATCAATGGTGTTGCTTTTGAAATTCCCATATCTGAAAGGAGGAGGGATATCTGAAAGGAGAAAATATGTCGTCAACTAAAAATTTTAACTGTTTCTGTTTTCGGAATGCTCGTTAAATACTAAATACTTATAAGGAAATGAGACATGTCTAATGCTAAATGATGTGGGACCTGTATTATTTCGAAATCCTAAAATGCAAAAATGCAAAAAAGCTGAACATAGGGGAGTCGAACTCCACCCTTCATACTGCTTTGCCCAGATACTTTCCATTATGCTAAACACACCGACACATCACCATCCTCAGATCACACCCATAACCCCTACTCTTTTATGAGTACCTATGTGAATCTTGAGCTAGTGGTCGTATTGGAATTCCTCTGTGGCAAGGGCTTGCGGGGAATCGAGAGTAAATCAAGAGGGGCGAGGTCACCAAGACTCTTGGTCGAGGGAATGCGTGGTGATTGGAAGGGGCAAGCTCTTGAGTCTTGGTCTTGATGCGTCGAACTCTAGTCAAGACTAACGTCGTCTAGTACGCAAGGGAGACTCGCGATGTCAAGCCGGGATTCGCCATCCTCGTTCCTACACTGGAGCGCAGGCCGTGTGGTGGGTGAACTTTGTCAATGGTATATCTACACCAATAGAAAATAAATTACCAATGCGAATTATTGCAGCGAAGATTCATTGTGTTATGGACAAGGCGGCGGGGGAGGAAGTGGAGGGAAGTGAAATTAAGAGTATGAGGAGAGCATGCAAGTTCGCCTGGGGACTGTGCAAGGCGGCCGGACTTTCGACGATGGTCAGTTTTTCCTTTTCTGCATCGTTTTCAACCACACGTGTAATCTGGAGAACATCAGATCAGATAATGTAGACAGTTTCGAGTTCGTTCTATATCTAAAATTTCCGTTTCTAACGATAATTCGGACATTTCGTACGTCGGAATCGGTGTCCCTGTTCCTGTTTTGCACATAGAAACTGAAACAACAATAATTCGGAGAACCGCATCCTTGGCGAGAGAGCGTGTTTTTATAGAAAGCCGCACTGAGGCGGAGATTGATGCTATCTTTTACTCTCTTCTTTTTCAAACTCCACTCTCTGTAATTTTTAACATCCACACCAGTTCGACCGCGAACCGCGACTGATAGAACGGGGACGATTAGAATTAATTAAACGTTCTCTGAGCAAACGTGACAGTGAAGACTAGTTTCCTCAATATTATAAAAATAACATACTGCGTTTCTAAATGAGTGAATAATCTCGAAATATAATTATGTATAAAATCTCATGTTTTCATAAAATCGACGTCGGGCGCCGCTGCCATGGGAGGCCCGCCGAGGCTGAGAGAGGACTGACTACGGCAGTCATCCGAGAATTAGCTGAAATATCGAATTCGGATGAATCGTTGAGACTGAGAAGAGCCGACAATCAGGCGAGTTGAATAACTATCAATGCACAAGAAGTATATTCACAATATGAAAAGTCGTACCAAGACAAAGAGCGATTTAAAGGTCCGTTCGATTCACGTTGTCGTCGAGAACAAGGAGACGGTTCTTGCATTCCGACCGGATATTCCCGAAACTGGGTTAGCCCTCGCAAGATCGGTGACGATCGAAAGTTTTTCGAGGCTACCTCTGAGCTGCGCACTGGAGAGGGAGACTTCTGATGACGAGAGATTCTGCGAAACTGTAGTGCACTACGTGAAAGTGGTGGCTTACCGGCAAAGGGCCGGGGCAATCGGCAGGCTGCCGGGCAACAGACTGTCTGCCGGGGCAGACAAAGGGCAGTCGAATCTGCGTTCAACCAGTGAGTAAAATAGTTTTATTATATTATTGCTCACATACTCTCAACCAAACATTATGTAGGATTTGGACAAGATGACGGGGATATGAGTAGTGAAGATGATGAGGAGGACCCGGGGACGTCTGGAGTCGGTAAGCAGGGGGAAAAGGATAGATAAGGAGTACTCAGAAACTACGCCTGGAATTGGAGCATTCACTAGAGAATGAAAACTCGGCTTGTGTTACTTAATTTATGCATCTGACAAGTATTTCTTAATTTGAACTACTTCATATATAATAAAAAATGAGAGAGCATGTTTTAGCAGAAAGTTAACAGTAGGATCCGGAGCTAATATTACAACAAGGAAAAAGTGTTATTTTACAGGCAAGAATACGGGACAAGAGAACTCTAATGAAAGGAAAGATGAAGATAGCGAACGCAGAGGAAATGAGGGGTTTGAAGGTAATTGAGTTCAATGATAACATATAAAAAGTCATTTCTTCCCCAACCAGTCGGCGATTTCCGTATTTTCAGTGGGCGATGTTCACATGGAAGAATATGTTTCGTGCGACGATAAGGATATGGAGATTCCGTAGACGCATGAATTAGCATCTATTCTCACAATCTCGCCCAACCTTCCTAGATCGCTTGTCAATTTTTTTGCTTAGCTTTGAACTTCTTTTTCCTACTATGACCGACCGTTTCTGTTTATCTAGCTGATCTAGCCTAATCTAGCCTAGTGCACTTTTTTGCTATCTGCCTTGCAAGAAAGTTATTAAAAAGCAACTAAACTTCCCCACCTTCATTGTGATTAACTATATTCCGTTAAAGTGTGTGATAGAGAAACTTTATCAGATCAAAGAGAAGAACAGGAAAATGATTAATTTACTTATGTTTTATTTGCGTTCTACCTTTTGAAGTTTTCTATCTGATTCTACCTCATCATGATATGAGCATATCTGCGCTTCCCTGTAAATAGGAGGGGGCAGCGAAGTTTAATGCGAAGCCAGTGTCTAAAATATTTTGTAAAAAAAATACGAAGCCATTTTCTAAAATATTTGTCTATCGCAGAGCCGTCCACGAGATCACATATGTAGACTTTACGTAATCTCTCTTTAAGTTCTGCCTCTCTCTTTTCGCTCAGTGGGGAGTGTTGAAGTGTGTTTCCTCGCTTCGATTTTTTCCTATACATCTACACGTAATTGTTGATATTATTCCCACTCTGTATATACATCTACACCAAATCGGTAGTTCCCACACACGCCACCATTGTTAGCATCATTCCCAGACGGTATATATATATGATTGTACTATACGTGTCTTGTCTTGGATAATTTCTTAGTTGTTTATTTTGTACCATATTAGTGAGTCTCCGCCGATTCACTATACCAGTGATCAAGTAATAACCATCCCCGCTGGAACTTCTCCTTCTTCAGGTTGTTCGCGTCTGCACCCACAATGAACGCAGCTGTTAGCAAATGTCCTGGAAAGACCAGGAGAAAAGAAAGAAACTATCTAGTAGAGAAATCATGCAGAAACATTCATTTCCTCTTCCCGACATTTCGTATGTTTTGTCTTGCTTGTGTCATTTCTACCCCTTTAAGTTGGAGTTTCTTTCATAAAGTATTATTGGCTTGGATCCTAAGTAGTCGTCAAAGTGGTGCATCGGCTCCCTACGAGGAATCGAACCTGACGCGGCCAGCAAGAAGTGCGGCTGCCGAGAAGATGGCAGATACCGTCAGGAAGCAGATAGTATCTGCTCGGACGAAACCCAAGAAAGTGTACCTCTCGAAGGCGGGAGGGGACCTGAGAGGTCAAAGGAGACGACGAAGTGGGACAAGCAG
>LS898873.1:147712-158959 GCA_900490955.1 Micoletzkya japonica | reverse complement strand
GGTTCGACCCCGGCCGGCGGCAAAGTGTTTTGCTGATTTCTCTGGATAGTGTGCAACCTTCCTTAGTCTTTCTAGCCGCATGTAAAGAGTATATCGTCCTATCAACTACTATCTTGACCATTTCACGCACCAACTGCCCCGCTAGAATCACCCCATCTCTTGCCGTAAGCCCAATCCCCGTCTCCCTCTTCCAAAAAGCACCCCGGACAATGCGCCAAGTTTTTGGATCCGCATAGCGGAGCGAAGCTCCGCTAGTAAGCTAGAGATAATGTTTGGTTTACGTGAACTCTGGCTAAAGAAGGGATAAGTGCTTCATTCGTGACGGACCTCACACTCTTGGATAGCAAGTCCCGTCCCGCTCCTTACATCTAAGCTCTCCCATTTTCAGTACTAATGGCTAAACAAAGAGCGAATTTGTCGATTCGTTTGGCTATTCGAAGCGCGCTTCTGCTTTCTCATTAATAGAGAAGGGATGAATCGTGTGGCTGGTTGTCATCCGAGACGCAAGCACACCTGCATCAGTCGTGCTACTCCTTTCCCCTCCCCTCCCCCTCTTCCTCTCATTGAGCACTACTCCTCCCTCCTTGCTGTTCCTCGCCTGCTCTCCTTCCTCCTCTTTTCATACCACTCTCTCCCTCTCCCCTCCTGCTTCTCCTTCTCTTTCTCCACGCCTCACTGCAGTCTCAGCTTGTCTACAGAGTGACCTGCCGTGTCGTTTTCCATCCACTCCACATGGCCCACTTCCTCGTCCTTCTTCTCAATAATTACCCTTGCCCTAGGCCCTTGTTCAGTCCATGCTTCACCTTAGTCATTCATTGGTCGTGTCTTAACGTACGAGAGAGTCGCTTATCGATATGAGTTGTTGGCGGGAGTCAGAAGAAGTCGCTCCCCTTCACTCACCCTCCTCCCTTACCCCATCCTCACTCCTTTCTCTATCTCCCTCTCCCTCTCTCCTTCGCTTCCATCCTCCTTCTCTCTCTTGGTGACGTAGCAACGGGGAGCGCGAATCAGCAGGCTCTTCCACCTTGCCCGAGGCCTCCCCTATCCTTCTCATCCTTCCCTCCGTCCCTTCCTCATCCACTTCAACGAGAACCTTGTACCCGCGTGTCTTCCTTCCTGCGCTCATAATCTTTATCGCTTTTCGTAGGCGACACTCAATGTGAAGAGAGTAGGAGGATGCCTGTCGCGAAGCGAGGCTTAGTCGCCCCTCAGAACACATTCCTTGAGAATGTGATACGACGATGCAACAATGCAGGTACGTACCTCCCATATTCCCGTCTCCCCCATTCCTCTTCTAGTCGTGCGTGTCAATATTCGTTTCAGATACATCATTCATCCTTGCCAACGCTCAGATTATCGAGTATCCCATTGTCTACTGCAACGATGGCTTCTCCAAGCTTGTCGGGTATTCTCGAGCGGAGATTATGCAGAAACCATGCTCGTGGGTCTTTTATAAGCTTCCACTTTAGTACGTAGCAACTCGTTCCTTTCCCGTAAAGGTGGTGGGGGAGTAAATGACAGTGGCAAGAGCAATTGAGACGGGGGCTACTCAGCAGTCTCAGTGAGAGAACCAAAGAGAGATATGTATGTAAGCAAGCAAGTCGTGGCTGACTTCCCCAGTCTTAGCCTTTGTAGAAAATCCATTTGAGTCTTGACTTCATGCAAGGAGACCACATGGAACAGACGGCGGTCGAGAAGATGAAAGAGGCATTGGAGATGGGAAGGAGTGAACAGGCCGAAGTAGGACTGTGCAAGAAGAACAGTAAGTACTCTTACCGAGACTCTTCCACCCTTCCCTCTCTAGAAACCCCAATTTGGCTTCTCGTTCACCTCGCTCCCATAAAAAACGACAAAGATACCGTCGTCTTGTATCTGTGCCAATTCAAGGATATAACTCCATTGAAGCAGCCTCTGGATGACGAGAATAATAAAGGTATACACGGAATTCGATATCTCCTTGACTTTTCGCGTGTTTAGGCCTTTCTCGGATCCTGCAAATAGCTCGGATAGCCAAGTCGAAACAGCAGTTCAACCAGATAGAGACGAAGGACTTGCACAAGAACAATGCCCTCATGCCCTCTAACTTCACTCAAGTAAGGGCTGTGACGGCACGTGCGAGAGTTCTCTTCAATGTCACTCCTTGCGCTTCGAAATGCGGAGGAAGGCAAGATGATACGTGGATTTGGCATCAGGAGTGATAGCGAGAGTGGGAGAGAGATGCACAAATTAATCGTCGAGAGGGTTCTATCGTAAACAGATCTGAGGTTGATGCACGCGAAGAGAACTCACAATGTGTTTCGTGAATAATTATCAATTTTAAGTACGATGATGTCAATGGGCGATCTGTTGTGAGTTCGATTCAGACTTCCTTCGTACACACTTTTCTCTTTCTCCCTTCTCACTCCTTCTTTTCTCTCTATTACACGCATGCTATGAGGAGGCTGGCCCCACAAAGTCTTATGCATAGTGCATTTCGTTGATGGGAGCAGGCGCAGCAACTCGCGACGGATGAGTGGCAAACATAGAGAGAGAGGGAACAAGTAAAAACCAATGAGGTAAAAGGCTGCCGGACAAAACGACACGATGGTCAAACAATTTCATCAAACTTCACCTATCAAAAAGACGAAATTCGCTTACAC
The DNA here is from genome assembly GCA_900490955.1 of Micoletzkya japonica. NCBI lineage: Eukaryota > Metazoa > Nematoda > Chromadorea > Rhabditida > Diplogasteridae > Micoletzkya > Micoletzkya japonica. Next base: position 156,320 of record LS898873.1, on the reverse strand, counting down.
TTATGCATGAGCGCTAGAATCAACGCGCTTGCTCCTCTCACTTTCACCTTCTCTGAGTTGCAAAGTTCCATTTCGCGGAAAGTCCGCATATGAGAGTGGTGTGAAATGATAATGCATTGAAGGTAATGAACCTGGGCGGTGACCTTCTGCCGCAATATCGGCAAGAGACACCGAAGACATCTCCACATATCATTCTTCACTACTCGACTTTCAAGACCATCTGGGACTGGTCCATTCTAGCCCTCACATTCTACACCGCCTTCATGGTCCCATTCAACATAGCCTTCAAAAACAGGCAAGTCAACCTAGAGACAAGAACGTATTCCGATGGTGAGAGCTCTTTGAATACGCAACGAATCACTCTCTCAAAATCGGAGATATCGTAGATAACATGTCTAATCTACTAGTGCAAGAATGAATGTGCTGGAATGTGTAGCCAGAGAATGGAGTGATTTGTCTCTTCCCTCCTCTCGTCTTGCTCACTGGTCCTTTTCAGTCTCAAGATATTGTTGAGAGAACACCAATACAGGTACACTCTTTCCTTGCTGCATGTCGCACACAGCCACTTCCGTGCTCACCCTCCTTGTCTATCTGTCTCATTATGCTCTCTAACACTCCGTCCGTTCCCTCTAGCTACTCGTTGAGCGTGGGAGTGGGAGTGTCGTGCATTGACGAGTAGTGATAGCCCCCTTACTACAAGCTCATCTTATAGGGACTATCCATCGGGCATCGATTCCACTGCTTTGATGGACTCCATCGTCGATGTCATCTTCTTCGCTGACATACTGCTCAACTTCCACACAACATTCGTTGGCCCGGGAGGAGAAGTCATTCAAATCTTACTTTCCCACTTATAGTCACATCTCGCAGGTTGTTATCGAGCCGTCGATAATTCGTCAAAACTATTTCAAAACGTGGTTCCTGGTAGACTTGTTATCTTGCCTTCCGTATGATATATTCTACATGTTCAAGCGAGATGATGAGGTTGATGAGGTTTACCGAATGAGCAAGAGGCAAAACAAATATCTTTCAGAGGATCGGGTCGCTGTTCTCTGCCCTTAAAGTCGTTCGTTTATTACGATTAGGCAGAGTAGCTCGCAAGCTTGATAACTACCTCGAGTACGGAGCTGCAACTCTCTTGTTATTGTTATGTGCATATGTACTTGTCGCTCATTGGATGGCGTGTATATGGTTCTCAATAGGAGAGTACGAAGTTCGAATGAGAGTAAGTGCATCGGTAGAGCTGCAAGAGAGGGCCATTCTCAGATGGAAAACGCTTCTCTTCCTGAAGGATGGTTGTTCAAGTTAGCCAATGACTTGAAAATGTACTACGACTACAAGCAGTCTAACCGAACCCATCTCGTAGGAGGGCCAGCACGAACATCTGCGTACATTTCATGTACGCATCCCTTCTTGCCATTGTACATTCCCTCTCTTGCAGCTCTCTACTTCACAATGAGTTGCATGTCGACTGTTGGATTCGGCAACATCTCCAGTACCACCGACAACGAGAAGGTAAGACATACGTGGATAATAGAGGAAGAAAACAGAGCTCTTGTAGCTCTTCGCTGTGGTAATGATGATCATCTCCGCCTTGTTGTACGCTGCCATCTTCGGTCACATGACTACTATCATCCAACAGATGACATCAGCCACCGTTCGGTATGTGAATTACCTTCTCCACTCCTCTCATCAACGTTCTTTAAGCTATCATGACATGATAAGCAACGTCCGGGAGTTCATCAAGCTACAAGAAGTGCCTAAAGAGCTGGCTGAGAGGGTAATGGACTACGTCGTTTCGACGTGGGCTATGACGAAGGGTATCGACACACAGAAGGTATACAACGACCTCGTTTCATTCTATGTTATGACTACGCAGGTACTCGGATACTGCCCGAAAGACATGAAAGCCGATATCTGCGTTCATCTAAACCGGAAGGTTTTCAACGAACATTCATGCTTTCGTCTCGCATCAGATGGTTGTTTGAGGTCGCTAGCTATGTATCTTGAGGTAAAGACAACCACAAGCATGCATCATAGGCAATACTTTGTAGAGCAATCATGCCGCTCCTGGTGACCTGCTATACCACACGGGAGAATCTGTAGATGCATTGTGGTTCGTAGTTAGTGGATCTCTTGAAGTCATTCAAGATGATGAAGTAGTGGCGATACTCGGTTAGTTGGCTATAGTAATATGAAGTATACCACGGATACAGGAAAGGGTGACGTGTTCGGAGACGAGTTTTGGAAGCCGAATGGAGGAACGGGTCAATCAGCAGCGAATGTACGAGCTCTCACTTACACCGATCTGCACATGATCAAGAAGGAGAAGCTTATGGAGGTACGGTCGCAGCTTGAAAGCCTTGTAATATTAATTTCCCAGGTGCTCAACTTCTACAAAGCGTTCGCTAATTCATTCGCTCGTAATCTCGTTCTAACGTATAACTTGACGCACAGGGTAAGAGGATAACCGAATTAGTTTGAGTCTTCCACTTGAGCTCAAATTCCGCCGCGTGGTTGACGTAAAGAGGGAGAAGGAATTGGATGCGAAGAGAAAGAACGAGAACTTCACTCTGGCAACCGATCATCCCGTTAGGAAGCTACTGTACAGGATGCGAGAGAGACACGGACCACGAATCTTCCCCTCGAATATGTTCGCTGATATTGAACGAGTAAGATAGCGAGAGTAATTGACGAGACGAATCATCATGATACAGGGAATGAGACGAACGACCAATGACATGAATCGGATATCCTCCGTGCACTCAATCAATGAAGAATCGTCCAACTTGCTCGGATCCAGGTCCCCACGGTTCGCCTTGCAATCAGATGGTAACCGTACACCGTTTCAGTTCTGCCAGTGGCGTAGGTGGAAGGAAGCGACCGCCGTTGCAAAAGAGACAGACGGTCGACGAAGACGCGTTGAGTAGAACGAGTTGGGGAGGAGGGGAGCGACGATCGGAGAAAGTAGGACACACCGACTACCGTATACATTCTCCAAGTCGTTGCAGGAGTGGAGTTCACTGTCCAATCTTCGAAGTGAGATGAAGAACAAGTTCGAAGTGATCGGAGACAGACTTGGATTGGTTGAACAACTCAACTCACGATTGCAAAACATAGAACGGCTACTATCTAACATGCAACCCCACGGAGGTATGAAGCGTTCGAGTAGTGACTGAACTGAGTGCCTACTTGGTTGAGTGTACTGTGTATTTCGAGTGCCATTTTAACAGGACTCACGCCGTCCACAGTCCCAGTGGGCTCTTACAACGTGTTAAATGAAGGAGATAGGTTGGAAAGTCCGTCCAATCTCGTTGCTCGTAGTGTTTCGTGGAACGAGCAGAACGAAGGGAGTGTCTGGCAGAGGTGAGAGAGTACAGTCCAGCTCTTCTTTCGTTTATGCACTCCACCTCACGACTTCACTTATAGGGTCACGACGATATGAATAAGAGAGTATGTTGCACGTGTCTCGTGATCCGTCGTTGTGTCTCATTCAAATATGTTCAGCTTAGCTCTCTCTTGTTAGAAGCTTCGGGTGAGAGTGTGTCAACCCCCAATGTTCATTTAGGCCAGTTCCGCCGTTACAACTCCAGCGAGACGAATGGATAGAAGATGAGCCGGATGCCAATATTCCATCTATCCAGATCAATTCCGATACTCAACGGGATACGCCCCAGGGTCCACCAGATCGACGCCGCATATAGTCTGCCTTCTTTAGTCCTTTCGCCCTCCACTTGCTCAAATGTCTTGCTTAGCCTATCCAATTTCAGTAGCTTCAAACCTGTGATACTGTTACATTACGAGTTCGTTCAGCGCTTACATTAAATTATACCTATCACATGCTGTTTTGTACATAGCGAAAATGGCAATGTTGACCAGTTTGAAATTGAAAAGCCACTTTCTCTTCACTTATTCATTGTTCGTTTCTGCGTCATCCCGATAGGAACTCCTTCATTGACATAAATATGGTGTATCATGATATGGATGTGTAATGATCGAAGTGAACCTATCACAAGAAGAAGAGGAGAATAATAGTAAGCATCGACGGTAGATTTAATAACGATGAGTTGGGATACTTCCAGAAACCCTCATAGCCTCTTCGCCTATCTTGTCTTCTCGCAGGATATCTCATTCGAGTAGAGAAGCAGGTATGTGAATTGCAGTACTCGGATGCACAGAAACACCAATGTTCCGTTAGTTCGTACTGAAGGAAAGTGGTCCCAACCATGAAAACAAGATTAGTACCTGGTCAAATTCACTCGGTAGGTAGTCGCCAATCTCCGATAGCTTGGAATGAGCTCCGAGACCCATATGGGCATGCTGGTCCTCTGTCATGTACTGCGAGGAACAACCTCGGACAACGCCTAGATGCACAATTATAATTCCAGAGCGAGATAAAGCACATACCGAGAGATCGAGTAAAACCAGTCTTCTTGTTGGTGCCATTGAGAAAGAGCGTGAAGCATGTAGAATGGCACGATTGGTAAACATCAGTATTCACTTCGGATGAACCGCATGATGAATCACTTGTCGTTAATCCATAGTTACGCTTCAGGAAGAAGTGCCGCCATTGCTAAAAATGGCAGATGAACATACATGTTTAGGGTAACGCTAATTAAATATACTTCAAATTGTGTGGTATATAATTGTGTGGTATTTGCACAACAATGAACAATTGTTTGTCATGGCCATATACTTCAATACGTAGCCCCATAAGCTTGTTTACGAAAGAAGACTTCACGGGTCGAATGCTGAGACACAAATCTTACTCGATACGTTTTCCAAGCCTTTGTATAGACCACCATTAAGGTGGGGAGAGAGGTAGGAGGCACTTACCCAGACCATAAAATCGTTGGCGCACGAGTAGCACTTGATACCACCGACAATTGGAGTGCCGAGAAGTAGAGAATACACGAGAATGAGACTCATACGAAGAAGTTACATCACCAGTATGGCTTCCTCAGGGAAGAAGAACCAAGCACGAATGCCAAGATTGCCTGAGACGGAGTTAGAAGGAAAGTTGAGCACCCTGGGGAAGCATTCCCATGAACAGTCTTAACGTGCACGAAGATGGAAGGGAAGAAAAAGGAAGACGGAAAGGGAAAGGAAGGGTAAGAGATTCAAGGAGAGAGGCCGCGGGTGTGTATGGATAGATGGATGGATGGATGGGAAGAACACATGGGCTTAATGCATCTGAATACTCGTCTCTCCGAGGGGAAATTAGAAATTGCCGAGCGAAGGGCGAAATGGTTAAAAAGAGAGGGATGATGGGATGAATAAATTACAGATGGAAAGAGAGAAGAGGAGCACGCTAGCCAGAACTCATACAGAAGTAACGAGGAAAGAAGAAGAGAGGAAGTGAGGAATCGAAAGGGAAGGAAGGAGAAGGATTCTCGACTGTGATACTGCATACGAAGCAACAAATTGAATGAGTCGAGCAATGGGGCCGACTCTCTCGGGAGAGGAGGATCAGAGATGTTCGGAAGAGGAAGCCTAGTTAGAGATTAGAGGAGGGATTATGAGGCGAGCGACAGAGACCCAGAGGGTCATTTCATTACAGTGACGAGAGCTAGAGGGGGGAGTATGTATTGAGACTAAGAGGGTTAGAGTAAAGAGACAAGTGGGATGAGTGGTTCGACTGATCAATCTGGAGACAGAGACAACGACAAAACACATGTCTAGCAGGTGTCAGGACAAGGGGGGATGGGATGGGGAGAGGAGTGAAGATACGAGTGAGTCAAGTTGAACAAGTCGTCCGATGATTGCATTCCCTTCTACACAACGACACATCCATTCCTGCCGATAACGAATCTCATTCAAATACTCCGCAAACATAATGAATTTATAATAGGGAAGAAAGCCGGGCTAAAGAGAGGGGGAAGGGAAGCGGAAGGATGAAGAGCGCGAGTAAAACGAGTGGAATACCAGAGGAAATCAGACGAAACGTATTCAAGGAGGGGCGAGAGGAGGAAGAGCGTGAAAGGAGAAGAGGGGGTACGTATGAGAAGAGGAGTACTCTCTTCCCATAGTCAAGTCCTCACGATTCCGTCTCACTCATCACCATTTCGTCATTCTTAACGGAAGCCTAGTAACGTGGTCATCGCGGAACAAAAGCCAAGTGAAAGCCAATATAGCAGCCCTTCTACTGCAGCATTCTCCCATAATTTGAGACGGAACGAGCAGTGGCGGCCAGTACAAATACTGAAGACTCTCCAATTTCAGTCAAACGGCTCACAAAATATGCATGGAAATGACTGGAGGGTTGCGCACAACAAGGAATGGGAGATTGATTTGGGAGAGTAGAGAGAAAGCCAGAGGAGATAGCACTCGAGGTGGTGTCAATGGCTACAATTTGATTACGAAGCCACCGGAGCGAGGAGAAGATAGAGTCGAAGAGAGGACGAAGACCGCGAGAGAAGAGGGCGAACCTTCTCTCAGAGGCCTTTCAGCTTGCCACAAGTAATGCATGAACAAGCGAAGAATACTTACTTCGAGTCGTCTATTGCACTCCAAGCATCTTTCATGGACGACGCGCTATGAAAACTTGATGATTTCCCTGATTTCTCCTTCCCCTTTGTCTTCGCAGGGAGAAATAAGTTCGTGGCGTGCAATTTGAGCTTGAAGTGTGAAGCGAATGGCGATTCGAAGGAGGCGAAGAGTGTGTGTCTGTGTGTATGTTTATGTCAGTGTCCGTATGTCGGGAGAAGAGGAGGGTAGTGAGGATAAATAGGATAGAGAGCGTATACGCTAGCCTTTTACAATGTGCCACGCACAGACACAGATAGATAGCAAGAGGAATGCAGATCCGGAAAGGGATAATTGATGCGATGGTCGAGAGTAGTGAATGGTAGAGTAAGCAGATATCGTGACGTGATGGCCTGGCTGGCACGCAGTCTTCTCCTTTTTGTGAGTTTTCTTACTCCTTTAATCAATCTCCCATTCAAGTTACTTTTGAATCCACAACATCTTGAGGTAAATAGTAATCAGCCAGCATAAAGAGTGAAGCAAATCACGTTATTCGTTCGCAAATGTGCTAGCAGAAAACTATGCCAACCGAACTAAATTAGATAGGAACAATGTCAAATTAAGATATTTACAGTATTGCGTGGTTAATGTGGTATCACAAGTTGTCGTACCTACTGGAAACGGAATCAAAGCCTACACGTTTAATCGCTTCGGAGGATATGGTGGATGGCCGGGATATGGTGGATATGGAACGGGTTACGGTGGATTGGGATACGGTGGAATGGGTGTTGGAGGGCTCGGTTACGGTGGATACGGAATGAGTCCTTGGGGACTAGGGGGAATGGGACTGTACGGACGGTAGTCAAGTAATTCTAAACCTATGACAATCACCAACGACCATAACCGATGCTTTCTCATATTGTACTGCCAGATTGAATAAAGAGAATGGGCCAATGTATGCAGGACAGGGATAAGCGAGAGTGAGTGAACTCGAATAGGCTTACGAGTGGACATTAATCCTCGAGAAGAGTATGGGAGTGAGTGGTCCCCTGCACACGGTCCTTCCCCTTCTCCTTCTCCCACAACTCCTCTCCTCTTCTCCTTCCCGACTGCCCCTCGTATTCTCTCCCTTTCCCAACACCTTCCCCCTTCCTCCAGCTACGTATGCCAACGGTGGAAATCTATACGGTCTCTACAATGGATACAGCTCGTACGCAAGTCTTTACGGAGTATCAGCCATTCAAGACTCGTCGTTGCTTGCGCAGAATACCTATAATTATAACAATAATCCCTTTCTGCTATCAGTACAAGGTGGACAATACCCGTACGGAGGACTGCAATACAATGGAATCGCATTAAACGAAGGAAAATAAAGGTGAGAACTGAAATTGTATAGTCCACAAGTGAACTCCAGATGCATCAGCACTCAGCCAATGGAGGAAAATTGTAAGTAACTGCTCCCCAGAAGCAACTATTGTGGATTTAAAAGATCCGTCGGAAAATCATTCCGAATATAAGGCGAGAGAGAGTGCAAAAATGAGAGAATTAGACTCATTTTGGAACGGAAGAAACTGATGGATCGGTTTACTCCACTATACTGGATTATTTCACTTTGCATAATTCGTATGAGTTAATATCACGATAAACGATAAACATGAAAACACAGAGAAGCGTTCATGGAAGAAAATGAAAATTGAATTGCCATGAAAGGGCTACCGCCTATGATTGGCGATTGAATGCAATCTGGGAAAGCGGTGACGCGGTCTTCACATACCTTTCATGTACGAAGGATTCATACAGACTTTCCATACATGGGCTGGGGTTGTCCTAATATTTTGGCAGACTGCCTTACATAATTAGGGAAAACTAAGAAGTCCCGTTTTACGCTGTGACGCTATTGCAGGACCTCTGATCGGACAATCATGGTAATGCATAGTTCTTTCTGAACAACCGTTTACAGCCCTTATCAAAAGAAGGATATTCTTTCCCTAGAGAAGGTACAAAATTACTTTACTAGACGTGTATATCAGCGCTGTTTTGGCAAGTCTCTGAACAACATGCCTCCTCATGATTTAAGAAACAGTGAACTGAAATTAGAAAGCCTTCAAAGTAGACGAAAGTCAATTGATTCTAAGATGCTATT
>LS898873.1:74006-132329 GCA_900490955.1 Micoletzkya japonica | reverse complement strand
CATACCCTATAATACAATAAACCTGGTGATGTTATGTTTCAAAGAGCAACAAGCGATAAAAGAGAGGAGAGTGGAAGGTAGATCAATACTGCTTCCTCCTCTTCTCCTTCCCTTTAGGGGAAGAAGGATGCAGACTACAAACTACCCCCCGAGATATACCGTACCTTTCCGAACTGCAAACTCAGAACTCCTCGGAGAACTGAGATTTCGGTCTAATTTTTTGCAAGCGTTCTCTTCTGACCGATTAATTGATGTCTAAGTATCAAACTCAAAATCCGAAATTTTCCTGGGAGGTTTCCTTTAATTTGCCTTTTCCGCGACTTATCTTAGGATTGCCGAGTGTGAAGTTCACAAGCTCTTATACATCTCTTGAAACCTATCCCAACCGAGTCCATCGTATATCTGTCCGTGTATACCTATCAACTCGCCTGTCCACTGCTCCCCTTATTCCCCCCAGACCAAACATGTGCTTGAAATGACCCCTCTTCTATTCCCTTCTAGATCCTATCGGGTCCTTAGGGAGGGATGCAGTGCTATCTAATGAGATAGGGTAATGGGACGGGATAAGGAAAGGGTTAGGGAAGGGGTTAGGGTAACGACTTAAGGTGTTAAGGTCAGGGATAAGTCTTAAGGTCGTAAGGACGTGGTGGCTACTACTACAAGACTAGTAAAAGGAGTCTTCTTCCTTCTTCTTCTTCTTATTCCATTCCACGCCAATTTACGGAGCCGGAAAAGAAGAAGAAACGGGCGAAATTTGTGTGCTCTTCACTCTCTCTCTTTAATAGGATAGGGGGAGGGGAAGAAGTGGACATTGTTACGTGGGTAGTACGATAATTGCATTCGCCTCCAAGCATCACAAGTATTTCGCAATCATTTCCAGGAAAATGCGCAAATCCTGTTGAGGAATAACGCGTCGATTCCATTATCTCCATGTGTGTTCGGGGAGTTTTGCTGTTTATCCCTGTTGTCTCGAGTGTTCCTCTGCTCTCCACTCCATCTTCATCCTTCGTCTTCTCACCTTCTCCATCTCCCCTTTCCCTAACTCCCCCTACTCCCATATCCCATACTTCCTCTCCCCCCACCCCAGTTTGCCTTCCTCCCTCCTCCTCTCCCCTAATGTCACTCTAATGTAGACTCTACTCGAATGACCTCTCATTGTATAGCTTTCCCTCTTCCAAACCAAGCCTGCCTTTCCCTTCTCTCTTTCCTCTTTTCCTCTTTCATCCTCTCTTCCATTTATTCTGATACCTTCTTCCTTCTTCCCTCCATCTACCGTTTCCCCCTGCCTTACATACATTGACCACATTTCCCCTTATCTACTGTACTTCCTATATATTTTGATTACTCCTTGCTCTATTTTTTCTATATGCTTTTTCTTATATCCCCTCACCCTGCCGAAAGTTACAGTACCCTCTCCGTTCCCTACAGTACCCCTTCAGATGAGGTCTTCTCCCTCGTCGTCGAAAGATGAGAACATCATGGAGAAGACGACGAAGATGAAGAATTGGGTGAAGAATCGACTGCTCGAGGTTAGATAGTTTTCCCTTTCTGATATCGCTTTACGAGAATGTTTATGCCTACTGATGCTTACTATTTCTTGCATGGAGAAAAGTCTCCGTAACTTTTCCGAATAATTGATACATCGGGAATTCATTCCTCAACACACATCCTCACACATTATATCGTCAGGTCTAGAATTATTCCGAAAAAATACTGAAACTTCTCCCAGTGGCTTTAACCTATTCAATCTTTATGTCGGTGTACTTTCTACAGCATTCTCTGCGCTTTATAGCCAAAGGCGATTTGCGCTGTATTTAATATCCCAAAGCTAAATTCAGTACTTGCGGTCTCTCGGCAGACTCTTCTTCTATCATTCGGAAAACTCTATTTATAATCCTTCTAACAATCGAAATGGTACACGTCATTTGAAATCATAGCTAAATATCGAAAATGTACTGAGTCGCCAACGACGAAGGCGATGCTACTATGCATTGAGGGGGGTCTTCCCCCTGCCCATCTTTGCCCGTCTTCAGAAAGTCTTCGTACTATCAAAGAGTCTTCTTCAAGTATCCACTTCAATTCCCTCATGATAGTCCTCGATTGATGCTCAGTTCATTCCTCCCCTCAATGGACCTATCCATACATACAGCTGTACTCTCTCTATCTCTCCCTACTCCCCAATACCCTTCCTTCGTCCCTCCACCTATTCCCCCTAATGTCCTTGATTCAACCCGAATAAAGCATCTGCGATCCTCTACTTCCTTTCTTCCCTCATCCTCCCCTAGATTCCCCCTCTCTTTCCCTCGTAACTCTCTCTCCCTCATTCCCTCCTTTCCATCTCTCCATGTCAGTCTCCTCTCTCATCTTCCAAATGCATGAATCTCCCTTATCCTCTTCTTCTCCTCCTTCTATAGTCTCTTCCTCTCTTCCATTTACTCATCTCGCCCTCTTTCCCTTTCCTGTGCTTCTTCTGTTTATCCACTACACAATGTGCTTCTCATTCACTATGGCTAAATTGGAAAATGGATCATAACTCATTGATCTAAAGAAGGGCAACGTTTGCTAATTGTTCCGTTTATATCGAATTCGAAGAAGAACAACGAATACAATATGGTCCGTTTCATTCTCTCTCCGAGTGGTTTTCCTATATAGTTTCCCTTCGTTTCACACAGTGTTCTGACAACAGCGAAAATGTTAAGCGAACGAGATGCCGAAAAATAACCCTGATTTCGGTAGGAACTCTCGCACGGAAAACACCGTATCCTAAGCATTTTCGCTCGTTCGCTTAACATTTAGAACACTGTGTTCACCATCCCCCCATTCCCCATTCCCTTCTAATCCATGATGTCCTTCCCTCAAGTAGTCTTCTTCTTCACTATTCTTTCTTCTCTCTGTTCCCCTCTTCATATTCTCTTTTCTTCTCCTTCATTCCTTCCATATTCTCTATTCCCCTAACCCTTCGTTCTTCATTTTCTATAATCCCTCGGAATTCCCCATTCGTCTCATAACAATGACTAATTATGCATGTCTTCTGTCCATTTCTCCCTCATTCCCTCATCCCTTTACCCATCCCCTCCATCTTCTCCTCTTCCCTCCCCTCGTTTTTCTCCATCTTTCTTCTTCTCTCCAATCACCTTTTCCTCTTCTTCCCCCCTCTCACAGATGGAGTTGATCGTAGTTGAAAAAGAGACTGCGATTCGGTTGACGAAGGGCATTCGCGAGAGAGGGAAAGAGGGGAGGAGTGCGACGGGTAGACTCCTTTATCACATTGTGCCAATCTTCTTTACTTTTATTAATTTGTTACAAATCTATGGTCTTTCTCAGCAATGCTAAACGTTATGGGTTATGGTTATTATGCAGTAGAATTATGCTTGGAATGGTATTTGTGACTTTGTCGAGATACGTAGAGTAGAAAGGTATTTGATGTCTCCAATTGAGTAGTCCCCTGCAAGGGTGTTTCCCTCCTAGAACCTCCCTCCTTCCCTCTATCTCCCCCTGCATCAATCCGTAACTCTTCCTCTTCTCTGAGGGACGGTTCCTCTGGGACACTTCCGTTCCTTCCCTCTTCATCCATCCCTCCCTCTCCCTCTTAACTCTCTCCCTTCCCCCCTCCTACTCCTCTCCCCGCTTCCACTATACCCTCTTCTCCTCTCGACAAATGCCTTCCCGATATCTCGCAGCTTGGGCTATTTCTCATTCGTAGTGAGAGAAAGGAGAAGAGGGAAGGGCATCTACCTCTCTCCTTATCCCTTTACCTCTTTCTCTCTTTACCTCACTTTTTTGCTTCTCTCTTTGACCCCTCTCCATCTCTCCCTCTCCCTTCCCCATCCCTCCTCTCCTTTCATTCCCTTTCTCTCGTGCTCCAATCGTTATCCTCTTCATTCTCATTCATGACTCAATCTCTGCTTATCCTTTCACGATCTCCCCTCCCTTTCCCTCTGTTTCTTCTCCATCCCCCTCCCCCCTCACCCGTCTCCCTCCATCTCTCCATGTATACTCCCCTTCCAATCTTCTCAAATCTTTCCTCCCTCCCCTTTCCATTGTCTTCAGTTCTTTATGTCTCCTACAGCAACGAATATGCCTTCAATAGCCTAATCGAGTGACTGATTACAAAGGTCGAAAGGGGAGGATCAAGGGGCTGAATCGTTGCATTCCTCTCATCAATTCAGTAGTCGATTCTCATTCCGAGGAGTGACCTTTCCTCTTGTTTCAATTCTCTGTTCTCTTTCGGATTATTCTATTTATTCCAAGGATTATTCTCCTTTCGTACTTTTCCAGTCCTTTTTTCTATTATGCAACCTTCTTTCAGCTAGAACGACAAAACGAACGATTGAAGGAGCAGAATCTACGATGTACTACGCAGCTACAGATGCTCAAGTGAGTGAGGGTTGAACAATCCATCGATTGGGTTATCTTTCAACTTATGTATATAAGATAAGAACCCTATTCCAGATTGTGGAAATTCGTAGACTATCGTGTAAATAAGACTAAACGATTACCCACACAGTTCCCTCACAAACTGACCCTGGGAGTGAATTGCCCAGACAGTTGTTCATTGCTTTCCCAGGATCATCTCATGTCTGAAGTTGAGCCGTATGCTGTTAACTGATGATCGCATACTGTCTTCCCCTGATTGCCCCCTTTCAGATCCTTCTCTGAACGAACTCGCCAGTGGAGGAACGAGCACGATTCAATGGCTGCCATGAGTCGATCCGTTACGGTAAAGGAATCGAATATTGGGGGCGGGGGGGTTAGATGACTTCTCTGTTTCTTGCCAGTCCGCTATAGTAGTATAATACAACGCCCCCACGGTCCTACCATACTCCCCTTCCCTCCCCCGTCGATTAAATCCCCTCCCCATTCCCTCCTCTTCCCCTTCCGTCATCCGTCAATCTCAGTCGTTCCTTCCCATTCCTCATCTCCTCCTCTCATATTCTCTTATATAGTCCGTCCTTCACTTCTTCTCCTTTTCGGATATTCTTAAACCTCCCCCACAACTGAAGGTGAAGCTAATTCTCCTAATCTTGCCTCAGGGCACAATCATGCGATCGATCGATGCGCGAACTTCTGATGATTCGGGATTGACGAGTGATGACCATTGCGAGAGGAGAAACGAAGAGGCGATGACAAAATCGAGTATGGAGATGAGGAGGCTGTCGGTGTCCAGTACTCCGAGGGTCAATCGGAAGGGAGGTTAGACAAAGGGATTTCAATCCATCTTATTCCAAGATTAGTTTTGTGGGAAAGAGAAGATTCCTTAGAATGTTTCTAATGAAGTGAATTTCAGTACGTTTGCGAGGGGGACGTGAGGAAGATGAATCGACCTCCGATTCTTCCCCCTTCGAAGAGAAGGCCAAACCCATCCCTCAACCGAGAATGACCAGGAAACCCCCATCAAAAACCGTTCGTTTTATCATTTGTTTGCACTCTGAAGCGTTCTGTCTTATATACCCGCCTTGAAATACAAGTTCAGATGGAACGGGACAGTATCAATTCGTTCGCCGACGAATACGAATTTGACTGTGACGATGAGTCCTTCGAAGACATTGATCAGCCCTCTACGTCAGTTATTCCATTCCTCTATCTCCCTCATTTATCTACATCTTTTTGAAATATCAAAACATTTCTGAAAACAAATCTGTGTACTTTTCCCTCATACGCTACTCTGGTAACCTTGTTCTTCTTCAGTTCTCGCAACGCTGAGTATGTGAATCTGGCGGATTTTTGTATGGTGCGAGACGACGTGAACATCTATGCTGACATAGTCAAAAGTCCCGTCACTACACCACCTCAACTACCGGAACATGGAAGGATGAAGTTATGGGTGAGGAGAAGAGAATGGAATGAGAATGTAGAAGAGGTGGAGGGTGATTGGAGAATGGAGAGAAAGAGAAAAGAACGGAAAGAAGGAAGACGAAGGGTTCAGGAATACCACGTACACGAAACAGCGGAGAAGTGTCTGTCTCTCGGAGAGGAGTCGCCCTCTCCAATGCTCTCTGATGAGGTACAGTATTCCCAGTCTACCGTAACCCATCTACCGTATCCAATTGTACCCCCTTCCAGCTGGACATCCCAGTGGTGCGTCGATCTCGTACCAGTAAGAATTCGTTGTCTTCTCCTCTTCATCCTTCAACCCCCGAGGGATCGTCCGTTTCCCTGCGAATTAGTACGAACATCGAAGAAATGAGGAATAGAGCCGATCTGAGGACAAGTCTTGTTACCACTTCCAATGGTAAGAGGACAATCAAGGAGCAACTATTGGGAGAGGAGATGGAAGGGCTGATTCTAGTACGAATCTCTGGTTGAAACGAAATGTTTACAGTTGGCGAGAAGTCGGGATACTGGACTCAATCGGGGGAATCTCGACTACGGAGTCTGAAGAGACGATTCGTTGTGCTGAGGAGGGGACAACTCGTGTTCTACAAGAGTCATGTGGGTATTTCCTTATGAGACTACGTAATTTGAATAATGGATACAGACAATGTTCTAATGATACTAGATTTCAATCTAGCCTCTTTCCGAAAATCCTGAAATTTGTTTAGAAAACTCGCGATGCCGAGCCCCTGTCAACCCTTCTCATCTCCGAGATATCTACGGTGACCATTCTCAACGACAAGGGAGGTTCCTACTCCTTCCAGGTACCGTATCCACTTACCGTATCCCTCCTACCGTACCCTTCAGATTCAAACGGAATCGGGAGAGTCTACCGTATACTCAACAGAGAGTGAACGGCAGACCGCAGAATGGGTCACCACTATAACGCAGGCTATTAAAGGTATGGATTAAAAGCATGCATAAAAGACCCGGAGAAAGGAAGAATACCACGTCGCAACAATATTTGCAATCTCTCCTCTTTATGTATTCGCGTTGAAACATAACCCAACCCTCTTCTCTCCCCCCTCCCTCTCAATCACTCTCAATCAGGCGCTACCCTCCGTGAGATGTCCACTCGTTCGTCCATCGACTCGTCCATTTCCTCCTTCGTTACCCGTGTCTATTGTGGTCATTCTAAGCGATTCTTCGCCGCTCTCGTCAATAACAAACTCATGTTCTTCCGCACCTCCGACTACACGGTAGGCGCTTTCTTAATAAATTAAAAGATTACTTCGAAGAATCATAATAAAATGATTCCGAAGTTCATCACGATAAATTGAAAGAGGTAAACAATAAGTGTCTATCCTCTTCCCTCTCAGGTCCCCTCGCACTTCCTCTCCCTAACGGGGGCTCACATCTCGGAGAGACAGTCGTCGTCTTCTGATGAACTGTCGAGTAGTTCGGATGACCAATTAGACGAGAGGAGACCGGGCAAGAAGAGGCACGAGTTCGCCATTGCTATTCATGTAAGAGCATGGTTGTGGGCTACGAATTCATAGTGGCATGAGACGATAACGAAGAGGACGAAACGCCTTCAGATAGCGAACGAAGACCCCACGTACGTGATAGTGGAGACGATGGAGGAAAAGGAGAAATGGTTGTACTTCCTGAAAGCAGCGAGTGGGGATACCACTCTGAAGGGAACGCCCTTCGAGATTCTACTGCAGAGAATGCTCGCCGATGGAATGCCCCCTGGTAGGATTTATTTTGAAGGATGAAAGATTACGGTACACAGCATTCCAAGCGTCATAATAGCGAATGGCGGTTTTCGCGCATAGGATCCGATCCTGTAGGCGAACCAATCATCGAATATTTATGAATTTAAAAACTTAAGTTCACCTCTATGAACTCAACAAGCTCCGAAAATTTGATTTACATTGGTTCATTCATTCTTGAGAAAATTCAAAAATAGTGGTCATTTCGCTATTAGACACATTCTGCCCCGGGCGCACAAGCGGTCAAGAGGAGAGTGAACCTTCATTAGCATGGCCTCTTTCAGCGGGGAGAGGGAAGAATGATGAAACATAAGCGAAAACCACCCACTTTTTCAATGTTTTTCAATCAAAAAAATTTCAAAACTAAAAATCTGAACAAAACTCAACGCTATCTTGTAGAGCAGCTTCTCAGCTATCGAACACATATTGTGGTTTGTGTGTATCTATTGCCGCCCCGAATCCTTTAGATCAACGATTCTTCAGAATTCTCTGCATTTTGGCTGAAAAGCTGTATATTTCATGTGTTATTTACACATACATTACCTACAGTTGACCTTGGTCAAATAGGTAGTACTGTAGAGAGGTTTTCTATGCTGCACGCATCATTCTCGTCGAATTCCAATAGACTTTGTTTGGGACTGTGCTGCACGTTTGGTTTGCTTCAGGCTAGTGAATCAAGGACTTTCTCTGCAGCCGAGAGTGACTCTTTTTATTCCCAGTACGATCTCATCACAATATGTCTATTATTTCGTTTGAAGCAGGCATAAAATTGATGCAAAGTGAACTATCTTATGTTGGTAGACGCTTACATTGCTGAGGAAACCGAGAATGTTTTCCCAAAGAATATTTAGGTTAGCGAAATAGTTCACTTCAAATTGTAGGCAATTAGGGTTCAGCTAATGGTGATGAAAGCGGTTCATCGTAAATACCAGGCTTGTATCGATGTTGATGCTTGAAGGTTACAATCAAAAGCATTGTGAAATGAAACTGCGCATGATATACTAGCGCATGTAATAAACATAGTGATCAATGGCTTTTTAATCATCCGGCGAACCACAGATCCAACCTTACAATTGTTCAAATCAAACAATCACAGTCCACGGTAGACTGATTTCAAGAAGATACTTTCCGCTGCTGATAAAAAAGCATTGGTTCCCCAGCCTGAAGCAAACCAAACGTGCAGCACTGTCCCAAACAAAGTCTATTGGAATTCACCGAGAATGATGCGTGCAGCATAGAAAACCTCTCTACAGTACTACTTATTTGACTAAGGTCAACTGTAGGTAATTTATGTGTAAATAACACATGAAATATACAGCTTTCCAGCCAAAATGCAGGGAATTCTGAAAAATCGTGGATCTTTAAAGCCTAAAGGATCCGGGGCGGCAATAGATACACACAAACCACAATATGTGTTCTATAGCTGAGAAGCTGCTCTACAAGATAGCGTTGAGTTTTGTTCAGATATTTAGTTTTGAAATTTTTTATGATTGAAAAACATTGAAAAAGTGGGTGGTTTTCGCTTATGTTTCATCATTCTTCCCTCTCCCCACTGAAAGAGGCCATGCTAATGAAGGTTCACTCTCCTCTTGACCGCCTGTGTGGGCGGAATGCTGTGGGTAGGCTAATTCAAACACGAGAGTCGGGCTTTCATTGTGATACACGGAGATAAGCTTCCGCACCTTTTTACGGAATGCATTCCCGGTGTATCGTAAGGTCCGGAATAGTGGAAATGTTGTGGAATTTTTTTAGAGTGTATGACGAGTATTCAGGGTCTGCCCTTTGGAACGATCTTCTCCTCACGAAATGCGAGGAAAGTCCCGATGAGGCGATGATGAGTGTAGTGAAGGGAATGGAGAAGAAGGCGATTGAGATGGCCAAGGTACGGTAGGAATGGGCAATGGGTTACGGTATTGAAGGAGCCTACGGTAGCGGGTAATTATATGCCTTCAGGCAATGCACCTATTCGTGTCTGTTCTCATGCGACCGACAGGAGTACAGTATCACGTGGATCTCGCACAAAATATCCTGCAGATGGCCATGCAGAACGAGGGGATACGGTAGGTGGAGTATCGCGAACTGAAATATCGATTGATTCAGGAATGAATTCTACGCTCAAGTCATTCGCTTGACCAATGGTTCGATGCCCTTCGGACTGCAGGTACGGTAGCCAGCCATTGTGAAAAATAAAACAAACACCGTTCAATGCAAACAAGTATTATATTATTACCCAAAGCATCTAATGATATGATAAAAGTAAAGAAATATTATGTTGAGGGTTGGAAGCTGTTGTCCCTCGCCCTTCCCCTATTCCTGCCCACTCACTATGCACTTCTCTGGCTTCTCAAGCGACACCTCACACGTGCATCGCAATCCTCGAATACGGATGTGGGTTATGGGTTATGGTTTGGTTATGGTTCACTATCTCTATATAAGAGAAGCTGTGCTCGTCACGCTGGTGAGCAAGTCTTTCGAACGATTAAAATCTTTAGGAAGTAAAATCTGTTTTGGCGTACCATTTATGGATTATATTTATGGACGTTTCTCCAAGATTAATTTTTCTTTTCAGTTCTCGGGAATGGCCTTGTACTGTGAGAGTGCATTGGAGAGAGCGGTGAAGATGGGAGGGAGAGTGGAAGCATCGTCGAGGATGGAGACCCATTCCATACTCACCAGGGATCCCACCACTACCAAGTTCCCCCATTCAATCTCCGTGCGACTGCCCAACGGAGACTACCAGGTAAATAATTTTATGGACCTTTCAGTAAGGCAAAGTATAGAATTCACAGAGAGTTAGGTTAGAGAATTCCGTGAAGCGAAAGACCGAAATTATCACGCTTACCGTTGTTGTGTGCAGGTGGTGGAATTGGATGGATCGACGGAGGTCGGTCAGTGTCTTTCCTCGCTCTGTCTCAAACTGGGAATGAGACCTGCTCTTCTCTCTGGATACGCCCTCTACATCGACGATCCTCTCACGAAACAACTGCAACTTCTCAAGGGAAAGCAGAAGGTACATTGATAATGAATGCTTCTTCAGTACACATGTAAAGGCGAAGATGTTTTGGCTAAAAGGAAGAATGTCATTTGTAAGGTGTGCGATAGTCTGTCGGTGTGGGAACGAAGGCAACGGGACGCACAAAGGGGACGCATTCCTGCAGAGTCTAGTGCACGATTGCATCTCAGGTATACAGAAGACACTTTTGTTGGCTATCTACCTAGAAGTGTCAACGCAGCATCTATTACTGCTTACAATACTATCAGTGCTTTAAGTATTATTTGAAACATACTCAAGCAGAAGAATATCCACCTATCTATGAATGTTGTTCCTTCTAAAAGTTTCTTGTAAGACAACGTCACTACTGGCGTCATTTGTCGTCGTCGGAAACGCCAATCGAACGGCGATTCCTGTGCGCTCGAATGGGAGAAGAGATGAGGGAAGGACGGCTTCCCCTCTCCCCCCAACTCGCTGATCATCTATTGTCCCTCTATGCACAGACCACCTTCGGCGACTTCGGAACCGATATGAGGGTCAGTTCTCCCGATTATTCCTGAGATTATCTCAATCGCCTAAGGCCATCTCATTGCAGGATGAGCAATTCGAATACGTCATCTCTCGATTTTACCCGAAGAAGATGTGCGAAGTGACCTCTGATAGGATCCTGAGGTTAGTGGGGGTCTATGATATTAATAGAACACGTTGACGTTTGAATATTATGTTGGTCGATTGCTTTGTGAGAGCAGAATAAAAGAGAAGTTGTGGAGGGGACCTAAAGGGAAGAGGAAAATGAGGAACTAGCCAACGAATGACTGCAGATCGACACTGGCCACTAATTGGAGGGAACTATCGGGAAGTACCGAACAAGAGTGTATTCGTGTCATTCTACAGGTATACGGTAGCTGGCTAGCTATCGCGAACTGATTACCGTACCCGCCCATTACCGTACTCCTTGCAGGTATTGAGGAAGTGGCCTCTGTTCGGATGTCATTTGTATGAAGCGAGAGAGAAAATGAACAATGGAAGAGAAGTTTTCATTGGACTGCAGGACACTTGTATGCATGTATTGGACAGGAGGGAATTGGTCAGTCGCGGATATCTTCACGGATTCACTCCGTCAATAGCTTTGTAGATTAAATGCCCTATTTATGTAGCTAGATGAAAGTCGCGTGTCTCAATGATTTGTAATCAAACTGTGGAAAGTATTGTAAATAGGGAAGTAAAGATGAGGAATAATCCCTTCTCCTTGCAGTCAATACTCCGTTCCATTCCATATTCTCGTCTTCATTCCTTCGGAGAACTCCAAGGCGACTTCATGCTAACAGTCGAGAGACAACTTCCCCCCGGTTTGTCTTCTTGGCTATATCTATGACCATCAACATAAGAACGAACCTCTTTCAGTACCACAAATAGCACTAGAACCCAAGTAGGAAATGCGATGACTTGCTTGGTCCCAGCTTGAGTAGTACTCTAGTCGTCCCCCCAACCCTAGACGCTATCTCCTCTTCTCTTCTCTTCGTCTCTCCTCAACTTCTCATTTCCTCACAGATGCGCATCCCGAAGAGACATCCAAGGAGCGTGTGACCTATTCTATGACCAAGGAGACTTTGGAGGAGGTACGGTAGGGGTAGGGGAGGGGAGATGGGGAAGAGAGGGAGGGGACGATAGGAAGACACTTGGAAGAGCTGGAAACAGAAGAGAACGTATGCTTGTATAAGTATCGCTGAGTTTTGAGAGCAGCAAAAGATAGGTCGCCCGCCAGGAATCGAACCCGTGAGAATACACCAGTGTTTCCCTTGCAGCTGACTCTCCACCTCGCCGAGTACATTCGTTGTCAGAAACTTGTCTGGAAGATGTCTACATGACCTGTCCCCCTTATCCCCTTCCCCCTCCCCCTATCTTCCCCCTATCCTATGACTCGCTCAATAACGTATCTCGTTGTGACCCTCTTTCTCCCTATATCACAGTCCCATCCCACCTTCACTTACCCTTCACAAACTCGTTCGTGCCTTTTTTATACCGGTATTCGGTCCCGTCAATGGTCATCTTATCATAAAGATTTGCTTCATCGTTCCTCCAATCGTGCAATCCAAATATTTATCCCCTCTTTCATCCATCCATCAACTCTTTCACTTCTTCTCCTCTCCTCTCCCTTTTTACTCGACTTCTCTCTTTTCACCTTTCATCTCCCCTCCCTTGCAATCTCCCCATCCTCTCTCCCTCAAATACCCTACTCCCCTATCCTCTATTCCACCCCTACTCCATCTAGCTTACACCCCTACCCCCTACTTTCCTCTCTATTCCCTCACAAGTCAATATGTTCACACGAGTCCTTTCCCAGTGATCAGGAGACTCGTCTCTCACTATTTTCATTATCCTTACAGAGAGGAAGTAAACGATGTGGACTCTCTCTCCTTGTCTCTCTCGTCCCTCCGCCCCCCTCTTTCCTCTCTAAACCCTCCCCTCCCCTTCTCTAAATTGTTCACTTCACAGTCCACCTCATCCCATCATTCATTATTATGTAAGCTACTCACTAAGTGAGTATTCATCCTTCTATCCAGTCAATCTGTCTCTTCATTTCTTTCTCTCCCAAAGATCTCTAACATATCTACCTCACAGTCTTCAATACTTCATCAATTGCCATCCTTCCCTCATCACAACTTCGTCTCGTATCAGTGTCTCATTCATGTTAAGTTCAAACATCTTCCATTCACAATTCCCTCCAGCGGTTCATTTGGATAGTCGCGGTTCGAATAAATTTTGGCATTGGTGAAAAAGTTCCGTCTGTAAACGCTTTAGTAATTCGTTAAATAGGAATGAGGGAGACTGACGAAACATTTATCAACTATCTCACAGTGTTCTGCCACAATGCAAAACCTTTGGAAAGCGAAAAATCATTCTGACATTTACTAATACGGTAGATCGGTGTGCAGCGCACCACGAATAAATGATTAAGAATGGGAAAGGATGGGCATCATGATATACACTAAAGCTAACATTCATTCAACACTTAGGGCTTTTGGGAACACAAGAAAGACGAAGTACAAGTCACTTTCGCTTTCCAAAGGTATAGAATATTGTGATCTATATCAGGGCATCTGGTTTTGAGCATGATACGCTATCTCAGAAGACCGGAGTAAATGACCCGGCACTCAAATCTTCCACAGTAGGACAGTCGCCCTCACCTTTTCATTCCCTACAGTTCTAGGCTTCTCTTTTAACGCTTTTTATGTTTTATGTTTCAGATTTGTGTAAAAACCGGGATATACCTAAACACCGAAACGTAACCCTGGAAAAGCGTCAAAAAGAGAACCCTAGACAGTTGCATTCCTGCCTTCTCTACTCAACTTCCCGTTGACAATCCCTCAAATGGTTTCCCTTCATCCCTTCCCCAATCAAGAACCCTCCAGCCCCCTTTGCCCTCTTATTCTCAGTCCATACACCACAAAGTGCACTTCCCCTACTCTCTCTCTCTCTCTCTCTCTCTCTCAATATTCTACAGCATAACTTGGTTGCCTGTCCCTCCGTTTAGATACTCCCCTATTCCCAACTATTCCACCCTTCTCTTTCTCCCCCACTCCTTCTATCCCCCATCCCCCTATCCCCCGTCCCCTCCCCAATCTAGCTATCTTCGATAGGAAGTACTGACTCGTCATCGTCCATTCTTCTTCCCCATCCCATCTTCCCTCTCTTTTCCTTCTTCTTCGTCTTCTTATCCTATCCCTCCCTCAGCCAGTCAACATATTCACTATTCTTCTCTTTCATTTGTATTCTCCCTCCAATCACTTTGTACCTAACAAGCTGCCCTTAATAACACACAAATACAGTTCCCGTAACTCCGAATAATATCGTTCGAATGAGACTGGATTCACATATTTACATTAGTGCAGAGATGGGCGATAGGAGCTTTCTCATTTTGCAATATTTACACTTTATTCGTGGCAGAAGTAGTGCAGTTCTGGCTCGGAATATTGCCGATTATAAAAGTGAAACATATTTCAACCCTCCCTCCTCTCCTATCGCCTTCCCCTTCTTCATTTAATTCCTCTACTATTCCTATGCCTCTTTCCATCACTAATCAGTCCCTCTTCTATTATTCTCTTCATATGCATCAACGCTTTTCCAATGTTTCCCTCCGTCTCTCTTCTCTAGCTATCTCTTCCCTCTCCTTCTCCCGTACTCTCTCTCCCTTCTAAAAACCTCTCTCTTCATTCCGTCAGAGTCCCTTCTTAGCTCTCCTTTCTCAGCTGTTTCCCATCCCCTTTCAATTCATTCCCTTTTCCCCTCCTAATTATTCTTCTTATCTCTTCGTCAATCCATGCAACATTCAATCGTCTTCTTTCTTCTCAGCCCACTTCATTCACGTTTCCTTCCTTCCTCACTATATATACAAATTCAGTATACCGTACTCTCGCTCCCTTTACAGTATCCAGGAACAAATCACCAAATTTTAGAATGTCCGAAATTATGGTCATAACCCCTGATATATAGATATTCTCTTCGTATTGTTCATATTATTTGTGAGAGTAATATAAATAATCCTTGAAACATGCCCGAACACGCTTCATCTCCCCTATCCCCCCACTCTCTCCATTCCATTGCATACATTCTCTCTTCTGCAATCTCCTCTTCTCTCATAATTTGTCCCAGATGGGTCTACTCATCTACATAGACTATTCACTATTCACTTGCTGCTCTTCCCTCTTGCTCCTCCCATTCGAACATCTTCACTATCTCTCCTCCCCCTTCTCTTTACCTCCCTCGGAGATCCCTCGTTCCTTCAGAATCCCTCGTAGATATCCCTCCCCCCTCTCCTCTCCCCTCTCTCTTTCTCCTCCTCTCTTCATCCCTCTTTTCCAAACAGTTCCTCCACGCTCATCTTTTTGTACAGAGTTCCTCTCGCAGCACGAATGTTTTTGATATAGAATGACGTCATCAAATGAATGAGTGGGAGTATTGATGGAATGGACCGTATCATTAATATGTCTCGCTTTACTGCTCATCTGTCCCTACTCCTATGGCTCATTTCCCATCGTTGAGAAAAACCACTCCGTTGCATGTCTCTTGAAACGTATCCCAGCCGGGTTTCGCGCACTCCTCCCCTCCCCTTCTTCAGTGATATCCTTCGTTCGTCTCTTCATTCAATGCCTCCTTCCCTTCTTCCCCATTCCGTCGCCTTATTCTTCGCTTCTCTAGTCTACTCTCGCGTACTCCCTTATCCCCCTACCTACACCCCCGTACTCTTTTATTCCACCCCTACCCCCCATCCCCCCACTTCCTCCTATCTTCAGATGGAGAGTCAGCAGTGGATGGCAACTGCCATCTTGTCAATAGTTCTCTTCGGTTGTACGGGGAATGTCATTTCGTTCATAACCTTCTCTCGACCACACATGAGGAGTAGCTCAGTCAGTTTGCCCGTTCATCTTTTATTTATCCCAAAGATGAATAACAAGTAGAGAGCCGCATACAATACCTCGATCTGCTCTCTATTCTGTGTAAACTGAAATGGTCGAACGCGTGAAGATATTCTTCTCTTTTGTAAAGTGGGAAGAGTTCTTATTAGAGAGAAGGGGTTCAAGTGGGGGATACGAAGAAAGAAAGAAGGAGACGGGGGATACTGAAGGGATCAGCAGGCTTCCTGGGATATATGCTCTTTAGGACATACTGTTTGAGTATAATTGATGGTTATGATTGAGCAACCACAATATAACCTAACTGACCATTGAAAAGCCCCAATCCTCCTCGTTTCCCCTTCAGGTCAACGTGTTATTGTGTGCCCTTTCCTTCGTCGACTTTTCCCTCCTTCTCCTCTCAGTTCCCACATTTGCCATACCGGGACTGGATCTGTGGTCAGTCCTCTGCTCTTCCTTCCCCCCCTTCCCCCCCCCCCTTCTCCCCATCTCCCCTATCTGTCCCCCCTCATCTCCCATTCATAGCCTCCTTCCCCCCTGCAGGGAATCCACCTCGTCCTACATGAAGTTCATGGCAGTAGTCCTAAACTGGGTGTACCCCGTCAACCTCATCATGCAGACGTGTTCCATCTATACCATGGTCATGATCACGACTGAACGATGGTTCGCTGTCTGCCGGCCACTCCAGGTTATCACGCAAGTATACTCTCCTCATAACGACCGAACCCGGACAATTTACGTTTCAAGACGGCTATATCAGATGTGGTCTTGCTTAAAATAGTTATCTCGCAAGAAGCTGTGATGTTGATAGAGGTGCGTGACCACGTGTACCCCTCGTTCCCTTCAGGTTCGTATCTGGTGTACTCCCCGCAAGTCTCGCATTGCCATCCTCGTCATTTTCATCTCTTCCATCGCCTACAATTTCGTCCGCTTCTTCGAGTATTCGATGGGGTACGTTGTCCAACATGTTGTTGCCCTCTCTCCCCCTCCCTCTTAACTCTCTCTTAACTCCCTCCCTCGTATCCCTCCCCTCCCTATCCCCAACCTCCTTCTCTTCTATTCCCACGACAGCACACCCGAACACACGATACATCCACTTTTCGCATCTTGCAAACTTTTTCTCCATTTTCTTGCAAGAATTCAAACTAAGTTCGTAGATCGTTTAGAATACACGCAATGCGGGCAAACGTGCGTGACTCTGCGAATACTCGCACTTACTCTCAACTAACCACAGAACCGAAACTGAGTAGTGATCTAGTTATGGGGGTGGTTATGGGAGTGAAACATATTCCAGCCGGGGAAGAGAGTTGTATGGGATGTTGTAGGTACGAGGACGGTGACGTCATCTACGTGCGTCATCTTCGTAATCAGACGGAGTACGGTCTGTACCATCTGGGATACTTCACGGCCCTCTATCTCCTCACTCACTTCCTCATCCCCTTCTCCCTTCTCGCTCTCATGAATGGCCATGTCATCCTGTCCATGTGGAGGCTCAGGAAGGCCCGTCTCGAACTCACCCGACAGGCAAGCCTTTTTAGCTTACTTTCTTCATTTCTCAACTCTGACTCTTCTTGCATTTGTCATAGGGCATCTCAGTCCAAAGTCCAGTGCACTTTAGCAGAAAGAAGACTTACTTGACGAAATTTATTATGGTACAAAAGTGATTTGTGAGTGGCGTCTATCTGGGTTGAACGGATAATCGAGGGTCTTAGAGGGGAAAATAGATAGGGGTGGAATAGGGGAGGGAATAGATAGAGGGAATGAGCGGTCGTGCTCACTCTCCTTTATGCTCCGATCTCAACGAAGCCCTTACGACGAGAACAGAGGGAAGGGCACATGTGCATTTAATGTTTATCGTTGTTGACTGAAGGAAGGGGGATAAGGGGGTAGGGGAGATGACCTTATGGCGGGCGAGGGATAGAGATATTATTCCTCCTCGGTTATGAATGATGTGTGAAACATACGTAACAAAAGAACTCTCAGGCAGAACTCTAGAAATTAGGGGGAACACGGAAGTTCGATGGCTCAATGAGTGTAGAGTCGTCATCGATCCTCTCAGCACTTTTCTTTCTTTGACATTCCACCATTTCCTGTATCCTGTACCATAATGATACATAGCCAAGACAGGATGCAGAACTCTATAACTTTTCAGTGAATGGCGGGCGAAGAGATAGACTTTAGCTGAGTCGTGGGAGGGACTGAATTGGGGGGTTTTATCGTGCCTAGACTCCATGCTTGTTTCTTTCCGCCCCAAACGAGGCTCATCCTCATTATCCAGCTAATGTGAAATGAGGGTAGAGATGGAGTAGAATTGTGACGATTACTGCCAGCTATACTTATGCGAAACCAATAAAGCTAAGGAGTTTGACCATAGTTCGACTATATTATTGCATAGAAACTATTGTAAATAATAACAAAAAACGTTTATATTATCCCCCCAATGGGTTCTATTCCAGCAAAAGCGAGAGCAGTCTACCACAGTAATGCTGCTGGTTGTCACTCTTCTATTCGCTGTTTCCAACGCCCTTCCCTTCATTCTCAACGTTGCAGAATCTGTCTATCCACCGATATTCGAGGACGAGAGGTATTATTATTATTCTAGAAAAAAATCTGTCTGTAACTGCAATCCTACTCGCAACTGGCGGAACTAAACTAAGTACATTTGAAGCGCTGCAACTGTCCTTTCCACCGTTTCCCGATTATATAGCCAGTGTGAAAGACTACTTGATACCTTTCAGAACGTCGTCAATAGCCTACCAACTAAACGATCTCTCGAATGTCCTGGTAGTTCTCAATTCGGCCACGACCTTCCTCATCTATCTCTTCTTCTCGGAGAAGTATCGAGAGACCCTCGTATTCATCTTGAGGTAAGCATCTTCTTTAGTGCATGCCATTCCTTTCATGCTTTACGCCCAAGTAATGGTGCAACTTTTCTCAGGCAAAACATACCTACATAAAAGACCCGAATCTATTTTTATCGCATTTCACACATGCTTGTTCCTCTTCCTCTTTATCCACCCATTCCTTGTCTTTCCTCTCCCTTCATCTCTCTCATTTCAGGAACGGTTGTTGTGCCTCATCTGGAGACTACAATACCTACATGACCATGAGTAGAACAGCTTCTATGAGGTGTCCCTCTCAATCTCTCAACAACGGATCCTTCAGGGATGGACACAAACTGAGTGTTAGCAGGTACTGTTCGAGTCGCTTTGTTTGTCCCTTCGGGGCTTATCTAAGAAGTGTGAGAATATAGATAGAGGGAGGAATGGGAGGAGGGGGATGGGGGGATGAGGGGATGGGGGAAGGAGAGGAGAGTCTAGTTGCCCTTGTTGCAGTAGAACCTCCGATGCTTTCCTCAAGCCATTATGCAATCAGAAGAGAACGGAAAGGAGTATTTCGGAGTATAACGAGAGGACCAAGAAGAAGATGCTCCCTCTACTCAAGGTCGAGAAGAACAACAAAAAGTAAGATGGCTTGGCTAGGATGATGAACTATTAATGAGGAAATTCAGTGGGACGCTCATGTAATAGAGAAGCTGACCTATATAAGAAGTATATTCCGAGTGAAAAAAGAGTAAGCGAACCATTCAGAATGTCCTGCACGGATACCCCGGTTTTCATTCCGGAGATAACAGTAACGGAATCGGAAGAGGTTCACACAGAAGAACCGATTACAGTAGTCCATTTATGACCCCTACCGTATACCTACAGTAATCTTCCTACCGTATCCCCCATAACTGCACTCACTCATACTCTCCTCGCACTAACTTATTCGGTCTCTCAACAGATTCGTGTCATACTTTCCATTGTATCGGGTTCTTTCTTGACGACAGAGAATCTCATATTAAAACTGGTTTATTGGATTGAAGAAGAAGAGACAGCAGGAATGATGACTGAGGGGTGGTCAGTGAGTAGAGGAATCTGAAAGAGGGATAAGGGATGGGATATGTTTCAGGGGTAAGGGAAAAGGGATAAGGGGATATTTAGAATACCTTGAGAGATCTTAGAAAAACAGCTTCTGCCACTGAATTCGTAGTCCACGATACTACGTGGAAACCGTTGTTGCGAGAGGTCAGAACGAACTTGCTGAAACATATTTGGAGAGGGAAGACGGTAGAGAAGACTATTCTGCAAGGGCAGACTGCAAAATACGAAACCTACGGAGATATATCGAGGTGATTCGCGAGTATCATCTCAGTTCCCAGGAATCGAGGAAGAACAAAGGTCGTGATGGAATGGTACAAGAGAAAGTCCACTAGGGCGTACAACCAGTTGATCCAACTGAATGCGGACTACAGTCTAGTTCTGTGTTGTAGTTTGTAGTTTGTAGTCTAACATCGGATGCCGATTAGTCGAGTCGTCGTCCTCTCTCAGTGAAGATTGCGCCCATCGACGGAAGGTTATTCCTGAGATAAAAAAATGGAAACCATCAAAACTGCATTAACCTGTGAGAATATTGGGGTCCATCTTCTTGATATTGTAGGGAACAATGGGAGAGAATGAAGAGACAATGGCCTGATCGTAGAGGGAAAAGTGGTGGATGAAACGACATATCTTGGTGGTCATCTGAAGATGGAGCAATCTTCATTTGAAGAGGGCATGAGGAATATCCCAGTTATAAGAGGTAAGTAAAAGGCGAATGACTTGGTACCTCGTGACTGTGGTCCTTCACATCGATAATCACCATCAGATTCTCCTTCTTTATAAAATCGAGAGCCTCTTCGAGTGTAGGAATTGAGGAAGGGCTGCCCCTGAAATGGAGTTGTCATTACTCACATCAACTTTAAATTTAGGCGATTCAACCAATTTTCCGGTAAGACAAAGCTTACCCCTTGGGATGCTTGAGAGTGATATTCCTCAAGTCTTCGTACTTCGTACCCTCCACCACCACATCCACTGACCCGGTCCTTCCCGTTGTGTCATCGTGCATGATTATCGCCTTCTTCAATTCAACCTTTGAAGACTTACCAATTTAAAATTTTAGGATAAAAATAGTTTCTTCCGTTGCACGTGTAACATCAGTCCCCCACCTCCCCTCTAACCCCTTATCGTACCTTATCTTTCGTGAGCATAACGTCCAATTCAATCAGATCGACTCCCGCCTTTTTCGCCTGAATAATAGACTGATAATGGGTGTGCTAAAATATTCGTAATACGAAACTCATACTGAACTTCAGCTGTTTCAGGTCAGCTGTTTCACTACCCCTTCATGAATGACAATAACCCTTACCGATCGGAAAGCTTCGATTGAATTCTCCGGTTCATCATCCATAACTCCCCTGTGTCCCCCTACTCGAAATCGAGCGAAGAATGCATCCGCCTGAGATAAGTTGAAAATATTAAATGTATGCGACGTACATTATAATGCACTGTTCAACCAACCCTTGATTGTTTGACTCGCTCAAGCTTGAATATCGTCCATGAAGCCACCAATATCAATAGGATTACGAGACAGAGGAACATGAGGGGTCTGAAGATATTCATCTGAAGTTCATTCTGAACATGTTTACTTCTCCAAATATCCCACCTTCCTCTCTTAGTTCTCCTCTGATTCCTCTTCCCTTTCTCGTCCTTGATCTATCTCTCTACACATAATCACTCGACTCTCTCCCCTTATGTAGTTAGTGTAAGCTGTAGAGAAGGGAAATAAAGAGGGAAGGAGGGAAGACAAAGGAAGAAGAAGCGAGAGGGTCACTCATTGCGGGGTCCAACCTATCGAGACGAGTGAAGAGCGGCCGAATGGAACGACTGTCTCCCTCGCCTTATGCCCCTATGTTTGTCATTCCTCCATTTTCTTTCCAATACACTCCTGATCCCCTCAATATTCCTGGTATTCCCCACCATCCCATGTTCCCTCCGACTGCCCTTCCCACTCCCGTCCTCTCAGTCTCATTGTCCTGTCCCCTCTCTGAACTGTCTATCCCTCCTGTCACATTACTCGTCTAAACTCATCTAATTGATCTCTCAACCTCACCTTTCCCCTCCTTCTTCTCTTCTTCTTTGCATTCCTTTCTCATCGTTGTCTGATCTCGTCCTTTCCTTACACAGTCAAAATCAATGTTGCTGCACAATAGGTAATATTTCCCCCCTCTGTTAAAGTAGTAGTTATAGAGTGGATGATGAGGGTGCTCCCTCCCATGAACCAACCCCTTCTCACTTCCCTCAACCCTTCCCTCTTCCTTCAGAATGTTCCCCCTTCTTCTCTACCTCCTCTCTTTCCCCTTCGTTCTTCCCAATGACTACATAGATGTCATTGATCCCTATTCCCTTCACAAACCCAAACCTCTACTTCATCCCAGGTACGCCATCTTCTTTCATGCATGATATTGTGGTACGTTTACTGTCCGTATCTTGCACTTTTCTACCTCAAGATATTTACCGTAGGTTACCCAACTCTGAAGGCACCATTATGTTTTAGCTAGCATACTGTCAAGATCTAGCCGTTGATAGAATATCTACTTCTGCATAAGCGTCTAATTACTCTCACTCATTTTCAGATTACGTCCCGATTCCTTCCTCGGTGGACAACATTCTTCTGAAACTATGAAATTGTTTGCGAATATGATGTATAACTATTTGAGAGTAAGTAGAAGAGGAAAAGAACAATGAGGGGAGATGGTTGAGGGAGTGAGTATTCCGAAGAAGGAAGATGACGACGAATACGATGATACCCACCTCAAGGGAAAGAACCTCGAACTTGTCCAGGTTATCTTTCAGATTTAGTATTTATATTCTGCTTTGCTTCTTTTTCGTTCCTTCACGACTTTAAAGGACCTCCATTCGGAACAGTAATCTATTCAAATTCCTGACGGCATTCTGACGGATTCGATTAGTTTCTCTTCTATGCCCTTCCCTCTCTCGCTATGCAAATTCGTATGAATTAGCCTGGCTACAGTACCGAATGGTCCTCCTTTAAACATCTTCATGAAATGAACGTCTCATTGTTTCCAATTTTCGTTCAATTTGCACTCCGGAACGAGAGACTGGTTGATAATAAACGAGCTATTAGATTCGCACTGACCCTGTCATTAAAATCATCCTTCAGGACGCCTTCGAGAAGAGTAACCGAGGTCGTTTCCTCCCCTCCCCTGAGTATCCATCCCCTGAAGGCCCTCCGGTCTCCGCTCCCCCTCCCTTGGACTACGATATCTCCCCTCCGGGCATTCCCTCTCTCCCCTCGCTCCCCCGTCCGTCCCCTCCCCCGATGCCCCCCATCTCCCCTATCTACCGTAACTCCCACCGTATCCTCCTCTCCACCCTGCCTCCACTATCCCCTCTTCCCCTCGATTCTCTCGCTACTCCCCCTCCCCGTGTTCTCCTATTCAAACCCTCCCTCAATCGTCAATCTCCCGATGAGTTCATAGTTCGAACTCCCCCTCAGGCAGTATTCAATACCCCTCAAGGTACAGTATCCCTTCCTCTTCTCTTCTACCGTACTAACTCTCGAACAGAAAAGAGGAGTACTCGTAGGTACTTGCCCTTTGCCCAATTCCCTCCCCTCCCTCACCCTAAACCATTCATCTCCTTATAAACCTTCCCTCATGTGTTCATCCCGTGTGTCGCTTTCTCACAAGTAATTCATCGGCCCTAACTGGCTTCTAACAAGGTAACTCCATAAGCCTTTACCTTACTCTAAATACTTACCTAAGTGGTTGTGCTAATTAGCTAACAGCTTTAAAATAACATAAATGTGGCTCTATCTATCATACCGTAATCAAAATATTCTTGAATATCATAACAATTTGCCAACTCTTCCACGCGACTCACTCGATTTGCCAGAATGAAGTATTATGCTAGAGATGAGAAATAAGTTTCCGTGTATTTCAGATGAGGAGTTCTCGGTTCGTACGACTGATTGGATAGCGAATGGAGGGAGAGGAATGCCCCCTCGTCTCTGTATCAGAACTGAACCCCGAGGGGGGTGTATCATGGATCCCTGATCACTTCCATGCTTCGTTACTCTACACTGAGCGAAATTTCACTAGCACACGCTACCACCGTGAAAATTCTCTAGCCGGCTAGGGAATAATTCCCTAAAAATCGTAGGGGGAGGCTCGGATTTTAGGGAATTTTCGCGGTGGTTTCGTGTGCTAGGGAATTATTCCCTAGCGGGCTAGTGAAATTTCGCTGAGTGTAGTCAGTCCGTTTTCATCTGTTCCAAGCTCACCAGATCTCTTATTCTGGTACACTCTCTTATATTCTCACTTGTGCTTTTTCCGAATTGTAGGTAGATAGTCGATTATATTTATGTTTTATCCGTATTTTATATCCCAGTTTCCCCTGATCCTCATATTGAATACTGTCTGTACCCTCTATCAGTCTTTGTGCCCCATTTGGCTTTACGACAATATCTATCTCACGGGTTGTTGATGAGAATGAAGAAACTTTGAATGTTTTTGTTTTTTGTTTGTTGGAGAGACATTGGCAAGAAAAAGGGAAGGGAAGGACAATGATATGAGTGACGGGAGGAGAGGGAAAGAGGAGAGAGAGGAGCGAAGAGAGGGAGCAGAGGGAGAGCAGGGACAGAGTCTCTGACCCAGGGTCTTCTCTCTCATTGCATCCTCCATACACCTCCCTCCCTTCAATATATCGTTCCCCTCCTTTCCATTACTTTTTCCCCTTCTTCCCCTTCCTTACTCATATTTCTATCACGAGAACTGACTCATCTTCCATACTACCTACCCCCTCGTCATTCCCTTCTTTTTCCTTCTCTTTATCTCGTTTCTCGGTTTATTCCAAGTGCTTATTAATCAGACAACAAACATCACTAGTCTCTCTTCGCCCTATCAATCCCTTTCTTCTCTCGATCACCTAGACGACCTAGGTTCTTCCCTTTACCTCTCTTGTATCATTCGGTACGTTCTAGTCAGTTTGCGATTGCCTCGTACGTCGTTTATCACCTTTTAAACACACAAAAACTGCCCATTTCTCTAACTAATAAATGGTTGTAATCAGGTGAGAGAGTACAAAGTATCTATGCTCTGCAATATCACACCACGCTAGTCTCTGTCTTATCTCTCTCCGGCTCGCCTTATCGTTGTTTCATTCCATTCAATTTCCACTTTACAAAACTCGTTCAGTCTGTACTTATCAATAACTACTCTAGTTCCAGTACGAAGTATCTTCTATCTATCTCTCCATGCTCTCTGTATTATCACTGGTGAATCACTTCCTTTCCCATCCTTCTCATTGTATCTATACTTTTTCCGCGCAGTTAGCACCTAATGTAAGGAATGGATAGATCCCAGACCGAGCGAGATCAGAGATCAATCAGATATGAAGAATGCCTTATGGCAGACTAGGTCTCCAGCACTCTCAATCATACTGTTCGTATTGAAATCTGAAGCATGGTAAATAAAGATACCTAATCAACATTCCTGATTGATGTCTATTCATTCGCCGTGCACATACCAACAATAGTGGTTGGTGGTCCTTTCTCTCCTCCAACCTTCCTATCATCGTTTGTTGTAAGTCATTTCATCTTCCTTTTCCTTTTCCTCTCTTCTCTCCTATTGCGTTCCATTACGCGACTCTCCACTCTGAACAATTTTCCCTTTCCAATTTGCTACTTTCTCTTTTCCGATCTCCATTTATCGCCTTCAAGCCCGTTTAAGCTAAAGAGATTGTTGATGCAGAACTTACGAGGAAAGAAATTCATACGCAATGACACAACTATGAGCAACGCTACAGCTAGTGTCTCTATCACAACTCTTTCACGTGTCCATTACCCTCTCACTCACCCCCCCCCCTCGTCTCCCCATCTCCATCCCTCACCCCATCCCTCCACTTCTCTCTATCCCCTCTATGGTTACTGACCATCCCATTTCCGTTTCCACGTTTTCCTGTCCGTTTCTTGGAGGCGAATCGAGTTGTAGGTGATAAGGAGAAGGAAGGGTCGGAAATGGGAGAGAAGAAGGAGAAGAAGAGGAGTGTGCTGGGGGACAGCGCGGAGGCTTCGCCCTCAAGGGAAACGCGTAAACGATAGTGAGCATCACTCGTCAACTTCCCTCTCTTTACATTTTCTACCCAATCGATCTCTGTTGCAAAAAGAGTAGGCGATCGTTGGCACTCTCATGGTCAACGAAGATTCAGTATCTATAGCTGTCAGAAAAATTTCTAACTATTGAACTGTTCGAATTGCGGAATTTCCCCCTGAAAATTTTCTCTGAGCATCGTGAATTCGTTTACAGTAAATGGAATCGAGGACCGTATGGAGGAGATGGAATAGAGAAGCCACCTTGGTGGACGGCAACTCTGGTTGGTCATTTATTCACCATTTATGGAAGACGGTCGCCAACACATTGAATGTATAAATATATTACCTCCTGACGTTTGCTGATAATGGTCACTTATGATTTCCCTCTCCTATACTTTCATCGGAGAGATAAGAAAAGGATTCAAAGTTTCTTAGATAGCGCCTAATATGATATAAGATAAACTTTATCAAGCATCGAATTTCAAGAATATATATCTATATAAATGAATAAATAACTTAGCACATCAATAATACTCTCAATTGCAGGTGTATTTCCAATTCACAATCTTGACACTTCTGGCGGGATTGGCTGATTGGTTGAGGAGTCGGGGACTCATCCATACAGGGGCACAACAGGAACTGGGCAAACAAAAGGTACGAAGGTTTACATTTATGCATAATATTAGGGTATAAAATATGACCTGCGGAAACAAACAGCAGATTATACAGGCTACTCATAGATTGTACATTTTCGGTATTCAATCAGTTTCAGTAGACTCTCTTATGGCAATCGTGTTAGAGAGTAAATAATAAATGTGTGAATTGAGTCGTTCCCCTCACTGGACAACCACTTCGAAGCGATGTACGTGAACAACATCTACAGAATAGCCTCGGACGTCGTCAATCGTCCGTTGTGCGGAGTGCCCTCTGTCATGATGAAGTTGAAGGATCGAGAGACCAAGGACTACGGATGGACTTATGAGTGCGTTCCTTTCTCATTCATCTACGGCTAACGACGAATTCACTGAGTACATTCAATATGGATTTGCCGTGATCTGTTGTTTGTACAGCAACAATTCACATAGCAAAAACAAAATTCGGGTTCCCTAACAAGGAGAGAACTTTGCGTAACTCTCTTGGAATAATTCCGAAACCGACGATACATCGGGAACACTTTATGGAAATTCAAGAGATGCTTTCGCGTTGTATTGTCAGGAACGGAATGATTTAGAATAAGTTATGGAAAGATTTCTTACAATTGGTGTAGAGATAAAGTCCCGTTTTTTGGATCTTTATCCTGATCTGTCGCTCACTTCCCATAGAACATCTGCATGATCTCTCGTGAGAACAATGAAACTAACGCATGCAGTGTACACTTGACGAGAGTGTAGAAAGAAGATGAGAAGATGATCACACTAGCAACCTAGAGTATCATATCATTGAATAGAGCGAGAACTATCGAAGAGACCACGCTATCAGTCTGTTGCAATGACAACAGACAATGGCAGTAAATGAATAATATTTTATTCAGATGAGCTCAAGGCTTTCCGAGGTGGATTTCTAGTGAAATAGTTTAAATAGTCGTAGTAAATGCTTGCTAGACGCATACTGTGTATAGACAGATACTAGACAGTAAAGTGAGAGAATCGAAAAGAGTGAGAGGAGTGAATTGTTGTGCACTGCCCTTCACACATTTTGCCATGCGATCGCCATCTCTCTGAATTCTCGATAAAAAGACTCAAGTTCAAGCAATTTGCGTAAACTTAGAAATATTTTACCTGAGTCGCAAAGAGCGATCAGATTGGTTCGAAGAGTGTGAAGTGTGATTAGATAGCACCCTCGGACACATGTTGTGAGTACCTCTAGTGGTGTCCTCCACTACAGAGTACGACCAACTCTTCCCTCCTGTCCCTCCATTATTTTATTTGTTCCTCCGTTGATTACTCATGTTCTCTCCGTGTACGTCCCTTCGCTGTCCCTCTCCTGTCCCTCATTTCCCTTCCTTTTCCTCCCTCGTCCCTCTTTCATTCCCCGTTGCATTTCCCCTTTGCAGTGGTTGTTTCTTTGGTTCTCATCTCGAGTGATTGTCCTTTGAAGTAGGGAAAGACTCTCTCCGATCCCTCCCTTCCCCTATCATTCTCTCCTTCTGCTCTTCTTCTTCCCCGTCGTCTCCTCTCGATGTCTTCTGATCTGCATGGATCAAGGAAGTTCTTCATCGATCTCGCAGCGGGAGGGGCCTCTGCAGCCCTAGCCAGGTTAGTACATTCGAAAGATGGCATCCTGGGATGAGTCGGGATAAGCAGTCAATGTGTAGTCCCCTGGTTCAGAACGATAGTCGCCCCGATCGATCGAGTCAAGATTCTCCTGCAACTGCAACATGCACAGACTACCATCGCGGAATCGGAACGGTACAAGGGAATCATCGACTGTGGACGGAGGGTCGTGCACGAACAAGTGAATATTCTTGATCGTTGGTCTTTGATCTTTCGTTTGTCTAGCTTAACCGTTGATTGTCAGGGAGCGCTATCTCTCTGGCGAGGTAACGGTATCAACGTCTTGCGGATCTTCCCCCAGCAAGCACTCAACTTTGCCTTCAAGGTACCATTCTTCTTCTATCTCTTTATCTTACACACCCCTTCAACTACAGTCCTTCCCAAGATACTCATCCCTATCTCTCAGGATGCATACCGTTCCATAATGGATATCGGCAAGGATGCGTCCCTCGCCCTTCGTCTCTCTACTAATCTTGCTGCGGGAGGCGCCGCAGGGGCCACCTCTCTCCTCTTCATTTACCCCCTCGACTTCGCCAGGTTATAGTCATTCCCCTTACCTCTCGAATATTGCATGATTACCATGAACTCATCGATTCCCTCGTTGCTCTTCAGAACTCGTCTAGCAACGGATATCGGGCGATCGAAGGAGCAGCGGGAATTCACGGGTTTGGTTGACTGCACGAAGAAGATAGTGAAGAGTGACGGGCTCATCGGTCTCTATCGAGGATTCAACTCGTCCATTCAGGGAATCATCATCTACAGAGCCTGCTATTTCGGTGAGAGATAATCATAGTAATTTAGCTGCATTTGTTTATCTACGAACATGAAGAGATTACATAACTAACAATGCAATTCGCGATATTCTGCCCCAATGCAAAACCTTTGGAAAGCGAAAAATCATTCTGTCATTTCCTAATACGGTAGATCGGTGCGCAGCGCACCACGAATACATTGTCATGAAGGAGAGGGCAAGGGCATAGTGATAGACGCTAAAGCTAACTTCTATCAATAACCTAGAGCTTCCTATAACTCTGAAAAGATGACATCCTAATGATTTTCGCTTTCCAAAGATCTAGATAACCGTGAATTGCTTGAGGTCTATTCGATACGATCACTGAGACTGTGGTTGCTGACAAGAAAAAGCTCAACTTCTTCGCTGCCTGGATCATTGGACAGGTTCATTTCCATCCATTCCCGCGATACCGTAATCTTTGTCAGTGTACGGTAGTGACATCGGGTCTCGTTTGCTATCCGTGGGATACTGTAAGAAGGAGAATGATGATGCAGAGTGGAAGGACCGATGTACTGTACAAGGTAAGAGGAGGGACAACAAGACTGGGGAAATATGATTGATGATTTGAGAATACTCTGCACTGTTGGAAGAAGATCTACATGGAGGAGGGAGGGTTCAAGGCTTTCTACAAGGTATGCAGCTCATCTTATTGTACTATGATTTGTGCATTTATATTTGGTATATTATTATAAGAAAGTGAACGTTGAGAGAGCTGTGCAACTCTTTCCACCGCAAAACTTCAGCAGGAACCGGCCATTAGCCTAAGCTGGCATTTCGTCAAGAGAGTTTCACTGTATTAAGCGGAATGCGCTGCAAAGATTTTTTTCTCAACGTTGCTCACAGTGTTCTGCCGCAATGCAAAACCTTTGGAAAGCGAAAAATCATTCCGACATTTACTAATACGGTAGATCGGTGTGCCGCACACCACGAATGAAGGATTAGGAATGGGAAGGGAAGGGCATCAGCATAGGCACTAAAGCTAACACCATAGTCCCCCTTAGGATCTACTAGAAGTTCACAAAGATGAGGTTCTTACCATTTTCGCTTTCCAAAGGTCTAGAATGTTGTGTGCTTTTCCTCCAATAATAACTAATTGTAAGTACGCGTTAATATTGTGCAACCAACCTGATATCCTCGAAGTCCCCTCATTCAGGGAGCCCTCTCGAATGTCTTCCGTGGAATGGGATCAGCCCTCGTTCTGGCCTTCTATTCAGAGATCATGAAACATACCTGAACATAGTCGTGTACACTGTTGTAATTACGCTTACTGACTGCTCACCCCGTGATAAATATCTTCAAGATACTCGTGTTGTCTCGAAGCATCGCATGAAACAACTTATCCGTAGGCAAAAGATATACCAGAAAAGTCAAGGAAGCGAGACAAGATATTGATTTGAGGTACCCGGGAGCGTCGACTGAAGTGATCAACCTCGGGTCGTACAATTACCTCGGATTCTCTCACAACGATGGACCGTGTGCGGAAGAGGCTGAGAAGGCCATAGCTAAGGATGGACTGCATGTGGCTATTAGTCGCAATGAAGGCGGTATGCTATAGTTTGAGCAAATTTGGAGAGTTCTGTATTTTCATTCGCGAAAGAACGATGAAGAATGAGACACAGAGATAAAGCAATTGAAAAATGAAGCATTTTCTTCCGATTTTGCCAACGCTCCAATCAATCGTCTCTAGTCCAATCTGTCACTTGATCTGTCAAGAAGGGAATAGAGATAGCTTCTGTTCTTTGCTCGAAGCTCACTTCTGCTCATTCAGGCAACCACAAAGTGCAAGTGGAACTCGAATCTCAAATCGCTCGTTTTCTGGGAGTGGAAGACGCCATTGTCTTCCCTATGGGATTCGGAACGAATTCGATGAATATCGCATCATTGGTGGATGAGGTGAAGAGAGGGCATTGAAGGTGGGGGGAGTAAAAGGGATAATGGAAGGTAGCACAGAGAACGAACACGAGCACTCACTAGAGGAGAGTGTGACAAACAGCTATTGTGGTGAGAGAGAAGGGGAGGAGATAAGAGAGTGGAAGGGGGGGAGGGGTTAAGAAGTTGCAAGGTTTGGTGGAGATGAGTGGGCATCTCAAATAGGGTAAATTAGCCTTTGCAGAGATCCCTTATCATCTCCGATGAACTCAATCATGCTTCGCTCGTTCTCGGATCGCGCATATCCAAGGCTGCGATTAAAGTATTCAAGCATAATGGTATGTTCATTAGCTAATAATTGTGCATACCTCTTTCGCCGTAACTGTAACTACCATGTAATCAAGAAGATAGTCAACAAAGTAATGCAGATCCGGTGGACTGTGAGAAGAAGCTCCGAGATGCGTTGTGTCGCCCGAGTCCGAAGACGAAGCAACCGTATAACAAAGTGAGAAATGTACTCGGAGAAGATCTGACTCAATCCATCTAGGCGCTGATAATCGTGGAGGGAATCTACTCCATGGAGGGAACCATCGTCAATCTTCCCGAGTTCATTCGAATCAAGAAGAAGTACAATGCTTATCTCTTCGTGGATGAGGCCCATTCAATCGGTACGCGATTCATTTAGTAGAAAACACTCAAGAACTATTATTTTTAGCTACGTTTTTTCAAGAAAGCGTGTATGTTCATAGAGATACATGAGCTTTGGAGAAAAAAAACAAAAAAAAGAATAAAATCTTAGATTTGCATTGACGGTTACGTAGAGGGAAAATATACGCGAATAATATATTGTTGCAGGCGCCCTCGGTCGTACGGGAAGGGGAGTTGTGGAGTATTGGGACTGCGATCCCACAGATGTCGACGTCATGATGGGAACACTCACCAAGAGCTTTGCGGGTGCTGGAGGATACATGGGAGGATCGAAGGTGAGGAGAACGGAGAATCACTTACTTTGTTATTGTGCGATCTTAGTTTGCATTAAGATTAATGAATCTATATTATGAAAGATTTTTTGCAGAAGACAATGAACCACATTCGTTCGACGTGTGCGGGTACTCACTACGGTACTCCGATGTCTCCTCCCGTTGTTGCACAGGTCAGATAGTTTGTCGAATGGCAGGGTATACGGTAGGATTAAGGTGCGGACTGCACTCAAGATGATGTGCGGAGAGGATGGGACGGATATTGGAGAGAGGAAAGCAGAACAACTGCTGAGGAATTCACGGTAGGCAATACATTCTGGCCCGGTTTCAACAACTTTTCTTGGTCTACCGTAACTACTAATTGTTCCATTCAGATACTTCCGAGCCGGTCTTAAACGAATGGGATTCACCGTTTACGGTCACGACGACTCTCCCGTTGTCCCCGTTATCACATACTACATCACGAAAGTCGTGTGAGTCTCTTGTCTTTCTTAGATATTTTCCTTTTTCTTATTCACTTCTATTGTTATAATTCACTATTATTAGCTCCTTGAGAAGTTGCTAAACAGGGAAAAAAGCTATCTTTTAGTTGTTTCGGAAGGGAGGCTCTGAAGAGGGGAGTAGGCATAGTCTCCGTGGCCTTCCCTGCCACTCCCCTTATGGGAGCGAGGGCTCGATTCTGTCTCAGTTCCGACCATACGAAGGAGCAATTGGACGAGGTGAAAGACGGCACTCAGTCAACATTCTCTCTTCTGTCCGTCAAATAACCTCTTCTCATCTCCGTGGTTGATCCGAAACTTTGATATAGTGGAATAAACCGATCCATCAGTTTCTTCCGTTCCAAAATGAGTCTAATTCTCTCATTTTTGCACACTCTCTCGCCTCATATTCGGAATGATTTTCCGACGGATCTTTTTAATCCACCATACATCTGTGAAGGAAAACTAGAGCATTGCCTCATGAAATTAAGTAAATAATGAATAATGTTGAAGGTGCTCCGAATGGCGGCCGAAGTAGGAGACATTACGGGAACGAAGTTCGGAACTGTGTCTTACGATACGACTCCCATCGAATACTGAGAGCAGACTACCATAGGAATCATCACATTATCGTACAACGATTGCCCTTTCCAATAGTCACACGAGTACCGTATGCGCCATACGAATACGATTATAAAACATTTCATCCATTCATTCATTCCAAACCTCGGGGATACGGTATATTCTCTAGAAAGTCCCACTCTGTAAGTCCTTAACTATTAAAACCGGTGAGCGAGTCTCTTTCGTGATATTTCACTCGATTCGATTTCCCCTCACAATTAGTCGTTGACACTGTTCGGATTGTTGGTGTATAATAAAGAGAGAAGATGCGGAATAGTTTACTGTACAATCGTTCTTGGTCTAGACACTCTAGACGAACCAACAGGGATCATCGCAGTGACGAATGAATGTCTCCAAGAATCCCGTTTCCACCTGCAGAGAGAGGATAAGATTCGAAGATTACGATAGTCTAAGATTACGCTATACCTCCATGATCGAAGTGTACACTGTGGCCTTGTTCAGATTTGTCTTGCTACTCAGAACCTACAATGGGTTGTCTGCTGGTTTGAATTGCTTACATAATGTATGTGTAGATCTTATATCCCAAAAGGTCCTAATAAATTGAAGTGTACTCACCTGATAAATGCCTGCCACACTCACCCGATCCCTTCCCAATTGCTGCATACATTTGTTCCCCGGAATACTGAAGGGTCAGATACACAATGACTCACTCGCATGAATGACTAACGTTCTATCGTCCAAGTAAATGTCGGGTTCGTTCCAGTCATAGTTCGTCTCCAGTACGTACCAACCATTCGGTTGCGAAGGGTCTATGACCTGAAGGGAATAATGCGACTCGAGTAATCACATGACTTCTTATCTGTGTCTCTTATCGAACAAGGACTAAAGATCGACAAGCACCCACTGCTTCGTGATCAGTTCCATTGTAAGCACGCGTGATAACCATTCCCGATGTGGGAGTACCCATGATGAAGTATCCCTGTGCCAGGAGGGGAACACTTTCGATGTATGCCTTGGCCTGAAGGCACCCTTCTCCCAGTCATTCACCCATTCTCAACCTCTTCGAAGGTCTCGCAATTCGTGAACATGTCCCTATTGGCATAGAGGAGAAGTTGCTTGTCTTCCAGTCCGTGGAGGAAGAATTGAATGAGCGTCTTCGTCGTACTCCCGAACCGAGTATTCGTAGATAGAGTGTACTGACCCGGACGAATGGCTGGAATGAGGGGGATGAGGGGATGGGGAGATGGGGTTGTGGGACAGGCACGGTATTCTTCTCTGCGCCCCGAAAACATCTTGGAAGTCTCAAAAGACAATGGCATTGTCATTTTCGCTTTCCTAGGGTCTAGAATATTGTGTATAGATGGAGTTAGGGGGGGGGGGTGAATAGGAGAGGTACCGGTAAGGATTCCGAGATGCCCGGCGAAGGTCACTGCCTTGAAGAGTCGTTTGCCCCCTCGGACGAATTCCAGATTGACTACTACATCCCTAAAAAATCTATGTCATACCAACATTTGCTGGGCTGTGCTCTTCCTTTACAGATATTGAAGATGGTTCAATTCAACCTTATTCCCCTCCCCCTCTTCTTTCCTGTTCTATTCTCATCTCACTTGAGTGCATTAGTCAGTTCCCACGTGTGACTCTCCACGTCCCATATGAAGAAGGTGCCAAAGTCGAGGTTCCTGCTTGTGAGACGAAGATTACGGTAATTACGGCCGGATACGGTAGCCACGGTTCTCACCTAGCATGGAAAACCTTTCCATTGATGTCCATGGCAACAAGGGACGTGCATCCCTTCGATATCTCGTAAAACATATTGAGAAGAGTCAACTCGCGAATGTCCAGACCAGCCATCTCTGCCATTGCCTGAACTTCTGATTAACCATTCTTATTCGATGACGTCATTTGTTTGTTTGCACGACGTTTGCTGTCTTTTATATGAGTAGAAAATAGCGAAAGACGAGTGGGAAAACGTATTAAATCAATGGTATCATATTCGCGTTCTTTTGAGGTTGTCTCTATTAATACCTAAGTCTCCCTCTCCCAGTCCCTATCCCCTTCCACCCCCACAAGACTTTTCTTCCTTCCTCGATTCCCTCGATTCTCTCTCTTGGCACGAGCTACTTGTTTACGAAACATTTCCACGAGGGGCGCACAGAACGCAGAAAAGAACAAAATATCACGTGAGCCCCACCGGGTTCTCTGCTTCATTCGATATTATTCACGCGTTGATACTTCTATGATTCTACGATATTTAGTAGTTCTCACATTTATCTCATCTCGGTAGGGCTGAGTAAACTTGTCAGGGGCGTCAGTCATGAGATAGAGCAGGAACTCCCATATTCCATCTCCGAGA
Organism: Micoletzkya japonica; assembly: GCA_900490955.1. NCBI lineage: Eukaryota > Metazoa > Nematoda > Chromadorea > Rhabditida > Diplogasteridae > Micoletzkya > Micoletzkya japonica. The sequence continues at coordinate 97,030 of LS898873.1, read as the reverse complement.
ATGTCTATCAGCTTACGCACCTTCGAAATGGCGATTCCCATCTGAATAGTCAATTTGATTCTCTCCAACGACGAAACTATGGTTGCGGGAAATGTTCGATCAGTTATCATCATTTCTCTTTCCGACGAAGAGTGTGAAGCAGTATGAAGGGGGTCCAGACGAAGTAGGTATCGTCATACTAATGTAAGTTTTTCAATAATAGATACCTTCTCCCCATAAGTAGTCGCGATCTCCCTCCATCTGTCGTGGGGGTTCTGGTCCAGATCGATGATGTGCCACGGAACCTCAAGCCAATGAACTACCCACAGCATTCCGCCCGGTATGGAATGTGTCTAATAACGAATTGACCACCATTTTTGAATTTTCTCAAGAGTGGCTACACCGATCTACGCCAAACTTATGGAGGTGTTCATAGATATAGAATTCATAGCGACGAACTTAAGTTTTTAAATTCATAATTTTTCGTTCACTGGTTCGTTTACAGGATCGGATCCTATGCGCGGAAACCACTATTCGCTATTAGAACGCTTGGAATGCTCTGTACCGTAACCCGAAGCCGATTCAAGTTCTTTAATACAGCGGAGTTCATTGACTCAATTCATTGGTTCACAGAAAAAAATAGTGGAAATGTTTTCTAGCCTAGTTTAGTAAAGGAAGTTACCTGAATGGAAGGGAGGGGATCGTAGAGAAGAGGCTGGTCAGCTAGACAGTCCGCTGCATAGTCGCCCCAGGGATTTTCGTCGGTGTTGGGATCGGACAGGGAGAGGGGAATCAGAAGTAGGAGGGAGAGGAGGGGGACGATGGGTCGAAAGGTCGCCATAGACAACTGCCAAGGAGTTATCGCTATTGCTTATCTTCGAGGGATGACGATGAGGGGTTCAATCTACACACGGGAATGGAGGGGAGAAGATGAGAGGGGATGGTAGGGAAGACGACGGAGAAGGCGAGCGAAGGGGATGATGGAGTCGGGGAAAGGATCTGGTGCTTCTGTGTTAGCAGCATTTCTCTGTGATGCGGGGATTATGCAGCTAAATAGCAATTCCAATCTCTTTGGCGTGCCACTGACACAGAAATACTAGAGGGTCTTCTGAGGAGAGACTGTCCATCATATGGCAACTACTAACCACTCCTGAACTGCCTTTTTTCCTGTCTGATTCCGCCGAGCTCCCTGTAGATCGGTGACTGATCAAGCACTTTGCGCCTCAGATTTCACCCTCGCTCTTCTCTATCTAATGCTGCGTTAAAGTGTTCGTTTCTCGCTTTCATCCTTTAATTTCTGCACCAATTCAGTAGCACAGCATTCCAAGCGTCATAATAGCGAATAGCGGTTTTCGCGCATAGGGTCCGATCCTGTAGGCGAACCAGTGAACGAAAAATTACGGATTTAAAAACGAAAGTTCGCCAGTATGAACTCAATAAGTTGAAATTTTGGTGTTGATTGATTCAGCCATTCTTGAGAAAATTCAAAAATAGTGGTCATTTCGCTATTATAGATCTTCACCGGGCGGAATGCTGTGGTGGGGAGAGTGGCGCCGCCGAACGCAAAAAAATAAAACCTTTCAAAATCAATGTTTTTGGAATCTGTGAAATGTATCGGATAGATCTCGAGAAGGGCAATCGCTATTTCATCTTTTAGAAATCTTCTTTCTCAAATAAGTTATTCCTCTCTCCAGGTTTTGACACAAATTAAAGGGTCGAAACGAGAATCGAACTCGGCGCGCGTGAATTTAACGCGGCATTAGTTACCAATAAGCTTCGGAGAGAAATTTCGAGCAGGAATGGCAACTGTGGAGGTTGTATTACATAGGTAGGTATTCAGCCCTGCAACGAATGAGTGTGAAGCTAGTGCAAAAGGGTGAAAAGGTTCAGCACGAGTTTTTTTGAGAAACGACTTTATTTGACCTTCATTTGTGTAATTGACAGGAGGAAAGAGGGAAATGAAGGTAGGAACACTGGTGAGAGGGGGCGTTCCATTCAGAAAGGGCTGAATTCTTTCCTAGTTCGTGACTTCGTTATTCACCCTCTAAACAGATGCAGACATTACACTGCTCGACACTGCTTCTGTCCCCTTCATAGTACAGTTCCCCCACAACTCCGTCCTTCTCTCTACTCCCTCTCCCCCTCAGTCTTCTCCCCTCGACTTCTCTTATCTCCCCTCCATCTTCCCCTACTACCAGTCGTCTCTAAACTGTTACTCTTAGCCTTCCCGATAGCTCCGTTTCTCTCTCCCTTCATTCCTCCTCTATCACCCCCACTCGTATTCTTCCCTCCCTCAGAAGATACACGAGAAGAGTGAATCGGCAGATGGTTAATTCCTATTCACCACCGTCTTTCCCTGCATTTCTTGTCCCCCTTTCCTCGTAATTCCCTCTCTCTCCCTCGTATCCCTCTGATATTCCCCTCCAATCATTCGATGCTTTCTCAGTCTTCTCTCTCACCCATTTCTCTGTCCTGTGAGTACTCTTGCACTCTTCTTTCTCCTCTCCCCCCTCTTCTCCCCACTATTCACCCCTACCCTTCCCTCGCTCTCCTCCCCTACTCCACCACAGCTTTCCGCCCGGTGAAGGACGTGTCTAATAGCGAATTAATTTGAATTTTCTCAAAAGTGAGTGAACCAATTTACACCAAATTTTCGGAGCTTGTTGAGATCATAGAGGTGAACTTAAGTTTTTGAATTCATAGAAATTCGATTATTGGTTCGCCTGCAGAATCGGATTCTATGCGCAAAAAGAGCCATTCGCTATTATGATGCTTGGAATGCTGTGCCCCCTCACCTCCCGCAGTTTCCCTCCCATTTCTCCCATCCAGTCTCATTTCTTCAACTTCTCACTCCATCACTACTCCCCACCACTTACCTATCTCTTTCATCATCCCCCTTTTCCTTGTTTCGTCATTCCTCCTCTTCCTTCTCTTTCACAATCCCTCTCTTCCACTTTCGCAACCCTCCCCTCCCCTATTTCATCATCACCCCTGCCCTTCCCGCCCTCTCAAATCAATCGATAGACTACGATATCTGCCCTCTGTCCCTCCATTCACCCATAAGCATATGCAAGTGTCTTCACAGTCCTCTCTTATGAGATGGAGCGACTGTGGAGAGAGAGGGGGGAGGGGAGGGAGAGAGGGTAGAAAGAACGATGCACATGTTCGTTGCCCCTCTCTGCAACCTCTCTCCCTCTCACCTCCCCCTATCCTTTCCCCTTCTTTCCTTTTCTCTTTCCTCTTTTTCTTTCTCTCCTCTTCTCGCACGTTTTCCCTCGTATTTCGCTGTCCTCTGAACGTTGGTGAAAGAGAGAAAGAAGGGAGGGTCGAGGGAGTGGAGAGAACGTAGAGGGAGAGACGGTGTAGTGTTCCTTCCTCTTCCTTCTTCCCATTTACACTCCTCTCCATATAGGCTTGCAAGAGAGAAAAAGATTCGTCAGCCATCATTTCCTCGTTGTCCCTTCACACAATGCTCCCCTCTCCTGATCCACTTCCAAATTCAACCCAAACCAAAAGAGTACTGAGCTATCCATGCATTCCCCACGTGAGCAACCTTTGAAGAGAAATAGCAGAGAAAGGTTCGCTTGTGACCTTTTACGATACTTCCTCCCTTGATATTTACCAGCTAATGAATAATGCAGCTAACAAGAATCTTATAACATTTGAGAGATTGTAGAGGAGTACGCGCTCATTTAAATGCAATTAGTTTGACATATCAAGCGATTTTCCTGAAGTTACCAGATTTTCTGATTATCAAATCAAACTCTTCAATTTGAGGATAGATTCCACTTTCTTGAGTGGACTAAAGGGCGCGATATAATTGCGATATCTTGAATTGTGATGCCCTTACAATATTATCATAGGTAGTAAAATGTAGTTTACCTATACAGCAGTCCCTGAATTGACGTGCATCGGGCTGGGCTTCAGGCAAACTTGTTAGGGCATTTACATTTTAAAAAATGTAATCAATTTAGGTATATATAGGTATATCTCTGAAAATGTTCGCAAAATTTAGTTGGTTGATACCTATTTCAGCGCAAAGGAACAAGTGATTTAGTCTGTGTAGTAGTCCCCTCGTAGTATCTAATTGTAAGCGCTCATTTCTCAGATAAGAAGATAAGGAAGACTCACTATGCGTTACCTACATTTGTAGTGTACGGACTGAGACTGCCTTGAGATTTTCAAAACCTCTCTTCTAGGTCTTTGTTCGGTAGAAGGGAGAGAGAGAGCGTAGAGAGAGGGTTAGGAGGGAGAGGGGGAGTAGAGAGAGAGGGTTAGAGAGGGACGGAACGGAGAGAGGGAAAGAGAGTCCCGCATGTGACAGACCTCGTGTGATCATTTCTTCTCTCCATGCCCTTTCCACCCTCCACTTTATCTCCTCTCTTCCTTTGTTATTTCTCCTTTCCAGTATCTCACTTCTACTCTTTCACCCCATGTACTCTCTGTCCCCCTCTCCTCTCTCCCCTATCTCTCTGTCCCTCTCCCCCGTCCCTTCTCCCTCCCTTCTCTGTCCACCTAGTCATGCCCTCTATTTGAGTGTCCCTTCACTTGTTTTCTCGTCCGTCTATCTTTATTTCTCGTTCGTTTTCATTCATCTTCGGCTTTTCTTATTCGGTCTTTGATTCAACGAAAAGAGCAACTTTTTAATTTAGTGATGCACTACCCGAAGAGAAGAAAGGTTGGATCAGTGAAGAAGCAGAAGAGGGAAGAGACGTACGTTTCCTTTCTCGTTACGCGCGCTAACTGGGAATAACTTCTCGAACATTCAAACAGCGACTCTTGTAAACAGGAGACACGAGTAGTCGATTCTTTTTGTACTCCGTCTAGCTTCATGTTGCAACTCTGTCTATGCCCTGCTTATCCACCCTTCAGCCTCTTGCCTGTTTATTTCTCTTCTTTCAATCGTGCCAAAATCAACATCGCTACAATGCAAACAAGGCTGAGTGAAGAGTAGGGAAAGATTACATTCTTATTCGCTCACCCCCCCCCCCTTTGTCAGCCAATTTATGAGGGGTTACTTACAGCATGCCAGAATCAGTAGAACAAATAACACGATACTTAATAGCTAATTTTTTACTTAAGAAACTTTCTTTGAAATTTATCAAAATTTGTACATACCGAAATATTAGTAAAGTACTGTCGGTTTAGGAGCGGTAAAGCTACGGTATGCAGAAGCACATCCATTTTGCAAAATTGAATTCCGTAGTATTCTGTCTTGTGGCTTTTTGAGATTGTTATTGTCGTCTTTTTTCTTTTGCATGTTTATCGGCGCAATGTTGTTAGGGAAACGCACTTCACAATTCAGTCAGTTGTTATATATACCTATTAATTTGTTTCCACAATATTCCTCCAGCCCTATTCGTCCCCAACCGTCCCTAATCTTTTCAAAAATCCATATTCTGGCGCCTACAGCCTATTATTCACTACATTTAAAGCTAAATCTCTTTTATAAGAACAGTTTAGCACTCGCCAATATTATGCAACGAAATCGTACTATCAATGCTGTTTAGTGTCAACTTATTTATTACCTACCATACACGGACTCAGACAAGGCGATTCTGACACAACTCTAAGAAAGCGTTGCGGTCGCGCTGCGGCGAGACCAAACTAGAAAATCAGGCTAGAGCGTGAATAATAGATCATTTGCGCGCTCACGCTCGACTAACTCCGCCCCTTTTTCGCTATTCATAGTAAGTTTACAGTGATTTGAAAAGCCCCTCGGTTTTCACGGAACTTTGATAAAAATTGACATTCTATAACTCTGAGAACGCGCAATCGAAGGGCCCAATGTAATACCCACCAACCAGATGTAACGCAATCCACCACAGTAAGAAAAATTAGAAAAACCTAGTTTGATACGGTAGTTTCTCTGTTTAGCAACTGCCCGCCCTGAACTGCAAACTACTGTAGGGGCGCGCAGCGTGACTCTTGCTGTTTACGATTATTGACTCTAGGTATTTTCGTCGCGCGTCTTTTCCTCTCGTTTCCGAACTCCGTGCATACCCAAGCCAAACGGTGTAACAGGAAATTGACATGCCTCTTTTTTAAGCTGAAAATAGGTAGAACTTGTAATAACATGTTATAGGTGCTTATCAAAATTAATAGATGGTTGTTCTAGTTATCTCTGCATCCCCTTGCATCCTACGTTCACAATGAAATGTCCGATAGGGATAAGGACGAAGACTGAGTCTAACGATAGCACTGATAACAAGCTGTCTATTGTCTTTTTCTACCTTGTTCACTGTTCTCTTCTTATCCCTTCTTCTGACTCTTACCAATTCCCTGCACCGTCAGCAAATTTTCCCTAGCCGGAGTGAATATTTCCTCGCAGCGCGACCCGGGGGAATGTTCCCCTGGCGGCTGGGAAAATGTCGCCTCCCCCTACTGAATTCTGGGGAAATTTAGCCAGCCGGATGTGGAAATTTGGGTGGAGTCGCGCCGTGGGGAAATTTCGCTCTGTGCGCTTTTTTGTGAGCAAAAAATCTCCAGGTACCAAAATGAAATTTCTAATTGGTTTAACAATTCCATCCTTGCAAAAATCTGCTAAAAAGTTTTGTATTTCAAGCTTTTACTGTATTATATTCTACGCTATCTAGTGGCTTAGGAGTTTCGTGCAATGTCTTTGATTAATTGTAAATAAACTATTACAGGAAGTTGCCGGAACGAGCAGAAATAGTGGAACGAAACGAGGTGAGTGTAGTTGAATTGAGATATTTATTTTAGTTATAGAGTCTTAAAGGACCTCCATTCGGAACAGTAATCTATTAAAATTTTTGATGGCATCCTGTCGTATTCCATTAGTTTCTCTTCTATGCCCTTCCCTCTCTCGCTATGCAAATTAGTCTGAATTAGTCTGGCTGCGGTACTGAATGGTCCTCCTTAAATTTTCTAGCCATTGAAGATCTCACGCATATACTTTTCATGTCTATTACCTGCATATAATATTGCTCTTGAAATTTTCCGTTTTATCTTGAACATGTTATTCATAGCCCATGCCGTTTCTCTTCGTTCTTCTCTCTTTGTGTCGATTTACGGAGTCTTCAAGCGCATCTCTTAGCTTTATAAGGCTATTGTAAACTCTGATTACTCATGTTTTTTCTACTAGAATATGTTTACATCTTATTCATGCTGATATCTAAAAAAAGCTTCTTGTTAATTATTCGACGTAGACACATTCTGCGAAAGACGTCAAAGCTACTAAATGTTCACACTCGAACACTCCTTCTTCACGTTTCCCATCCATGTCCAATGACTCAATTCTCTCCTACGCTAGATATCAGATATGGCATTTTGTATCTTATTTCTAAATGTAATCATCTCCTGAATGTTATTTCGTTCATTCAATCTTGTTATAGTATCCTGTTCTACAACTCTTCAAAGAATTCTTCTCACATTCTTGTTTGAGATATTCTCTCATCGTCATATCTATCCAAATAACTCACGATCAGGTTTCTACGGAAATGTTTTGAAACCATGCGTGATGCTCGTTTTAGCTAAATGTGAACAAAGCTTTCCTGCTGCTTATCTTGTTGTTGACGTGGCATACGGTCCTTCTCAAGTTCTTGGGATTTGAAAGCTAACTTATGGCACAATTTAATACTACTCGTCTCTCCGAAGACTAAAAACAGAGGGTGTAGTTTGTGTGTTGTTTATGTGATGTCATTCTCAGAACGCCCCCCCCCTGATATTTCGCAATTGTGGCACGAGATTTCATAGCATGTATTGCGGAGTCACACACTCTGGTTCCAATGTGATGACACATAAAGGCTGCCTAGGCTACACTTCCACTCTCTTAGTCAACGCTACCTTTTGCTCTCCTCACTTCTTCCATTCATTTGTCTCATAAGCTCTGAATAATGTCGTTAACACTCTCTCCATTCTACTTGAATCCCTTTCAAAACGCTCATAAAGCGTCTTGCTTGTGAAACAAACTTTCCCCGTTCGTGTCCCCCTTTTATCATCAATTTACTCTCCGTGCTTACGCGTGCTTATGTTTTCCTCGCTTCCGTTCGTCATCATTATAAGAATGGTTCGAATGTAGGCATTTTTTGTTTCCTTTATGAAGCTCTTGTTTTCAATGAAAGAGGTTCATTATCCAGTGAAGTGTGTTAATGTTTATTTGTCAGATGATCGCCCTATCCATTCACTTGGCCCCTTCCCCTTCCAACTCGTATCCTTCCTCGCCCTCCTCGTCGGACATCTCCGTCTCTTCCCTCGACTACGCTCCCTTCCGCTCCTTCCGATCCCGTGATACCATCAACTACTCAGACGTCAAGAGGAGAACAAAGAAGGATAAGGTAAGCTGTATTTGATTCAGTGACGAAATACCCGCGTTGCAGAGTGAGAGTGTCAATGTGAAGAGACCCAGAAAGGAAGAGAAAGTGGTCCTGAAGGGACGAGCCTGGGAAGCTATTGGATCGTCTACTCGAAAGAGAGTCTACCTCAAGGTAATGATGAAATTCGTGTGAGCGAATGACGAAATTCCTTGCAGAATGACGAGTTCCCTAAGATCCGACCGTGCTTTTCTTCTGTTAGAAGGAAGAAGGATGGTATGGTGCTGAGGGAAGGGGACGATGTGTGTCTGAATGTGGATGAAGGAGATACGAAGTCGCTCGGACTAGCCAGGGTATGAGAAGGGAGGGGTATGGAACTGAGAGGGCACTCATTCAGGTCCTTCGTCTCTACGTTCCACGCAACAAGCAACACATCGAGATGTCCCTTGCTTGGTACTACCATCCATCTGATGTAAGTTTGCCTTAATGATAAGTATCATAAAATCAGAAAGACAAAAACGTAGCAAGAAAATCAGCTGGAATTTTAGTTATTTTTATTAACAATGTATTTGTGTCTCTATGTGTTTCTCTCTCCCTTTGTCTTAGCCATGTATTTGTCTCTTGCTATGATAGTATAAGTTGCATGATAGTTATCCAATAGTGCGCAAGTCATTACGAATACAACTTGAACACTACCACTTTACACTTTGAAACCTGTTGATCAACTCCTGCATTTGGTGAAACTTGTAGTAAGTCCTTAGCTTGCGAAATGCTTTGGATAGTTAAAATCCAAAGAATTTTGTGGAAAGATCTAACGAATCGCTAAAGGAAATGTTCAACGAAAAAATTCGTTATTGAGTTATTCGTTGGAAAATGTGTAATATGGGCTAGACAACAAGATGAGCAAAAAACCCGATTCGAAACGACTCTCTAGGCCTCAGTACGGCCATCTGAATGTATAGATCAATTTCCAATCGGAATTTTTGCTCATCTTGTTGTCTAGCTCGTTTTACAATGTTTCCAACGAATAACTCAATTGCGGTTTTTTTTTTCGTGTGACATTTCCTTTAATGATAAAGCAACATCAGGATATCACTATCTTAGGGGAACTAGTTAATCTAAATTCCCTGTTTGAAAATCAAATTCTCATTTCCGGAGTGCTAAATTAAACATTACGGAGACTGTAATGCATCATTTGTCTTACTAGCTAAAATTAAATAAAAAGACGGCATCATGATATCACATGAGATGTCTCTTGGGATCTCAAGAACTGTTAAATGAAGTAGAATTGACAGATCGCCCTCCCTCGTGGCTTCACTCCTCTCTCAACTGAAGTCTTCTTCTCTCGTCACCTCGGCACGTGTGCTCTCGGGGCAGTCAACGACAGAATCACCGTGATGACGCTCAATCAATTCATTCGGTATGTTCATCTCCATGAGTATTGCTTAATTGGTCATTTAGTCACCAAGCCGAGAAAAAGAAGAATACGACGTTCCCTTTCATACTCACTCGTTCACCTCCGAAGGACGAATCAAAGGTAAGACGGAACAAGCGTAACGTGAGTAATAAACTTTTTAGATATTCTTCGCTCGATTCGTCTATGACATCAAGAAGAAGATCATAGTTTTCCAGAAGAGGCGTTAATAATTTTCGATAGATGTATTACATGTTCGCTAACTTTTCCACTAGAGTTGTTGTAGAGTAGACGTTATTGTTATTCCGAAGCTGGTGATAGCTTCAATCGATCGTTACTAAACCCATACGCCTCATTATTACCTCGTCAACGGATCGTCCACGGTTTCCCCCACATTCTCACATTAATTCTCTCGGGAATACATTACAATCGAGTTTTATATGAAAAACCAATCTCCTCCCATCATCATCCATGTCTTCCATTCCATGTCGCATAAATAAACTGGTTATTCACAACACATTGTCCAAAACAAATAATACGATTTACGAATATGGTGCAGGGAAGCGAACAACAGAAACCGATCACTTCTTTCCCCAAGTCCATCCAAGAGTGTGCCATTCGGGAGTTTTCTTGATTGGTCGAAGGCTTCTAAGCGACCGCAGGGGAACGAGCTGAATAGCGATGATGATAAAACTCCAAGAAAAGTAATAATAGCTGAACAGACGAACCTCTTCGAATTCATCGGGTGAGCTTCGCTTTCCCCAAGCCCATCCCAGTTCCCTCCAACGACTGCCATCTCCTCTCTTGAGTGCCGCCATTCCTATGCCATCGTCTGAAGTGCACAACACCTATCACGGCCTTCAAACAGTACTCACCAGAGTCGGGGTTGAGTCCCTCTCGAGAAGCTATAGTATAGCCAACCAGAGCAATGAGGTACGAGAGGATGACAACCGAATGCATTGTGTTGTACCCTACGAATGGAAGCATGTAATACAGACGAAGGAACGGGATGTAGCTAGCAAGAACAGAGGAGAAGATTCACTGAAGGAAAGATGAGTGGTGGGAACGGTCGAAGAGGAAAATAGATAGGTGAAGGAGGGACTCATCCACAATGAAGATGGGAAGAGAAGGATTACAAATGGAGGGGGTATGGATGGATGGTAGGAGCAGAGAATGACAGAGGGCAAGCGAAGAAGAAGAAGAATAGAAGGGGGAGACTGCGTCACGAAGTGGAATGAGTGACTACTCCGACATACACCACCTCCTATGATGACACACTTGTTACAATAATTGCACTCGGATAATTACGCTTCTGTGAAACAAGCTACATCATGTGGATGTCGGCAAGCGTACAAGGACTTCGTATATTCCATTGAGAAGAAAGACCTACGAACAATTCGGACAATTAAAATCATTCTGACAATGAGAGAAACATCGGAACTAGGCCAATGTAAGATCCGTAATCCGTAAACCGTTGCCATGATGCCACAGCAATCAGGAAACCCCATTGTTCTTGCGGTAAAGGAGAGCGAATATTTGAACCATTTCAAAATCCAATTGGAGTATGGTAATTTTAATGATAGTGAAAATGCTTAAACGCGTCTCTAATTGTAAAACGTTTTACAGGGTGTTTAGTCAATAGAGATGAATATTAGAAGCTTGAAAAACAAGAATTTATAAAAGTACGGAAAGATTCCCGCCTGGAGTTAAATCATTCGCTGTGAAAGTTCATAGATTCGAAATGAATTACGGTAGGCAAACTGTTCTGCAGGATTCTTTAAAATATTTATTTTAGCAAGTTAATCCGTCTTTTTTAGTTAGGAATCAATGATAAAAAAGTTCCTTTTTTTCTGAGGCTTTAATATTATCCAAAACCGATTTCACCATTGAAATCTGCATGAAGAATTGGCGCAGCATTCTGCGGTATCGAATAGCGAATAATATAGTCTGAAAAAAAACAAAGTGTGGTTCATAAAATGTGCATGATGTTGTGATGGTTCATAGATGTTACTTTGGGGCATGGTAGAGAAGCGCTACATTTTACAATTAAGATTTTCCGTGCGGGACCATTCGCGAAATCGCAAATATAAAATTCGAACTACAGTTTCGCTTTTTGATATTTTTGGCTTGGCTTATAATGCTGTGTTGGGTAACTAATTAATAACTTGTTGAAATAAACATTTGAATATGATTCCAATGTTGGCTCTTTTAATGGTGAAAATTGTCCAGTGCTTCTCATCAAGCGGACAAACCATTTCACTTCCCTTTATAATCTTTGTATTCCAGTTCTATCAGCAAAATTAAGATAAAACGATATAACAACTATCTTAATCCATTACGCGTCAACGATGAACAATCCTCCGATGAAGATAGCTTAAAACTAGCCCTTTGAGTGATAGCTGTAGCATACGATGAAATACAGTGGAGAAAGGCGAAGAGGGAAAGGAAAGAAGATAACAAAGCGATGAAGACACGCAATGGCGCGCTTGACCCAAAGAGGAAGACTGTCCCAAGCACAGACTGCATCCACCGAATAGCTTACATCCCATAACAGACCCCAGTAGATATTGGACTAGAGTGAAGAGTGCCTAGTACGAGTATTTGAGAGGTCGAATGGCCGTGAACTGTTTGACTGTCTCGTCCGTCACTTCCTTCCGTCTTCCTTGCAGTTCACTCACGACTCGTGTTATCTACAACGCTTTCCCTTGTCCTAACATCCTCGATGCACACACAACCCCCTTTGCATACGAGACCAAGTCTCCTGCTACCGTATTAAATTTGCGACATTTCTGTAAAAGCACTTGGTTCAAATACTTCTTGCTAGAGGGCGTTTGTCAGTAAAAAAAGCTCATTGGGCTATTATCATGCATTAGCGCCAGAAAAATACCCTGCGCTCCTTCCAAATTAGAAGGCGATTTCATACACTCCTGTCTGCTTTCAAAGCAAAATAGAGGCATCCTTCAACAGACAAATCCCCCCTCCCGTTCCCTCCCCCTCTTCTCCCTTCCCTTCCCTACTCACCTCATCGATGGCGATCTTCTTGAGTTCTCCCGTGAGCATTTCTCCCTTCGTGTACTGCTGAACCCTCTCCATTCCTCTCCCTCCTCCACCTCCTCCCTCCCTCTTCTCTTCTTTTCTCCCTCCCTTAAGCCCCTTTCCCCACCTGTCTGATCTCTTCCAATCTGTCGTCATCTTCCATAAAGTATTTGAGGAATTGGAAAGAGATGTCAACATCGCAATTGCCTCCCTTCTCCCTGCAAACTCCGCCCTCTTCTCTCTTCCTCCTCTTCTCCCCTTCCTTCCCCTATACTCACCGATGTTCCTCTACAGTCTGCTGTCCACCAGAGAATGCGTACTTGTTAATCTGCAGTCCCCTCATTTCTCCCTTCAACTACCGTAACCCGACCTTGTTCTTGATCTGCTTGGGAGTATCACTGATGTAGATGCATGAAGTGTCATCGGACGAAGCCATCTTCGACTGTGCACCCTGTTAAATACACTTCTTCAGAGTTAATGGATTGCCGATATTTAAAAGGAAAGAAGTTCTTTCATGTAGACTTTCGGTTTAACAATTGCATAAAACTTGTCTTCCCAAAAGAGTAAAAAAGACGAACTGACCTGTAGCGCGGGAAGGAAAGTGGAGAGGATAAGCGCGGGTTTGGGAGCCTTCAATTTAGGAGCGACGTCTCTGCACATTCGAAAGTACGGGTCCTGAGGGGAACGATTAGTGAAGTGCAATTTACATTTCCAGATCCGATAGAATCTATATCTGCTAAAAGATAGAGGATACAGTATCCAAGAGGTATACGGGACCTGATCGATGGCACACGGAATGAGACAGGCTACGTCCGTTTTATTCCCGAAGACATGAGGGAAGGAAGAGGCGAAACATGGAGCCGCCTGTACTGCCGGGAACGCACCCTGATGAGGGGAAGATGGGGAGGAGTACGGTAGGGGGAGGGTATGTGCATATTCGCATGAATCGAGGACTTGCCGGCTTTTTAGTTAAAGAATCAAAGCCTTTTGCGAATCTCCGAGTTGCCGATTTCATATCCGTGGCTAACTCACCTTCCCCATGCAGTCTTCTCCCGTGAATCCGAATATCGACCTCGCCTGGTTGTTCGTGACTGCCTTCCAGATTTTCACGATATTCTCGTAGAATGGAGGGCTGCAAACGGCCTCCCTTTAACCGTACTCTAAACTAACTGATCCCACTCTGAAAGCCATCATGCTCCCCATCCTTACCACATGTACTCGAAGTTCCGAAACATGAAGGTCTTCTCGGGATCGAAACCGACTGAGATGATGTCCTGCAGGCAAACAAGTTAACCTACTTTCCTCACAGACAGTTTACAGTATCCTACAGTACCCCTCACCTTCATATTCTCCACAGCCATCTTCTTGACCTCGTCCACCTTGAAGTTCTTCCACAGGAATTTCTCGTCGTCTGTCATCTGATATAAGAATGTAATTATCTGGCCAGACTTTCAGTTGAAGGTCTGATATTAGGTGATGCTGAATATGCCTATGAGACTAACCTGTACAATGAGGGGGACGTCGAAGGCCTCCTGAAGGTACTTGGTGAACATGAATGGAATGAGATGACCGAGGTGGAGGGAACCCGATGAAGCACCCCTTCCCGTGTATAGGTAGAACGGCTTCTTCTGCTCGTATCGATCGAGGATCGAGGCCAGGTCCCTGATTCAGGGGCAATTCAGAGGGGGACAAAGGAGGCGCTCACCGATGGGCAAAGAACATGCCCCTTCTGAGCATGGGATGAGCTTTCTTCCCAGTCAGCTTCTCGAAGCGCGCTACCAAATCATCACCCAGTTTACGGCAGCCGAACTTTACTACAAAAGCAGAGACTTGTCGTGTATGAAAATATGATGATGACGATGTAGAAGTCGAAGGAACTCACCAATAAGTTTGTCATAATCGAGTCCAGAGGCAGAGGAAGAGCTAACGTCCCACGGAGTGACCACGTCTCCTTCCTTCTTGTCCCCCTCTTCGAGGGACACTCCATTCACTCGCTCCGTCACTTCTTCAGCTGACATCTACAAGCATTATTAGACCTGCTCAGACCAATCCCACTCAAATATATAAGCGAATCAACACTTCTTATAGATAGGAAGGAAGATGTAGTTGGTGAGATGCTCTTCATACAGGTCAACATACAAATCAACGGGAGATACGGTAGGAAAGGGTTACTGTAGCAGTAGACAATCAACAAAATAACTTATCGTACAACAATGAGACCAAGAAGGGGAGATATAGTGTATATATAAATGCGGAATGAACCTATTCGACGTGTGCTATTCTACATGAGTTTCGGTTTGTTCTCTAGTCGTTCGAAGTCCATTTCCTCGAATGCGATATCCTGTGCCTCTTCCTCCTTCTTCTTCGTTTCCTTCTCCTTCTTCTCTTGTTCCTTAACCGTCTCCTCATCCACTTCCATCGCTTCTTCGTGTTCCACTGCCGGTTGTAGTCTCTGTGAGGTACATATTATTACCGTATCATTGCAAGATAATCTTCCACTTCACCAGATCATTAATACCATGAGATCACAAAACTACCCCCCCCCCCCAGTATCCCCAGCCACATCCACTTACCGAGTGCACCTTGGTGAATTCATTGAGTGCCGATTCATAGTTCGCCCTGAGAGTCTCCACATTACTCATGTAGAACTCGTGGACGAAATTGCACAGATGAGTCGTGTCTTCAATGCGAATCGTCCGTTCCGTCGATTTCTTGTCCACCTTTAAGACAGATTACGGTAGTCTGCACACGGCTGCCTACTTACCGGTCGTTCTGCCGGATACGATTCGGAGGGAACGATGAGCAGTTTGGTGGGACGACGTGTCAACTGCGGGGGATACGGTAGATAATAGGATAAGGGGATAAAGATAATAAAAATAAGAAGGGTAATAAAGAGAATGTAAGCCAGTCACTGGTTATGAAGACCGAACCTGTGAGAATGCGGGAGTGAGTTCGAAGCAATTGGAGAAGAGAGAAACTCGAGCGAGAATGTAGAGACCGAGACGGGCACGGGAGAGGGCAACTACTAGTCGGCGCACGTCTCTGAATGAGGGAAGGGGGGGAGTGGGGAGCATGCTAACATAGAGGAACGACTTATATTCGTCGCTTTGACATACAACAATCACACCTCTACGATCAGAGGGGTACCGAACTATCCTAACCGATCATTCTTCTCACCTGACATGCCCGATATTACTGGTCCTCACGAGCGACAGGATAACGAAGTCGTTCTGTTGTCCTTGGTACTTGTCGACTGTTGATATCTACAACGATATATCTCATTCCCTCATCTTCCCTTGCCTCTCCTGCATTACTCTTATCACAACAAAACGAGTACCCGCAAGATAAAGAGAGCAGCATAAGACAGAAAAATAAGAAAATTGTCTATTCCCCTCTCCTCAGAACAAACCTTTCCGGGAACTCCAATCAGCGGATTTCCAGCGCATCGCCTCTCAACGACATCGCGAAGCAATTGAGCCTAGGAAGCATGATCAAAACTTATTCACTTCTCTTAGTTAAAGCTGATACAAATATCAATTAATACCTGTCCATTGTAGGTAGTAATCAACGAGATTTTCTCTGCCGGATATCCGAGAATCCTCATGTAAGTGAAGAGGGCAACAGCGTATTCTGCTTCTCCCAGGTTCTGAACAAGAACCGTCTTTTACCCCCTCCACTTAACCACACGAGAACAAGACTACCCTTTATCACCATACCGTAGGGTCTATCTCGACTACTCGACTACCGTATACCTGGTAGAAGTAGGGACTCGGCTGGTTCTCTCCCATTCCATTGAAATCGGGCACGTCGATGAGTTGGTAAGGGAAGGCGAATCCCGCATTGGCCTTGGAGAATTCGGGAATAGCTTCGACGTGGGGGAGGTTGCCCAGGGCACGGTATCTCCACGCATACAGAGAGGCAATTCTGAGAAGGGGCGGGAGTGGGGAGGGCAATGTGTAGCCTTCATTGATACAGAGAACAATGCAAGTTCAAAGGAATAAGAAATAAGAATGAATAACTCACTCAGCCCTGGCTCGACCCTGTCTGTCCAATTGCACGTGGGGAACTCCCAATCGGACGAAACGGGCGAAGAGAGACTACAGTGACACTCTTGTATACTCTCTCCCCCCTCTAATGACTAGATCAACAAATCAATAGCCCTAGACTCTACATCAGTCTCTCCCCCTTACCTGTTCCATATTCGAGTACTTCTGGAAGGCGACATTCTGTACGACGGGAGGCAACTGATGGTGGTCTCCGATCATAATCCATCTCTTCAGTCTATTTCGCCCATCTTGCGGGTTCTGCAATCAACGCATTGCTCACTTTTAAGTAAAAGCGTTCATCGTTGTATATTGTGCAGCCTACACTTTCTCCTATAAGCTCCTTCGCATCACTGTTTGTTACGCATGATAAAGTATTATTATTATTATCGTTACTCTAACCTGTAGCAGAAGAGGAATGAATGTCTCCACTTCCAGAATCTGCGCCGATTCTTCCATCAGAATGTTGTCGTATCTACAATAATCTTCTGTCATGTATTATTCGGTGCATATTTTATTACAATAGTAATTCTCAATACTCTCCTACTATATCTCTTCAGCTTCTCTAAACATTACAGACCCCTCTACCGTACCTGAATCCAAGAGCGACGAGTTGTGATCTCCTCAATGCAGCATGTGTACACGTCATCGCGATGATCTTCGCCTCTTTCACCTACAGTAATCCCTTTTCCATAAGCTAACGCAAACTGAACAAACCAGTAGATACTCGGTTCGATCCCTTCCGTTCCTCAACAATTCGAAGGCTCGGAATTCCTCGAGTTGCGAGAAGATATTTGAGATGTGTTGCCAGCAAGAAGCAGCGATGTTTCGATCGGAGGCCGTTACTCCCTTCAATTGGAGGGGTTAGAGAGGGGACTAGAGGGAGACTAGAGTGTAGTCAGACTGACCGAGAACAGAGGCTGGATGTCGCCGAAGTATTGAGTGAAGGGGAAGGCTTCCCTCACTACCGTACTCTCCTTCTCCTTTACCGTACCCGTTCGCTCCACGAACTCATCCCATGCACGGCACACCTACAACGGGACGAATTAGAGTAGACGTGTAATTCAATGTAGACTAGGAAGATGAATCTCTCGATAAGGTGTACCGTAATCTCTCTCCTCACCTTGTACCGATAGAAGTGCCCAGCAGACTCACAAGTATATCCCACATCTCCCACTTCGCCCATTGATGCAGCCAACCGTTCTACCTGCAATACGGGTTACGGTAGGATCAAGGACAGTAAGTGAGTGATCCAACTAGGATGGGGAATGTCTCACCTCTCCCAAGAGCCGCAGTCGTTCCTTGAGCACGTGATTGACTCTTCCATAACGAGAGAAGTCCTTCTCCGTCTCCAGAGCCTCCTCTCCGTGACCTAGAAGAGAGAAGTTATAGGGGGCATAGAGGACTGTAATAGGGTATATCCATGTCCAATAGATATTTGTACCCATTCGAAGAAGATGCCTCTCATCGACATCAAGCGCAATGATCTTCTCGAAGAGTTGATTGAGTGCTTGATTGGAGTGAGTAACGATGAGTGTACGTTGATTGGGCCAATTGTGGTAGATGTTGGCGATAATCTGAAGGATCAATTGACTATCCGAATACATCTATAAACCCCTGCCTGCACGGCGACGTCAGTCTTTCCCGTTCCGGGAGGTCCGACTACCATCGTGAGACCCGGTTGCATTCCCGATTTGATCGCTTCGACCTGAGGGGTACGGTATGGAGGAGCACGAGAGGGGAGAGGAGAGTAGCCTCAGTTGTTGGCTGTCTTGCCTAACAACCTTATCATCTTGCTAGTTAGTATGGGATAAATAAAAGCAACGAACCTGCGCAGGCGTGAACCGAATGCGATTCTTGTTCACCTTCCTGGGGTAGGGAGTAACGGGCACTCGAGAGAGGGGAGACAGTTCGATGACCTGAAGGGGGAGGGTGGATGGGATGACTAAATAGAGGATAATACCTTGTCATTGCTCTTCTTCCCCTCGACCACTTGCAAGTCCTTGAAAGTGAGTTGGAAGGGAGGAACCAGCTTCTCCTCCTTAATCACGGTCAATGTTTACACATTTGCGACATATTAGTGTTATGATCTACACAACCAACTACATTGACGTATGCTTACCTTCTCACTGGAAGTGACTTTGTACCCCTCGAAGCTCTCCTTAACGTGATTCCAATCGAGGAACGTATCGTTCATGTCCAGAGTCTCGACAGCATTCGGCAGTCTCAACAAGGCTATCCCCTCCATCCCCTGACCACCCTCTCCCCCCTCCCCATACATGGACTGTTGTCCTCACACTGTAGACTGCCTTGCAGAACTAAGGAAAACCAAACGCAGTCATCTTTACAAGCATTTTACACTGTGACTCAGAGGTACTGGTACCCATTCTAATGTCCTATCAGACGGTCGCGCCCATATACGCCCCCCCCACTCCCCACTCACTTCTTGTAATTCGCCTGATCAGGTTCACCGTATCCCAGGATGAGATTGTGCAGCCAATCGGGGACTACGCACTCCGTATTCAGCAGCTCACGTATCGTACCCAGAACTGCCTGAACCAGTACTCTATTATACCGTACTAATAATAGTGTGAAAAAACAAATCGCAATAAAATTTAATCAAATGGAGAACCTTGAAGTTATTCGTCTTGGGATCCCTCCTCACAACGAGATTGAACGTGTAGTACACATCCTCTGTGTTCTTCTCCACTCGATTCTCCATATCCACTCTGTAACTCACTACCGTAGTCCTACTGTACCTTGGCCTCTCCCTCACCTGTATTGATTGGGATCGAGCCATACCCTCCACCTCCGAATGTCTCCTTGTACCGTAGTCTTCTTCTCGTATGACTCTAAACAATCGGTTTGAATACTGTATACTTCCCTGTAGTTCCTCTCTTGAATAAGCTTATCCGGACTGACCAAACTCCTCGATGAGTTGTCCATGAGCATCGAGCATTCCCTCCACCTCGCATCCCCTCACGTACTCCACTTCAATCTGTTCCTTGAAGGGTTTGCGGGGATTGAACTTCGTGCCCACGGGGGCCTTCGGACGGCACGTAACGAGGAAGAGAACGTCGTGCTTACGCAGATTCTCCCACTAGAAGAAAGGGAGATACTCGCTTTACACCAAAGGACTACGGTTCAGCAGCAAGATACATTACAACAACGAACGACTAACCTCCTGTCGAATGTCGTTCCTCTTGCCGATATTCAACTGAACCTCGGCCCTCACTACGGCAGGAGACTTCTCTCCCACGAGAGGCTTCGCTACCTGTCAACGACTTCATTCAAAGAATGTCCCGGTCAACTCCGTCCAAACAAAACAAATCTGACAGACCTCGACGACAGTGAAGTTGTCTACAGGAAGCGCCATCCGTGCCCATCCTCCCCACACACAATTGCCATTCGTCTCGTGCTGCCATGGCTTCATTCGGAACAACACATCCTCCAGATCCTGGCGGATCTCATCTGCAATTCAAGGCATTCACTCAATTCCGTATTCATTTATATCTTATTAAGCTTAACTATCCACTCTAGATCTAGCAAAGTATGACTACGGTATACTAACAAGTAGGGTTCGACGCACCGAGCACGAGCATCGAGTGCTCGGTCCCTTCCTCTCACTATGTCTCCCTCGGACCGAGCACTCGGTTGACCTCTCCCCTCTCGGTTTCCCCTCGGTTCCCTTGCGAGCTCTCACCATAGGAGTGCGGCCTAATGCAGTCGGGCGAAGAAGGTTTACAGCTCAGTTCATATTTGAACTATGGTGATATGACTCTCAGCAGGGGTTCCTCACAATATGTCCTGCTAGTCTAGTGGATGGATAGCGAGTCTCTCATTTAGTCTACGTCAGTTCGATGCCGCCTCCTTTTTTTTTTGCAGCTTTTTTTTCTCAAAAATGTGTAAAAAAGGTTTCCTTAGCACTAAAAAAACTCCTTTTGTAAGCATGCAAGTTCTATATTCAAGCACTTTTAAATGTCCGTTATGTTATTCTACTCTCCCATTAATGGGACATCTATGAACGGTCTGAAAGGACAGCTGCCAAAATGTTAGTGAATAGAAACCTTTTTATTTTTACCTTATTTTGCTTGTAAGAATAGACCGCTTTACATATCGATATTATCCTTACATTTGCTGCTCTTCCATAAGGTTGTGATAGGTTCAATATCAGTCTCTCCCTTTCATATCCCCTCCCTTTTCTCACCCGAACACTCGTCCCTTGGACCGAGCACTCGGTCCCATCCCTTCCCCATTGCGAGCACTCGCCGATCTAGTCACCCCTCGCTTTCCCCCTCGACTCAGAAAATGCCAGTGGCGGCGGGGAATCGAGCGCTCGACCCTCGATGCGTCGAACCCTACTAACAAGTGCTTTCCAGCTGGAAGAGGTTGAAGTTGCGAAGGAGATAGTCATGAAGGGTGAGGAACTGCAGGTTAAGTTTGTTCAGGGCGAGTACTCCTTCTCCCGAGTAGTGTTCGTATGGAACTACGTTCTCGTCCCTGAATGAAGCCATACGGTGATTCAGAGACAGGTGAGAGAATGAATGAGTCATGAGCGGACAGGCATTTGGAAAGAGCCGCCTAACTATGTAGAACACACATCATCTACAACGACTGTTTTACTTTTTAAAATTAGGAAAATGAATCCTGGTTACCAAATGACAGTCTCGGTAGGATAGAGTGGCTGCTCGTTCAACTGTTGTAGTTGATTCGCACGTCGTTCACAGTGGAGAACCTGCGAAGGGAGAGTAGCATCATTAGAGAAGATAGAAGATAAATTGAGGAGAGTAAAGACTAACGAGATTCTCCATGAGGAAGTGTTTGTCCATCTTCTCCTTCACTCCCTCTTCAGCAGGGGGCACCAAGTGGAGGAACTCGGCGAATCGGTACAGTTCATCCTCGCTGTAATGGAGGTGATAATATCGACTACGTTATAAGTCAGTTCTAGTCTCACTGAAGCCCCGCCTCCTTTCACAACTACAGCACTACCTCATGGATGAGAACTGCTTGGACAGCGACTTCCTCGAGTCGACTCCACTGACATTCAACAGGTAGAAGTCCTTCATGCTGTCCCTGCAATATGATAACTAGCTCAACTTCAATATTATTGTTCTGATAAGAAAAATGGACATAAGTCGAAAACTTTTTAATAAAACTAATATATCAACTAACTTGAAGTATTTGAAGGCAGCCTTCTGCAGTTGAATAACGTGTTCTGTGTGACGAGAGGCTACCTATAAAGAGCATTTATTTGAAAACTACCAGACGAGACTCTCCTAAGTACTGTCCATAATACTCCCTCAGTCATTCTCTCATTGCGGACAGTCGGCTCCCCCTTTTGTCTCGTCTTTCGTCCCGCGCCCATTCCACCAAGAGGATAAGGTGATGAATCCCCTCTGACCTCTGGCAAGTCAGAGGTGTCCCCTAGCCTAAGTCGACTTCGTCTACCCCTTTTTTTCTTCTTCTTCTCTCCCGCGGCTACCCATCCCCATAGAAGACTTGTAAGACAAGCATCGTCCCCGTCCCTTAGAAGACCTTTTCTTTTTCAAGTGAAGATATCCCCCCTACCCCTACCCCTGAGACTTCCTACCTGCCGCACACTTCACGGTGTATTCGATAAATAGATAAATACCTTCAAGTCTACCTCCAAATCGTTCAACTACCGTAATCTACGAGAAAAGATGACAACCGTAACCCACCTCAGCGTGCGTCAGCGGTTGTCCCGTAATGTCATCAATCTCGAATCTCGAGTAGAACTTGAGCATTTCGACGAGTTGACAGAAGAGGGAACCAGCTTCGGATTGGATGAGATTGGAGAGAAGACAATGGACGAGAAGGGAAGAAGAGTGGAGGAGGGCGTTGAAGAATCGTCTGAGGGGAATAGTCAGCGGGGATCGATAAGCATTAGACATAAGTCAACTAACTCACTATCTTCAACATCTAAGGCTAACCTCGTAGGCAGCAAAGCTTCCAGGTCGATCATCAACTGGATGAATCGTTCGCAGTAGCGAATATCGTCAATGTCGATAGCTAAACAGCTCGTTAAGATAGAACACACAGTTTATTGTGAATATGATCATCATGTAACAGAGGAGATGCAAAGGGTGCAAAGATTTGGAGGCAGCGGGATTCGAACCCACGACCTTCCGAACCATGGACGGGTGCTCTACCACTGAGCTACACCCCCGATGTGATCCTCGCCCTTCTTGGGGCTACTCCTGCCCTCCTTGGGGCTGCCTCTACCTCGCGCTTGGCTTCTATGGGTCTACGGGTTGCTTC
>LS898873.1:45698-72885 GCA_900490955.1 Micoletzkya japonica | reverse complement strand
ACAGAGGAGATGCAAAGGGTGCAAAGATTTGGAGGCAGCGGGATTCGAACCCACGACCTTCCGAACCATGGACGGGTGCTCTACCACTGAGCTACACCCCCGATGTGATCCTCGCCCTTCTTGGGGCTACTCCTGCCCTCCTTGGGGCTGCCTCTACCTCGCGCTTGGCTTCTATGGGTCTACGGGTTGCTTCCTTACAATCAGCTAAAATATTGATATAGTGAACATTATCATTATCATCAACTAAAATATTGAAAAGCGACCATACGTGGGCACAGACCAGAAGTATGGGTGGTAGGCCCTAATTTCTTCGGAATTTTACTTTAGTAGGCCTATATTTTCTATAAAATTTCAATTGGTAGGCTTGATTTCGTTCACTAGAAGGCCCGTTTCTCAAAATATTGCGGGGAAGGCTGCCCACGTATGAAAGCGACTCACTAGTGTTTTCATCGTCGACCCTAGCCAGAGTCTTCTTGAACCTCTTCATCATGTTCCACAGGAAGTTCTGCTCCATATCCTGTCGTTCCTTCTGTTCCTTTGTCAACTGTTGTGTCTGAACTCCTCACTCCTTCCCATTTCCCTCAATTACCGTACCTTCATTTTATTTTCCAGCTGCTGCCAATATTTCCGCAATTTCTTGTTCTTCGACAGAATATCGTCTCGTTGTTTCTGCAAACACATTCTAATAGAAAGAAGAGCTTAGTAAAGCCTACCGGAAGGAGATTCCACCATATGGAAATGTGAACGAGCTTCGTTACTTGCTCTCGAACGAGGTCCACCTCCTGAATGGAATTTCCTTATCACATGCACACGACTACGGTACCACCAATCATTTAGAAAAAATCAAAGTCTTACCACAGAACTGAAAGAGTTCACGAGAAACTGAAGAATGGCGCATTGCTCAGTGGTATCCAACGTATCCTGAAACGAAGAGTTCAGTTCTGTTCAAAGGTAATCCAACTGTATCCAACTATCCATTACTTGGAACGTAACACATAACGAGAGGCAGACGACGTTTTATCAGTCCGCGTTCCGAAATTCCGAATGTCTCTGGGTCTCTCCAATTCCACGCTCTCTCACCTCCACTCTCTTAATTTGCATACGAATTAATTCTACGCAGCATAACGTTGTGCCTCTAGAGGCTGGGAGGTGGCGCCTAGGGAAATGAGAAAGTGAGAATGATACAATACCTCGTCGAGAGCGAGCTTCAGAATCTTGTGCATAAAATGAATAAAATGTTCCGGCTTCTTTGTCATACACTGAAATACTAAGATGATGTAATGGAGCAGAAGAAGAGCGACTGACCTGCCATGCTGGAATTCGCTCACGAAACTTCTCATTGACCATGACTACGATAGACATGATGTGAGCTACAGTCTCTGTTTGAGGTGAGTAATTCTGCCACAGGTAGCATTCGAGATACTGACTGAAAGATGTACACTGAAAGATGTCAGGCTAACAAGAATAGACTATACCTGAATTCCAGCATTACAATCTTCTTCGGATTGAACTTGGAAGCCTTGAGCTCCTCCTTGTATATCTTCTCAACCAAGCCCTTCGTAAACGGGGCATGGTCTTTGGTGTAGGGTGCCCAGTTCTGGCGAGCAATCTGAACACCCAAATGAGAAAAGCAAAGCAATATGATCACAACACGGGGCGGGAAATAATAATTGAACAAACCTCCGTCAACTGATCCTTCTGGAGAGCATCCACAGTGATCACCCCCTGTCCACGTGGTGCTTCAGCCTTCTTCTCATTCTTTACCATCGTCTAAAAGTGAAATTAAAGGTGTAAAACAGCCTTAAAATTGAAAACGAAATCTGAAATTGAAATTTTCGAAAGAGGTGGTGCGGTGAGTGCGCCGTTTTCTTACGTTTCTCTCAGTGTGAATGAAATCGTGACAAGCTCGGAACGGAAAAAACTTGTATGTGAGTAGTTATTCCGGACAAGCTGGTCTGTTCTTCGCAGCGAACACTTTTTGTATTGGTGATTTTTTTAAAAATGAATGGCATTTCTTTAACTTGGATGGCCTTATTAAATGTGGAATGTATAGTACAACTACAAACATTCAGGTAATTCTTTATGAACAGTGAAGCGAAGAGAACCCGTTGTACAATAGCTTCGAATCATATTAAATTACGGGTAAATAACTCCGCGAAACATTGGCCGGAATTTTAGCTTGAGAGCGTCCTTCGCTCTTACTAAGATACGGTAGGTAGTTGTCGCCTCCCTGTGACTGTAATACAGTATACCCTCGATCTCCCCTCCCCCAAACCTTCTTCGAATTTTGCGTAGAAGACTGTGTACTAGGAGGCTCGACCTTAATCTTCAGTTGATATCCTCTACAGTAATCATGCTCGAGCAATTCCTTGCAAGACCACCGCTTATCCGGATTCATGTCGAAGCATTTCTGAGAAGGTTCATTGTAATGCTTTTGTAAGCATCTGAGCTTACGTATAGGAAGTCAATGACAACACTGCTGGCCTTCGGCAGCTTTTGTATGAGAGTTTCCCTCGTTTCGGGTTCTGGGATGGAAAGTCCAAAGAAAAAGTGGTTAGATCGGAAGACCGCGACATGTCGGGGGATGAGGTCTCCTCAAATCGTATGGCTCCTCCCCGTAACTCCCCTTGTCCTACCCATAGTCTTCCTAATGAGATACAGTTGGTCGATATCACTTCGTCCCGGCCAAATGGCTTCTCCGGTCTGTAGTTCAGCCAATACGCATCCAATCGCCCACACATCGACGGGTGGTCCATACGAAGTGTCTCCAACGAGAAGTTCGGGTGCACGATACCATCGAGTAGCCACGTAGTCAGTGTACATCTCATTCGAATCTAAACAAACCACATGTCATAGGTTAATTTGAGTGGCGTGGACAGTTCTAAAGCATAGGTAGCTCTGTTATCACAGCGCTACTTCTGGATAAGCCGAAAATTGAAAACAAGCAGCCTAACAATAAAGAGATAGAGATAACTTTGAACTTTCCTTTATTGTCAGCTCTTGGTTTTGAAATTTTGTCCACTCACTTATGATTCGGGCAAAGCCAAAGTCTCCCAATTTGACGACATCGTTCTTCGTGAGGAGAATGTTTTCAGGCTGAGATTGCGTGATTGCACAACAATGTCCATTACGAAGAATAGACAAACCTTTACATCTCGATGAATACAATTGTGAGCATGGCAAAATGCAATCGCTTGAAGCAGCTGATATGTTATCCGCTTTGTCAACTCTTCCGGAACACTGAAACTCGGCTATTTGCTTTTACATTTCTTAGAATATCAGTGTAATTTTTTGGCAAAAAAAATTTCCATTTTCGTCTAATGAGCCAATAACTTACGGATAGCGATTCACAGTATCGATAATAACTAACAAGCTGTACTTGAGAAAAGAACGTTTTTAATGGCAGTTAGAAGATTGTGAACGTAATGAGGGACTACAACGTTCTATACGTCGATTTGAATGATTTACTGTACAGATGAAAGAATGACGATTTTCTCGAGCTTTTCATTTTCTGTTTTCCCTACCAGCTTGCTGTATATGAAGATGAGACTACAGACATACCCCGTAGGATACTTCTCAAGGTCGTTCAGGACTGTCCTGTCACAGTGTTCGAATACCAGATGCAACTTTCGATTCCTCTTGAATACTTCAATGAGAGTCACGAGATTCGGGTGCCTCAATTGCTGCAAGCAAAAGCTATTCTTATCCCTCCGCCTGCTCTGTTTTCGCGGAACCCCACTCTCTTCTCCGGCCTCGTTCGACATAATAGCAGTGACTCGTACCTTGAGCATTCGAATCTCCCTCAGGGCAATCTTCTTAATCTGTGGGTCGTCCTCAGTCTCGAAGAACTTCTTGATAGCCACGATCTGAATGCCTGGATGGCCTACAGTCCCCAACCGACGCACCTGTCCATTCTCCTTGTTCCTGCACTTGAAGACGACTCCATAGGATCCCTCTCCGATCTTCGCGAGTCGTTCGTACTTGTCCAACATCTGTTCCTTCTTTCGTTGCTGTCTGATATCAGTCGACTCGTTCATTACTCTTCCCTTCCCTTCGCTTCCCCCGTCCTCCCCTCCCCTTCCCTTCGTTTCCACGACAACGCGTCCCTTCCGACCCTTCCACTAGATAATGCAGTACGGGCGTCATTCTCCCTCTTTCTCTCCGTTCCTTTCACAGAGTTCAACACTTCCGCTGCTCACACATCTCCACTCTCGGGAAACTGCTATTTTCAATGAATAGCAGGAGACACATGGACATTATCAAAAGACTCGTCAGTCTGCCTTCTCTCTCTGACCCACTGCTTTCCGTGCTGCTTGCCCACTCTCCTTCCATAACCACCCATTCTACTCTCGACTGCTTCCGTTCTCTTCACAACACATACGCAGTCTCGGTCTAATCGCCCCTGGATCCAGTCCCTTCCCCTTCCCCTTCATACACTCATTCATTCAGTCTCTTTCGTCAGCCTCCAAGTGCATACCGAAAGAAGAGGTTGTTCTCCATAGATACGAGGGCATCCATTCCCTTGGGAGTAGTACTCGATGTGCCGGGTACTGTAGCCTTGCTTCGATCCGCCTCCGGCTCAATTCGCCTCATTAGAAGGGAATGATACTAACGAAGGCTAGTACAAGCTCATCACAGTAACATTCTTGCCCTGATTAGTGGCTTACCTTTGATTTCCCGTCGTAGATCTGAGTTCGAGAGGGGGGTTTGAATACAGGTGGAGGGGCTCCCTCTCGAAGAGGTCGCTTGAGGGTCGTATACGGTAGGACAGCCTTGCGGTTGAGGGGATCCTTTCGTGTTAAGGGAAGCGTTGAGACGTGAGGGATGGAGGGCCGAGACTGCGTGATCTTCTACAATGATATATTGCACAGGAATGAAGGGACAAGCATAGCAAGGGGCTGGTATGTAAAATGAAGGGTCCCCAGGTAATATCAATATGCTTATTAGCTATTTATTTTAGGTATTTAGCTCTGTTTTCGTGCTATTTTCAGATAGTGGAGCAAGAATAGAAGGTAGAGATACAATTGCGAAATATGTAAGTATGACGAGGGCGCAAGAAGGCATTGGGAAGAAGGTAAGAAAGTCGGATGGGCAAGGGATGTAGTCCCTCCCTCCACTCAACGAATATATACTGAATTATGCATCGGAAGATGGCATCGCTGATTTATGGCTGGAGCAGAAGGATGTATGTTTGGCAGATCTACACCAATTAGCTACCTAGGGATAGTCATGAAGCAAATCGTGTCCATCTTATCCCAACGTTTTTTAAAATTACTTTTTAATCAAAAAAAGAATTATCTGAGTTTAATGAGATTCACTACATCTAACAGGAGTAATGACCAAAAGGCGAGACCCACCTGTAAGAAAGAAGTCATGACTGACCTTGAATGCGGACTCCTCTACTCGGGAGTGTCCAGCCTTCCATGCCCCAAACATGGCCCTCCCCTTCCGGTTTCCACTCTCCTTCAGTCTCTGAATACTCGCCGAGACTTACGGCACGAACATCGTAATAGCACTCTTTATGGTCGGAGGAATGGAATTTGCAGTGAATCAACTGTAGCGAAGGAAGAACAGCGAGAAGATATTCGAGAATACCCGTACCAAGCAAAAGCAACAAGATATAGACACAACTGTACATGTACTACTACAACTACCGGAATGAAGAAGGGAAGAGATGAGGAAAGGCTGAAGGGGTGATGGATGCAATCAGGAAAATGGATATAGTTAGATGGTTCCAAGTGAAGCGCCTTCTATGATAGCGGAAAGATTAGAGAAGATAAAAGGAGCAAAGTTCCGTCGATACATCATAGCAATTCGGATCTTGTTAATACTGGCAGAGATTGGCGGTCTGAGTACTACATCTCGACTGCGAAGGTTCTTGGCAACTATCGCAGCGATCTGCTCGAACTGAAAGAATACGAGTAGAAGAAGACAGAAGATGAGGGAGGGAATGAGGAGAAGGAAAGACATAGGAAGGGAAAGAGAGGAACAACGGGAAATGAGGAGACGGGGACTGTGACTCTTGACAACTGGCACACACAATGGAGACGCTGAGGAATAGATGACTAGAAAGGGCCCACTCATCCCCCGACTTCCACTCTTTCGCTCTATGTCCTCTTGTGAAACTGACCCCTTACCTCGCTTACTTCCCCTATACCGATGTAGCAATTGCTGAATATTACGAACAATAATTGAATCATCTGCGTTGATCGACTGAATAAAGCGTTTTACATCGTATCACGATCAACACAAACTTTGAAAGGATGAAGTCGAGATGATCGATGAAAAAGGTTTTGAAATGGTTGACTCCATGACACATCCTGAGAAAAAGTTATGAAAGATTTAGTTTCTTATAATCAAATTACCTTATGTATGACTGGAGTATATGTCTTATCTCCAATCCTCCCATAACAGGAGTTCCCTCATATTGAATAATCATTTTGAAGAAACTATAAATTTGTTATTTCGGGGTTGGATAGAGTTCTTACATGTACATATTTTCCTTATTTGTGTTTCCTATGATCCCTTCAACTATGCGTTCCTTCTCTCCCAGAAATGGTTCTTCCATAAACTGCAACATCTCAACATGAATAAGATCCGTTATTTTCAGTACCTTCCGCATAAGAAAGTCAAAGTTCTCTTGTGGTCCCCTGTTTGCAGCTGACCAATACACTGCAGTTCTCAAGTGGAGTGGAATCCTATAACACAAGCTAGCGTACGTAGACAGTTTTGTGCAGACTTACGGATTACATGTTTTATTACTGAGATGGTAGTCTTTGCAGCCGGCGGTTATCAGTTTCCACATATTCAGGCATGATGTGAGGCATTTTTCATGACCCGAATAGCACAGCCAAGTTAGTACAATAGCACTCAATTTGCTGAATTCGGAAATAACAAAAGAAAACATATGATGCCTTACTCTTCATGGATTTTGATCTGCGGTCCATCTAATCTTATAGATTGTTCGAAATGTGGTTCGAAGATGAGAAATATGTACTTCTGAACAGGCTCGAACTGAAGAACAATTCATAAGAACTTACCTTGACCAGATGATATTCTGGTAGGTGATAAAGTTTGACTCGAAATACGTCCAGATGAGAAGAAAAGTACTTCATTGGCATGTATCCCCTCTGACAGCAATAAATTCCCTCTAGTTAATAGTTAATAGTTAATAGTTGTCACCTCATGTTCTTTTGTGCTGTGAAACACGAGTCGAAGAGGGATTTCATAGGAAAGAAGACCGTGCTCCGCAAAGGTAAACGAATCATCCATGAGTCGAAGCCTGTTAATGTTATAATTAGCTATGACTTTCTTACGAGAGCTGCATAACTGACCTTGAGGTGAGACTGATAGAATGAACGTCATTTTTTATCAATTGAATTATTCGTTCATATAAGGCCGCATCGTATTTCACTCTCATGTAGGTCCGTGCTTCAGGATCCATAACGATCTCAGATCCAATGCTAATATTGACTAAAATTGAAGTCATTTAGAGACAAAAGAATAAGATTGTCACCCCTAGATTTATCCATTAGCCAATGAGTGCTAGTAGTGTTGCCCACATCCCGTACGAAAATCGGTACCGGCCAAGTCATATCAACGCTTTGCTGGAAAACTGATACAATAAGAAATATCAGCATGACTTCAAAAATATCGCACCATGTAAACATATTGATGTATAGTAACTACATCCAGATCAGTAGGCGAAGATTCTACTTCAACAAGAGGAAATCCTTTCTGAGTTATCCACGATTCGAAGAACTAAATCCTCCATTCTATCTCAGAACGGACAAATATGAAATACCTTCCTAAGAGTAAAACTGGCATTGCCTGGCATAAGCATTCCTCCGTTTCCTTCATACGTCCTGAGAAGTAGTAAAAATTGTGAAGAAACCGTAAACAAACTCTTGAAAACTTGAGATGAGATCATTGTGGTCCGCGTTAGAATATATAAATTTCTTGATGAAATGTCGAACTCCAGCTCGAAACGCATCTTTTCCAACAAGATATTCGATCATGTGAAGCAAAATAGATCCCTAGGAAATAAGCGTGATAAATAGACTAGAATCATGTACCTTCGTGTAGGAAATAGCATTAAAAGCCGCTTTGGGATCCATATACTGACCAAGAGAATACAATGGGGGACTCGCGTCGTGTATATCCTTTCTTAGAACGCGTGATGTGTCCAGCTCGTCTTCCTGTTCACATCAGAAATATCTCGTTATGAAATTTACTAGATTGAACTACATTTCGCTGAAAAAGCATTAAAGAGATCTACACCCGCGATTTATACCCTAAAATAAGAACGAAATGTGAAGTGGACCTCTCTGATTGTAATTGACTGTATATGATCGCATGCCATCTTTCCCATCATAGTCGCAAATCCTTCGTTCAGCCACAAATTGTCCCACCATCGAAGAGTAACCAGATTTCCAAACCACTGAATCGTTCAAATTGTTAGTTCCACTTCAGAACGAAAAAGAAGAAGTGGGATTAACTCTAACCATTGGTAAAATACCTGATGTGCTACTTCGTGAGATATTATTTCGTAGATGCTCTTGGTCTTCGAGATAATATTGTGATCCTCATTAAACAAAACCCTATCTTGTCGACACAGTATTAGTCCCCAATTCTCCATTGCGAGCACTTCGATATCCGGCAGAACCACGAGATCTATAATGCAACATTTACCTCCCTCTCCTTTAAACTTTACCCTTCGTACGCTCAAGAACACCTGTATGTCTCAAGTGTTTTGGTCTTGCAATGAACCGTAATGTCGAATTATTCATTTGCGCGAAGGTCGCATTAACCTCTTACTGTCACGTTTTCACGTAAACTCGTACTCTTTCGATTACTTGCTTATGCAAACTGCTATCTCTTTCGATTACTTGACCTCCCATAATCTCAGCTGACACTTGCAATGTAATAGCAAGAGGCAAGAACGTTACCAGAGAGAGTGGTAAAGGAAAGACGCCTCTCTTTGCAATCTCTCATCTCGCTCAAAGGTTATTCCTAGCGAGAGAGGTTACAGTGAAAGTTCCGAGGATCCCTTTCTCGGGGTCAGGCAGCTTCTTTCCCATCCTCGTCCTCCTCCACTTTCGAGGATACATCGCATAGGGTCAATCAACTGTACTTGTCCCCTAGTTGATCCGTTACGCCTTCTCATCTCTTCACGACATCTTCCTTTTTACTTCTCTGTAGTTTGGGGATAGTAAACGAGTTGAGTGCCATTGACTTTCTCCCCTACTTTCACTCCTCTTGCTTCCCTTCTATCGAATCTTATTCAGATGCTATTTCTTCTGATATTCGCCCACGTCGTTCACAGTGAAGACCTACTGTACATTACTCAACTAGGAACGAGTCGTCTTCTACGTGGGCGTCACCTCTTTCCATCTCATTCATTTCCGCCCTCCTTCTATACTATAACTCCAAGTGATGGTTATGCCATTTCTTTTCCTCACATACATCAAGACGAGATCAACGACGCCATTCAAGGTCTTGCCCATTTCCTTCCTTCTAACGTTAAATAATATATTCAGAAGTGACGAGGGATAATCTACTCGTGAAGTCGGTGTGTTCCTATTCTCAAGGAAGAGAGGTGATGTATGTGATGAATGTAGGAAGTGGGGAAGGACGACATGAGATTGCACTTAATCTAACGATGGAACAACTACAAGTTTGTCTCTTCCTTCTTCTCTCACTTTGATCTATGTTGTAAAAGGTTGACCAACCAAATCAGCTGAATTGAAGGAAGCTATGAAATCGCACACTGAAAACCGAGTGGAGGTCAGTTACATTTGTGTTCGGGACGGAGCCTTCGATGTTGTATGGCACCACGCCAAGAACTTCGTTGATCACTTCATCATCCACGTTTGACTAATATACATTCTTAATTGATTATTGATTGAAGGAATCTCCGTTACCAGAAGTGATGGAAGATGAAAAGGAAAAGGGCAGAGAAGGATATTATCCAGTTCTCGTCCAACCATTCAAAGAGAAAGGCAGTACTCATGCTCTTGTTCTGTGGAGGAAAGGCTTCGGTGTGAAGTAAGTGGTCTCCGATCCACTGCCTACTACTCGTATCAGATCTCGCTTACTCGTTTCTTCCAACTCCCGTCAGTCCAATGAGTCACAATCGTTCTTGTCTCTCTCGGCCATTGCTCCTCTCGACGCATTCAACAGCATCTCCGTATGGAAAGGACGCCCGTTCACGTGGAGAGGGCGAAGCCTCATTTTCAGCCCCCAACAAGGTATTGCATGGTCATAAAAACATTCAAATGAAGATAATCAGGCATGCTGGACATGGGAGTGCTGGATTGGGAAATCGAATCGGAGATGAGGTTGCAAGAAATACCTGCAATATCAATCGCCGTGCTCTACGACGGGAAACCTCTATTTGCGAAAGGCTACGGATACGCAGATATAATAAAAGAGCAGGGAGTGCGTAAAAGACAAGAAACTTAGAGAAAAAAATAACATTTTCTAAGAGTCGAAGACAAGGAGGATTAAGGTTCTGCCGTCTCATCGCTTTCGTATTGCAAGTGTATCCAAGACCGTGACAGCCATGCTAATCGCATCTCTCATTAGCGAAGGGAAGCTTTCTCTCAACACACGAGTCTTTGGTCCTGGTGGTAGGTTTAACGTCTGCACTTCCTATGTAAAACACGTCCGCAGGTCTGCTTTTCCCTACGTATCCCGGACCAGCAAATCATTATCTTCGAATGATTAAGATTGAGGATCTCCTTCAGCACTCTTCTGGAGCGTGGAGTCACTTCATGAAACTTGAATTTGCGAAGTTTAACTGTGACATCTTCAATTCTCGATGGTCGCTATTCAGGAGGGAACTGAAGCAAGACGAATACCTGCGCTGGATCCTCAACAATTATCAACCGCGAGTCACACCAGGTTCACTTCCTCTTGGACACTCTCTCCTTACCCACAAACTAGGACGTGTACATATCTACTCCAATATTGGCTATATATTCCTCGGTCGAGTAATCGAAGTGCTCACTAAAAGCACATACGAAGACTACGCACGAAAGACCTTATTCGAGCCCCTTAACATACAAGGAGCAAGAATCGCGAAAAGGACACCTCTTTCAGACGAAGTGAGAGAAGAAGACGATGAGTGAGGAGCAAGCATATTTAGGTTACGTATTATTCTCACGACAACGCTTCGCCATATCTCAGTTGGGACCCTGAGAGGATGGATTCAGCCGCAGGATGGACACTAACAGCAGTAGATGTACGAAAATCCTCTTACTTTCATAATGAGAAAAGAGATGTGTGTATAGGTGGCACGAGTATTCGACGAGATACGAATGAACCCTCGATATAAAATACTCGCTGCGCGCGGATGGACAAGATGGACATATGGCAGAGGACTACAAATAGGGCAGGACGGCTCACTCTTTCATGTGGGGAGTATGGCGGGGAGTGAAAGCATTGGACTGACGAGAGGACGACTATCTATCGCTATTCTGACTAATGTCAGAGGAACAAATGAGAACTGGTTAACTCCCTGGATGGAGAATGTGGCGCGAAGACTGGCCAGTCGATTTGGGTGATATTCAAATAATTGTACATTAACTGTATTTACGAGTGCACTAGATAATACGGGTTTGTGCATACGTACGTATGTATATACGTTGTAGATAAAGCAATTGTTACAAAGCACTCACATAACTTCGGAAGCGGATATGGATACTGGAAGTAGTCCTCATAATATAACAGAAGAGGAGGAATGAAATCGAGGACGAGTCTTGTATCGTTGATTTGCTGAGGTTGAGCGTACACACGTATCTGAAAGCATTCCAAACTATCATTACTTTTTGAAACACTGTAACAAAGAGAAATCAGGCTTACCTCAACATGTTTGTAGTTTGTCTTGATATACGGGTAGCAGTGCAAAGCGAAGGCGAAGATGTATGTAGACATAATAGGGGTCTCTCCAAAGTGTGTTCTCAGCATATCTCTTCTGAAATACATTATACACGAAGTATGATTAAGGGTAAGAACTTGGAAATCGATCACATACCCATCAATTTTAACTTCTGTCGTTCCTGTTTCCATCGTGTTTGAAAGAGCTTCCAAGCCTTTAGGATATGCCAAGGTGAGTTCGAAGGTAGCCTTAGCGTACGGCAGATCCATGCAAGGGAGAATCTTTCTCGCGTGATAAGGCTGAGCGTGTGTGGCCACGGTCCAGCTGAAGACATCCTTATAATGCGAACAGGACATTTAACTCAATTCAATCAATTAACGCTTACTATGTTTGATCGCCGTGTTTGTGAGGGACAGTGAAGATTCCATTGAGCGTTCCTTCCTTCGTGTTTATCTTTCCTCCGTGTTTCGTCTTCATCGTGTACTTCCCCTCCTTCTCGAGAACTTTCGCAGTCCGAATGTCCATTATCTGTTTCCTGTAACGAGTAATCACATTGCTCTCGTCGACCTTCTTCTATTTCACCACACTCAATTTTATTACCAACTCTTCTCCCCTCTCTGTCTCCCCTTGTTTTGAGGTTCCATAAATGGAATAAGACGAAAATTTCTCACGCCGAGTCCAGAGTGAAATTCAGAGGAATCGTGTTGTTGAATTCATCGTAGATCGCGACAGAAGTGACGTTGAGTCGATAGCAGTGCAGGATCACTCGAGACGATGAATTCTTCGCGTTCAGCAGAAGTTCTGCCTCTGCCTCGAAGGTCATGTTCCGATTCCCGAAATCGAGGTCATCGTGGTACGGAACGAAGACTTCAATGTAAACGCGATAGGCATACGGTACTACGAGTTGAGGAATCTGAAGATAAAGAATAGACAAAAAATTTAGAAAAAAAGAAAAAGAACCGGTAGTTATACAAAACAGAGCATGTTGTTGATAACAGAGAATGTATATACTGAAAAGCTTAGAAACTAGTTCCTCATCAGAAAATAACAGTTCAGTGAACCTTTACCTTGCAGACTATTAGTTTCACATGTCTTGGATAAATTTATAATGGACTTACTTGTGCAGGATGATAGATATTGCTCAGATGGATGTAGGGATCGTCAGGCACGGGCACGGGTCTCCAAGAAAGAGCAGGGGGGAGGAAGAGAAGGGCGAGAGCCAGGAGTAGAGCCATGAGACTCAGGGTCCCGAGCACGAGCAGGGATGGGAGGGGAAGGGGGAGGGACATGGACATGGACCAATGATGACTTCAGATTACTCCTCGCATCCTTTACTTTATCACATGGACAAGAAGTAGAGAGTGATTAGGGAGGGAAGGGGACGAGGACGAAAGAAGAGAATAAGATGGATATGGACGCATGAGGACAAGAGGGGCGGGCTTAGCGAGAAGCGACTATTCGGATATTGAGAGTAATGAGACATTCGAGACACAAGTCAAGTGAACGAGAATACACTTGTGACGACACGAAATAAAAGATTGTTTAGATCGAAAAAACCAGGCAGGAATGCCATGATATTCCGTATTTCAGATTATGCACCTCATCATTCGATAGAAGGAAAATATGTGACCCCCTCTCTCGAAGATCTCTTACCTGCGTCTTGTCATTCTGTGGAGGTCGAATGTGTGATCACTGTACTTTGTGAGTCTTTGTTCTTCCCTCATCAATGTTACCTTAAAACACCTACTCTACCGTAATCGTTCTGCATCCTTTTACATCTTGTAGACTATGTTTCTGTTTCCGTTCCCCAATAACGAGTTCAAAACGAAGGCAATGAGGAAAAGGGAAACGTTCTTTTGATGAGAAGACGAGAGCAATAATGAAGATAATAGAATAATCGAGACTAAGCATCGTTATTGGGTCTTTATGCATAGATAATGAGCGTTTGGGAAGAGGGAGGAAGGAAGAGAACGAGACAGAAAAGAGAGAAGAAAAATGGTGCCAGTTGGAAGGAAAGGGATGGAAAGGAGGGGGGGGGGACGGGTACAGAACTTACATTGCACATCTGCTGCTACAGTAGCTTGGCCTTCCTGCCCTCGACCTGCCTAAAATGATACGATAGACGAGTTTCTCCTCACAAATGACAAGTGTGATCATTTTGCCGTGCCGCACTTTGTTCTCTGGTCCTCCCCTATCCCCTTCATATATACTTGGAGTGAACAACTTCGTCTCCAATTCAAGAGCATCCAATTATTTGCCTCCTCTCTTCCATAGCTGCTTAGCCTATGCTAATGAGGAGATGGTGCAAGGCAGCAAATGGGCAAAGGACGAAAGCATTCGGGGTAGGGGATGAAGGGGGAAGGGTAGGGGACCGGAGAGGAGGGACGGGGGATAGCACAAGATACGAATAACCCGCCGACCATGACGGTCGGATAGCTGTTACATCTGGAAGACAGCATAAATCAAAGAGAACAATCGGTACATTATAGACGAATTGTATAGGCGACAAGGATAAGACAGAAGAAGATGCGATCGAACCGGTGATCGTTATGCTTTTTTATGCGAGCGAAGAATCAACAATTAACGAAAACAAATAACTATTATTGAAGGAAAGCGAACGTTGAGAGAACTGCGCAGTTCTTTCCGCAAACCACCGTGAAACTTCAGCCGGAGCCGGGCTTTAGCCTAAGCTGGTACTTTGCCAAGAGAGTTTCACTGTATTTAGCGGAGTGCGCTGCAAAGATTTCTCAACGTTCCTTTTCCTCCAATAATATTCTACGCATACAGCCTATAAGATGCACCTCCTCAATCGCGAGCTCTTCTGAGGACATGTGTTAATCAAGTAATAAACTCAAGAGTGTTCGATTGAGGGTCGCAATATCAGCAATATCATTAGCCTAGAATCCAGGAGGGAACCAGTCGATAGTCTGTTCAACCTTCCTCTTCTCCAACACTTCCACTGAGTCGTCCTCCTTGAATCGGATACTCTTGTCGTCAATCGCCACTCCCACTTCAGTGTTAGTCTTCGACGTCGCGATCGTCTGAATCAACCTATGAGGCATTCCAACGGGTCATTGAAAGACGTAAGTCAACGATGTTTCAAGCTAAACAAAGCATACAAACCTCAGTGTTGTTCTTCATCGACTCGATGGGACCTTCATAGTAAACCTCATTGTCGCGAGAAAATCGGAAGATACAGTTCCTAAATATAACCTTTTGTACTATTCCCATACCCTCAATTACTTTCGGAACTCTCCCCAATCCACGAGAACACCCGCAATCGGTTGTCGTTTCCTGTTTCTATCGGAGATGAGGAACTCCTGAAGCGAAGACTACCGTACCCTTGCACTCCCTTACGTACCTTGAGTACATGTCCCTGTCCCACCACAACCAATTCAGTCTCTTCAGGCAAAGCCTTGGACAGATCTTCCTTGAGAGCATCAACCAAACGATAGACGACGTTGAATGACTTCACTTCCACTTTCTCTTCATCTGCTGCTTTCCGTACTGCCGATGGTACACCCACATTGAAGGTGTAAAGCATTGCTGAATGGCATAAATAACATAATCATCGTTTCGATATATCAGGAGGAGTAGTTTAATGCATACCCCCAGCAGTGGCTGCATTCTCGATTTCTTTCATCGTGGGTGGTCCGACTCCGAAGTCGACCAATTGGAGGTCGACTCGTTCAGAGGAATAGGAAGAGAGAACGTCGAGGATGGCCTCGAGACTCCCTTCAACGTCTGTGCGCAACTGAAGGCAGCGGGTAAAAAATCGTCGTATTTCTGAATTTCTCAAAGTGAATATTCTCTCCCTGCTAAACAATCGATGAAGTAACAATGAAACGATAGCTCACAATGAGTCGAAGCTTCGATTTCCCATCGTCGTCGACCCTTCTCAATTGCTGTTCCTTGTGAGCAACTTGACGAAGTGTTGAACCGAATCTTGAAACGGGCTATTATCAGAAGAAATACTGCTACCATCGAACATCTTTTTGACGGAACTGTAGATTTCGAGAATAAGCAAATAAAATATTTACAAACATGTAAATAAATACTTGCATACTAAACAGTTTGATGCACAAGACTAGCCTTCTTCCCCTGTCCAATAACTGTTTCCTCATCCTCAGATAGTTTTCCCTCTCTGCGTTTCTTCTGTCCTCCGTTGCCTTCTGTAATCAATTCACACTACGACCGTAACCTCACTTAATGCAAAAACGAAAGTGGAAATGTATTTTCACATAATAGAATAGTTCCCGGATGAGCAACAACAATCTTACATTTTATCTATCTCATAATCGATTCAACTCCACCTACAGTACCCACCCAGTCGCTCTCAGCCTTCTCATCCATTTCCATCTTCTTTCTGTACTTGATCGCCTTCTCTGCAGTATTCGTATCCTTCGCCTCCAATACCGTATCCCCGGGTGAGGGAAGAGTGTCCTTCCAACCTGAACCCGTTCTCTTGCCGCACCCCCTCGCCATACTTCCCTCCCCTCCCCTCCCTACCCGATATCCTCAAAGGAGTGCCAGGTCTGGCTTCGTCCACTTCCTTTCCCCTTTCATCAGTCATCGTCCTCACTCGAGTATACGCAGTCCCCGCCACGAGAATCCGTCCCTTCTTCAGAGTCCCTCTACTAACCAGAATTGTAGTCACTTTGCCGACTCCTGAAACGAAAGTTCACATTACAAAACGTTTGTGTTGTCCTTATAGTTATGTTATCTAATTATTTTCGTCTATTAGAAGAAAAGTTTTATAGACTACGCTAATATTGAAAATCTACAACTAATGCTAAACGGTGCATAGCTGTTTCGCCTCCTTCTGCCAGACAGCTATACACCTCCCAAGGGGCGGAGGCTCCTCAGTGGAAACCCCTTGGGAGTAAGGTCTATGAACTATTGGTCTACTATGTAAGCCAAATCTAGATAAAAAAATTCATAAAAAAAAATTAAAAAAAAATGTTGCAATAGAAATACTTCAATGTTAATGTTAGAGCGCCCAAACAAAACAAATAATTATAACCCAGGAACCGCAATTGAGAAATACCAGTCTGTAGCGATGACTCGATAACGGTTCCCTCTACTAGTCCCTTGACGGGCGCCTTCAGATCCAGAAGATCCGCTTGCGTGAGGATGGACTCCTGTTCAGGGTGCCCTTCTTCCCCTTATATTCCCCTAGTATTTATAACCCACCTGCAAATGGTCGAGTCCCTTTCCGTGCAATGCCGAAATCTCCACACACTGCACATCTCCTCCCAACTCCTCCACTACAATATCGTGCTCGAGAAGACTTCGCTTGGCACGCGCCTGTGAATGCACGATTACGGTAGGAGATAAACGAGTAATCTTGGGTGAAAAGCAAGCAGAAAGAACGAACGGGATCGGCAGTAGGCTTATCGCATTTGTTGACTGCAACGACGATCGGAACTCCGGCTTCACGAGCGAATCTCAAAAAGAAGAACAGGGTTACGGTAGGACAGCTATCTATTTTGAAGGCACTACTGTTCCTACGCTGAATGGTTATTTCAAAAGACCATCCAAAATCCTGTTATAATAGACCAGTATACCGCTAGACTAAGTGAGTAAGGCATGGACATATCAGACCTACCGTATACTCTGTACCGTCTGCTCCTTCACTCCGTCATCTGCAGCAACTACCAGGACGACGATATCGGTTACCTTAACATATTGAACTTAGTAG
Organism: Micoletzkya japonica; assembly: GCA_900490955.1. NCBI lineage: Eukaryota > Metazoa > Nematoda > Chromadorea > Rhabditida > Diplogasteridae > Micoletzkya > Micoletzkya japonica. The sequence continues at coordinate 55,303 of LS898873.1, read as the reverse complement.
TTTGTAGTTTGCAGTGTAAACCTGTGCCCCTCTCGATCGCATATTAGCGAAAGCTGCGTGGCCAGGAGTATCAAGGAAGGTGACACTTCGTTTCATGGACGGAAGGTACACTAAACTATCTCTATACGGAGTTTGCAAAAAGAAACCGATGGAGGCCAGTAAACATACAAATGCAAAAATATTTACCTGAGAATGCTCCAATATGCTGCGTGATACCCCCGAACTCTCCGTCAACTATTCGACTGTTCCTACAGAAATCTTATTCCTCGACTGAACATTCCCCCATATGCGGGCTAAACATCAGTTGTGCTTCGAAGCAGTTCAGCAGAAAGCAGGATAGCATTGTAAAACCCTAACAAGCTTACCGCAAAGCATCTAGAAGAGTGGTCTTTCCATGATCAACGTGCCCCATGATAGTAACAATAGGCGTGCGAGGAAGACAATCCTTCGGATCAGCAGGATCTCTGCGAATATTCAATAAAGTTAAATAATTTAGAAATAATCCTAGACTAGTGATTAAGGAATACTCCCATACAGTATGCACAAGAAGAATAGAACTAACTGCGGAACGAGATCGTCAGAAACCGTCGATTCCTTCACGACGCGTAGTGCCAACTTTGGCTTACAATTGAATGCGGCAATGGCTTTGGCTACATGTTCCTGAAACAGAAAGAGTTAGAAAAGAATGATGAAATAAAAGGAGGTAATAACATACCGTATCGAGAGGGCCATCGGCAGCAGCTATCTCAAGATTCCTCTTATCGAAGTCAACTAGTACATCAATTACATCATCTACCGACTGTTCTAGATTATCAGCCAGCTCTCTGAAAGCGTATGTAGACGAGCTACAAGGGATAAAAGTAAGTAAGTAGAATAAAAGTGTGTACTCACTTGGCAGTCATGTCCTTGTAGAACTCGACGACTCGCTTCGACGAAGCGGTCTTCTTGATTGCGACCGCATCCACAAACTTCGACCGTTTACGTTGTCTGGCGAAGGAACGAAGTTGAGTTGAGGGAGTGAAGGGAGGAGAGAACGAAGAGGAAGGAGGAATCCGACGGAGAATAGAGATTATGCGAAGACCTCGGCCGAGCATCGCATCTCAAAGAATTAAATTCGCTTCTACTGGATATCCCAAAGGGTTGAAACTAATTTTAGAAGAAAACAAGACCCGGAAAAAGGCAAAATACAACATTTTACAAACTTTGTTTGAACAGCGTAATAAATTCCGGACCGCGTAATAACAATAAAAAAATGAGGAAATGTATGTATAATTAGCGGACCCGGCTCTACCCCTTACCTTACAGATAGCGAGAACTGTAGAACGAAAGCGAAAGTAGTTTCATATACCGGGAAAAATTACTTGTACTCATTTGAACATCTTCGAATCGGAGGGGAGAGCTGAGTGTGTATGAATAGAATAAGAACGTTCAAACGAGGGCCCCTATCCACTTGGGTGCCCTCATTCCCTCTGTCCCTCACTTCATTCCCGAGATGGTTCCCCTTCTCCTCTTTCTCGTTCATTCTTCCACAACTCAACCAATACTTCCTCCCTATCCAGGTTGTCACAAACTCCGTTATCTAAACGATAACTATACAGGGTTCTACGAATACCAGCCAACTCCATACGATGCGTATGCCGGCTGGCCTTATGGACTGACTCACTTCGGAACACAGTCAACCTACCAAATGGGAATGAATCCCATGATGAATCCCTACGGATACAATTCGTTTAATGCTTTCAACTCGTTCAATCCCCTCTTCTCGGGATACCAAGGAATGCCACAAACTCCTCTCAGTCAGTCGTTCATTTCATCTTCATCTTCATAAGTTTCCCATCTTCAGCCTTCGATTCCAATGCCAACACGCATCCCTCAGTTCTCGATCATGCAGGATTCCTTTCACTCGTCAACGATAAGGACAATTTCCAGGTTCGATCATTCAACTTACCCTCTGATATGATTTTTTTTTCTAGGCACAAGGATGTGGTTGGGATCCCGTTCAGATGCGGTGTACAGATGCACTGGGACTTTGCAAGGTGACTATAATCTAGTTTGTAGTTTGATCTCCTTGATCTGAACTCTCCCCTCAGGGCGGTTGTCGTGACTTCGCGACTACCACGACTCTCACAGCTCACGACTGTCGCTGTATTCCCTATGGCTACGTAGCCCTTCTTAAACTCATGGGTTAACTTCCTTTACCTTCTCCCTCCACAGCTTTTCATCTGCCCACCCTCCCTCCCTCCCCTTCCATCCTTATCCTCTCTACTGTCAGATTGCCATTGCATACCTCACTAGACAGAGGATTGTCGAGTAAACTAGTTGGAGTAAGAGGTAGAGTAAGCTCTACCTGTCCCCTACCCGCTCTTTATCCCTCTCGTCGATTTCGATGATGCATCAACAATACAGAATAACATGATAAAGATTAATAATATGTATCTTACTGAATCTGAAGAAGACTTTCTGCACTTCTCAGTGGTCGTGAACGAAGTAAGCCTCATTATTAGCTTCCGATGTGTTGTTTAAAGGGGGCCATGTAAGGTGTGATAAGAATATATTTGTTCGTTGATCAGAAAGCTGTACGCGTTCTTAGGGAACGAGAGTATGAGTAATGCCCAAATCGGGGCAGTGTTAAGTCATTGCACTGTTCATCCGCCCTTTTTGCCCTCCCCGCCCCTATAAGAGTAGGCAACAATGCTTCACTTTCCCTCTCCATGTTTTGCTCTTTGCTCGTTCTTCTCTTCTCCTCCCTTGCGTTTGCACAATTCGATGCAAATTCTCTATTAGCTGCTTCATCAAGGTAGTATTTTCTAATTAATTTTCTCAAATTATTCCCACTCATATCTTCTTAGCATCACCCACTTTGTCATGACTTTATCTCCTCTCTTTGAGAAATGGACCATTCTCTCCGTTCTCTTCGATGGGTTCAATGGGTTCCAATCCCTACGGCATGGGATCTCCTTATGGAAGACTAGGTATGTCTTATGGGTTGCAGTATATAATTGTAAGCAATTCATCAGGTTACGGTAGCCCCGGAATGGACATGATGGGAATGGGATCACCGTTTGCCATGCAAGGTAAGCAGTTGTGATGCCAGAAAAGCTACGAACTATTTCCAGCTGGTAGAATGCACTCTCCAATCCAAGCAGTCAACACTTTCCCCCTATCGTCGGGAGGATTCCCTTCTCTGAGTGGAGGACCCTCCTCATCTCTGTACAATTCCCCTCTATCGTCTAGCATGGGAATGGGAGGACTAGGCATGGGTGGAATGGGCCCGATGGGAGGACTGGGAGGGATGAATGGATTGGGAGGAATGGGAATGAACTCTGGATTCGGATCACCCACTGCGGGACTCGGGCCTTACGGTAAGAAGTAGGGCTTATTAGTACCCGTATTCTTATCTGTATTATGACGAACTCTCTCCGTTACCTCATGTGCCTTATTTCATGTCAGGATAAATAATATTGCATTTCATTTCCTAGTTGCTCTTTTCATAGTTGATACTCTTATCTGTCCAAGAGTGTTCATTATCTGTTATCCTCTGCTCCAGTGCGGTCTACAATGAGCGAGCTCTTGTCGCAATACGAGGTTTCTACTTGTTCCACCTACATAATCCTTGTTTCACTTCAAGGTCTCCGATATGGACACTAAACTCCTGCGAGAAGTCAAGGAGTTTACTATTCAAGTTTTCAAGAAACAGCCATCGAAGGGACAGACCGCACTAGAAGTCAAGAAGTTCTTGGATGAGGTACTATCCTTCCTATCTCTTTGATTCTAAGTCTGTATTCAGAAGGAACGAGGGTCGTCGTGGTCTGTAATAGTCGGTCGTTCCTTCGGAGGGGAAGTCTCCCTCTCAGAAGGCGCTTGTTTCTTCGTCAACGACGTTGCTCTTCTCATCTTCAAGACCGAAATAAAGTAGACGAAGCGAAGAGTCGGCTTTTTATAAACGATCAATTCAACTGAGTTATCACAGCCGAATTGTAATAACTAAGTACATGGGCATTGAATACAATTGCATGAGTCGGTCGTTGATCTGTCAGTAACCTTCACAGTCGACCACACACAGAGTACGAAGCGTTTAGCAGAGATTACTTGGGGGCAAGAAAACAAGGACTCTCCTCACTTATCTCCGTCCTCGTGTACTATGTGAAAGGTGTTTGGCTCGCAAGTTGCACAAGAAGAGAACGTAGATCGAGAACGATCATGAGATGGTGGAAGAGCATGCAAGCTACAAACGGAGATGATGAGGCAAGAGGCTAGTGACGACAGAGACCTTATCTTTGATCGGGTGACTCATGGAGTGTGAATAAAAGCTTGGTCCTTATCAGCGAGTGGGAGTGACTCGTCTTACTTCTCCTTATCCTCCAATTTTCAGTTTCCTCACAATCGATGGAACAAAACAACGACGCAGAAGCCGCATGGTCATCCACTGGAAACTATACCAGTCCACCACAGGTTATATTCTTAACTTCTACTTGAACACACCAAGCTGAATTCATACGTAGAATTGCATAACATGACACTGACTTGGTTACTATAGATGAGTAAGTGAAGTGACGATTTGTTGCAGGAAGGAGTACCCCCATCGGCTCCTCCAGGTAAGATGAAGTGAAGGATGGAAGGACGAGAGATTGCATTTGAGAGGAGTTCCACCAGATGAAGACCAAGCTAGCCTTCTCCGAGAAGACGGTTCGCGCTGCTTTCGTTAGAAAAGTATTCTTCCTCGTAGGATGCATGGTAAGTCAACACGATTGTTCGATTGTTGTAGATAATTTCATCTAATATTCCAGTTGTCGATAGTTGTTGCCGAATGTTGCTTGCTGATGTTCGTTCCTGGTTCTGATGACTTTGTAAATTCTACTCCCGGATACATTCTGCTTGGAGTATTCAGGTTTGTATCATGAAGATTATTCCCAACAGGTATTATCTATTTAGTGTTCTATTTTTTGTTCTCTACTTCGTTATTATATGTGTAAAACCACTGCGACATCGGTTTCCCATCAACGTTCTACTGGCCTTTGTTATGGTTTGTAAGAGTTGTATCGTTATCTGATTACCATCTATAGGCCGGAAGCTTGGGTTATCTTGTGGCGACAATCTGTACATACTACACTGTCGACTCAGTGCTGCTTGCTGTAAGTTTTTCTACCGCATACTGCTTTCATATTATAGCATTTTTTTCTAGCCAATCCCTTTTAGGTTTGCCTAACCCTCGTAAGCACAGTCTCAATTGGAATCTTCTCATGCCAGACCAAATTCGACATGACCAAGTCAGCCTTTTCATGTTCTTCCCATACCTATTAACATGTTGCAGTTGCATCGGTGTAATCATTCTTCTGTGTATGTACCTCTTCTGGATCTCTTTCATGTCCTTCTTCTACATGTTCTAGTAAGTACCACTCATTCTTTTAAGTGTATCTCTCTTCTCTCAGTTGGTACGATCCCTATTGGTACAATCTCATGTACTCGGTCATCGCTTGTACCATTTTCATGCTCTATCTCGCAATCGACATACAAGTAAGAGCGATCTTCCGAAATAAGAACGATGGAATTACTATTTGTTACAGTTGATCATGGGTGGGCACCGAATGTCCATTTCTCCCGAAGAGTATATCTTCGCGTCTGTTCAGCTATTCATCGATATCGTCTACATCTTTATCTATCTTCTTCAAATTTTCGGAATCGGCAAACGATAGATTATTCTAGGTTATTCGAATACTAGTATTGCATATACCGATGAATATTTACAATACATTTATCATAAGCTGCATATCTCAATAACACAGGGATACGGTACCCGTAGTCCGTCCCGAAGGGTGAAAGGCCTTCGTAGCATTCACTCACTCTCATTGGGGTTCCGCCGGTTCCCCTCCTTCCGAGGGCGAATCCGCTTCGTTCCCTCGTTGCATCATTCGCATGAGATTGGATCGAGTGGCTCGGAAGGTAGTGGGGGGACCCGATTCGACACTCGCTGAATACACACAACTTATGTTGTAGGGGAGAGACTAGAAAGACATGTATTATGAGCTATGAGTCTTCCCTCAACAGTCTCCTAAACTACATTATCCCATCTCCCCACTCACTTTCATCGTTTGTTCTTCTCTTTCCCCGTGCATTCGGTCGCTCGTCTCCCACTACAGTTAGCTGAAAAACATCATAAATGTAATCTTAAGTATTTGAGAAATACAACGGTTATGAAAATAAATAAAAGAATTCATTTTGTTTTGAACGGTAATCTTCGAAAAACTACAAGATAAGATTCAGGACCATCATTATACAATAGACATCTACCGTAAGATACTAACCTTATTCTGCTGTACAATCGCCCTCAACATGATCCATTCAGCCCTCTCAGCCATCTTGTCACTAGTCTCCTTCAGCCTGCAATTACGTATCCCCCAGATCTACCGTAACCCACTCACAATCGCAGTGTGCTGTTCCTCTTATCCTCCGACAAAACCTCGATCGTTCCTTCTCTTTCGTCTATTCGTGCATTCAACTTTCCACTGTCTACCAGATCGATCAAATAATTGCTTAGCTGAAAATGCAACGTTTTACAGCTGTGGCCATAGTAATCCCTATCGAAATCGCTTCATCGTAAGAATATCATATTAGCATACCGTTATCGGGTCAGTCTTGAATACATCTGCCATTGTAGACAGTTTAGCATGCGAATAGGGATACAAATACTGAGAGAGTGCTCTCTTTCTGCAATAATCAAAATGGAATAAGACACAAGGTCAAAATGAATAGTTCCGCCTACCGAATGAGGGAGTAGATTGGATCAACGTGAGAAGAGAAGAGAGGATCGAGGAGGAGCTGAAATGAAATGGATTGAGGCTCATTTAGATAGATCGCTAACCGAATCGCGTATGGAATTGATGAGTTGGAAGAAGGGAGTGAACTGACTGCGAGTGAAACACGACAACGCTTCTACTAACATCGGCTCCGCTTCCAATACCTTTCTGCAATGAAGATGTTATCATCAATTGGGCAAGTAAACAAAAAACACAGTACAACCAATTAGATTCCAACCTAAACTTGCTATCGAGACACTTGGTCTTCATCTCTGCCCTTTCGAGTGTCGCGAGGGCACAGAGGGACCCGTATCTGGCAATGTCACTCGTGGACACTATCCACTGCTCCTCCACCAGATCCCCGTCCACCTGAAGAGTCTCTTGGAGGGAAGAACGACTCGAGGGGAGATATGGTTGGGGAACAAGTTGCATCAGTTCTGGCATTCCTATATTCGATGAGAGTGGATAAAGTCGAAATGAATTTACTGTTCCGTCAATAACATACCTTGAGGAAACGGTCACACGCTTGTCTGTACGACTGTCGGTTCAGAGAGGACAGACCGAGGATCGCGTCCACTTTCGTCTGAAATACAACCATAACTAGAATGAGTACTTACTATTAAAAAGCATAGCGCCTACAAAGAACTCGCTCAGTCAACAGAATGCGCTGTCCCCTTCTCACCCTTCCGGAAGCGAGAATGATTCGGTTGTTCTTGACGGCGCATTGCACCGCATCCATCTGAACCCTTCCCAGTCTTCCCGATGGAGTCGCAGTCTGCAATACACGCATACACGCAATTACGTTCCTTCCAACTCCTTCATTTTCATAAAGATACCGTATCCCGCTTCCCCCCACCCGCGCCCTCTTGTCTTCCTCTCCTCTATTCCTCACATTCTCCGCCTCCTCAGCCTCTCCAAGTGCCCGTTCCGCTTGTGATACAAGAGGATCGACTCGACACCATTCCATGAGATTAACTGCAGTCTCCAACCAGGCGAGGTGCATCTCAAAGAGGGTACTGTAGCCGACGAATGCGAAGACACTAACCGAGATGACGTGTCTCATCTGTGTACAATAGTCCCTCATTCCTCGATTGTACAGTTTGAGGGATTCGTTTAGTTGGCCCGTGTAGCTGTAGTGATTGAGCAGTTCTTGCATGGCACGACGAGTGGATTCCTGCAACATTATTACGTTATACGATAGAGAAGCCACACTTTGAAATGGATAGATCCATTCATCCAAGAAAGACCACCAGCATACTTTCACTCCTTCGTCCTTCTGCTTCTTGAGATGGTGTAGTAATTCCTCCAACTTGGCATTGAGAGCACTCGATTCCTTCTCAATCCACTGCGCGTCCATCTACAATGATTTGGAATAAATAAAAGCCAAGTTGTCCGCCTACCGCAGGGACATCCTCTGATCTCATCCAAGGCTTCTGCTCGTACTTCACATACAACTCACTGTACTTCCACGTATTTCCCGTTTTCTGAAGACGCGTTTTTGCGCAATATACAAATATATTCGTTATATATTCTCATCCAAAGCTAAAATAAGAGCATACTAAAAAGACATACCTCTTTCAAGTAGTTGGTCAGAGCAATAAAGGCTTCTTTCTCGAGGGGGGGACAGCAGTCTATTACGGTCTGGAATGGGAGAAATGAGGATACCCTAGACGGCGAGAAGAAAAAAAGTAGAGAGTACCTCCAATCGGGAAACGAGTGCATTACTGGAATAGGAGATGAGCATTTTGTCAATGTTGACTGCTTCGGGATTGTCTACTTGGACGCTAACCACGGGAGGAGTAGGGACAGGGGCTACTGAAAGTAAGAACAGTCCTACCTACTATCTTCAGGGAACATCTATTTAGAAATTAGACATTTTTACATGTCCAAAGGGATACCTTTCTTTTCGACCTTCTCTGCCTTGTCCGGAAGGCCCATGAACTTGCGACGAAGTTGACTGAGAACGGGTTCCTTCTTGAGTGCGGGCATATCCTGAAATGAACATAGTCAAAAAGAAAAAGGGGATCCACGTAAGGCTATATATGACCTCTCGACTAGTAATTGTAATTAGCTAATTCGGATAATAGTCCGAACACTCACGGAAGGGTAGTCGACGGAGAATAGTTCGTCCTCATCGTTGACTTCTTCCTCGTGCAAGTCATCCAATACCTCCACATCCTCTCCTTCATTCTCGTGTCGTCCACTTCCCATTCCAACATCCATCGACCCGTCCTTAATTCCACCATAGTAAGGTAGTCCTTGCATTACTCCTATAGTTCACAACATTGTAAATAAATAGATGATATAACCCAAACAGATATGATCATCTTTATCAAAAAATTAAGCAGTTTTCCTCAATCATCATCACAAGAGAATAGAATGCATTCAAAAGTCACCTGGATCGGGTCGGGTGCGGGAGTGTCGTCATCTAGCGAATCGTCCATACGTTCCTCGTTACTCATATCTGATATCTGGCACAAATTAAAATAAGCGACGATTATCTTATTATCTTACAGAAGAAAAACTTCGACGAAAACGAAAGAAGATTCAAATGCGGTGCTACGAGTGCGGCAAATCGGAGAAATTTCACAACCTCCAGGTTCTAATTCCCGGTTACCGGCAAAAAATTCTATGACTACAGTAACCTTAGGCTTCTCTTTTTAAACGTTTGTTTTGTGTATTAATGCTGATGCTAAGATTCTTTATTAGCATGGTAAAAGAGATCCGATGAACGAGGTGATTGATATGTACAACAAGTAGATGATGAACAAAATGGAGACGTATTCACTGAAGACGTCGTCTACCCGATGC
>LS898873.1:17151-45598 GCA_900490955.1 Micoletzkya japonica | reverse complement strand
TTCCGTCGTTAAGAGGAATGTCGCTTTTGGCTTAATTCCTTTCGCTAAACACAGTAACGTCGTCGTTGGACGAAATTTCAAAAAATCATTTCTCGAATACTATTAATTTTTATTATTTTTCCTTTTGGTTTTATACTAATTACGACAAAATCTTTCATATAAGCTTCACTTGAAAATCACTTCCGTGTCCCTTTAACGAAATAGATTACTATGCGAATTGGGAAAAGCAAACCTTTTACTTTACACAGAACAGCTCTAACTGAAGGGTCAGTCTTACTGAAGAAGTCCAGCCATAGCTTCTGCTTTGAAGATAATGTATCTCCGGGTCCTTTCACCTCAGCCACCTCAATTCAATTTCTTATACTCTTCCTTTATCAGCCACTTACCGTAACTGTCTTCTTCCTTTCATTCCAGACTACTAAATCTGGGAATCCACTTCTCCTGAAACGGGGTTTCAAAATGTTAAAGTTGCCAAAAAATTCTGCAATATGGACGGAAACCTAAAACATACCTGTGCCTCATTTCCTTGATTAGAATCTCAAATACACCGCATAGTGCATTGACAGGACACGACGATATGAACGACTGAAAAGGAATCGTGTTCAGCAGAATACGGTAGAACTACGGTAACCTGAAGAGTGTCGAGACTGCGAAGAGTCTCGATAGTCGGCCACTTCTTCTCCACTTCGTATCTCCTCTCCTCTACCGTACTCCCTATCAACCAGTCCAATCTCGCATCGAATTCCTCCTTCCTCTGTTCATACAAACTGTGATTGAAATCGAGTGGATCGCTCTGAAGACACAACCATCATTCAGCTACTTCCCATCCTTTGCTTACTTGTAGTTCACAAAACCACACTCCAACGACATTGTGATCGAAGATGATATCGGAGAAGAGTGCTCTTAGGGCTAGATGCCATATCTCTCCCTCACTGTGCATCCCTGTCAATTTTCACTGGATTACGTTTTCACTGGTACTGTAACATCCAGATGTTTATATGAAGTGTTTAGCCTAGCAATGATACAGTAACCAGATACATACTAACCATGAGTCATTCCATTCCGTAGGAAATACTCGAGAGCGACTTCTTCGACGGAACAGGGTACAACATCTCCATTCTCCATCTTCTTCACAAATCGATTCTTCCTCTCATCCCCCAAATCCCTTCCCAACGTCTCTCCCTCAATCTCCACTATCTCAGCTGCGGTTAGTTGATGACTGAAATATTGGAATATCTCATTACCATTCCCTAGCATACTGCATCAGATTATTGTAACATGTAAATCGGATATTTATGTCAAATCTCATTACAGTAGGCTCTCTAAAGTATTCCCTTCAACTCACATAGTATTCCATTCGTCTTTCATAACCCTCTTCGCTCGTTCTTCCAAATTCACCCGATTCTTCATGGGAACAAAGGGATCGTCCAATGCCTTCATGATCTAAATCCTCATCTCATCATTTCTTCCCATAGATTTCCACCTCGTCCAAAGCTTCATCTTCTTCCTTGCAATGGAAATGCAGATTCAGCGCGATTCTCTCATACAAACTGCCAACGACGTGTGGTACAAGGGACTTGATTACTGTAATATCGTACTTAGAGTCTATTATTGCTCCCACTATTTTTAAAAGCTGTCTGACCTTCACTCCTCAATACGAAGCGTATCCAATTGATGGCAATTCCATGCTTCTTCTCCCGTTCCAAACACTCGATTCCCCTGCACATCAACCGTCCGTTCACTGCTTCAGCCGTGAATCTCTTCACGTGACCGGGAATTCCGTCCAGGAACGCAGCCCTGTAATCAATCTACTATCCGGCTACCGTAACCCTTAACTGTTACCATCACAGTCTCCTACCGTAACCCATCATACTCTACCGTACCCCATACCTCTCCGTAGTAATCGCAGCCAGTTTCTCCCTCGCCTTCTCAGCAATTCTCATAACACAACTCCCATCATGCCTGTCTATCGCCCGTAATACTTCTTCCTCGTCTCTCTTGGCTTGAACTAGTCTGAAATAAAACTATATCATATAAGTTATCTGAAATTGACAGAAGTATAACAAAGCGCTACATTTATAGTACTAAAGGGATAAAATAACCAACTCGAACAGCTCGTCCTTGCTTCTGTACACTCCGATAATCTCGGGACAGGGAAAGGGAGCCAGGACCACCCTTTGACGGTAGTGGATTTCCTTCATACGGAACCTTAAAAAAGAATCATCGCTAAATGAATAAAAACGAAATAGAAAGTACTGACATGAGACTGGATATGAGATTGAGAGTGCGGTCATCAGCCAGAAGAGAGGTATCGGTCATGGAAGGGGAGTAAAGGGAGAGGAAGGCACGGAAGAGAACATCCGACTCGTTTGAGGTACGGTACACAGCCCCCAGTTGACGTTTGGCACTGAATGCATCAATTAAGGGAAGAGGTTACGGTAGTCTCACAGCTTGAGCAATCGCGAACTGACTCCGGGAGAACATTGAGTGAACAAGGACTTCTGTGTCGAGGCATTGGAGAGTAGCGAAGATATCAACAGGTTCTTCGGCTGAAATATTATAGAATCTTATTGAGCTATGCATTATTCCCCACCTTATGATGGTCTATCTTGAACTTCTTCGATAGTTCCCTCAACCCGTTCACATCCATCAACTTGAGAGTCTCTGCTGCGTCTTTCAGTCCATGTTGACCTGAGCGTATCCAATCAACGGATTGAGGCAGTAGAGTTCGAGGAAACCCTTCCTAACGGCACAGTAACCTACAGTAACCCCAATACATACCCGTTTCCATAAGCCCCGCTTCCACCAATTCCTTCAATGCGTCATTCATTCGATTCTTCAGATAGAAGTACCTGTGAAACCATCTCATTAACTAATTCTTAATTAATTCACATACTTTAGTAAACTTTCGCGTAGTAAACAATAGCATTACATGAATGCGATACAGTACCCTCAATTGAATGGAACACTCACTTTTCCTTCAACTTCTCCGGTACATGCCACGATCGTTTCCTCGTAAACAGTCGAATGAACAGTATCTTAGCATCGTCCTTTTGAGAGAGGAACCTGAATACAGTAATGAGGGATGTAGAGGATTACTGTACCTGGATATGAGACGAAGCTCTTCTCCCCAGAATGATTCGTCGTACCGTCTACCATCACTTGTATGAGACACAAGTACCTGAAAGAAATAATTACCTCTTAGCATAAGCATGGACTGTACCCCTAGAACCACAAGGGGGGGGGGGGTCATAAACGGGTCAAAATATGAAGACAGGCTTACTCGGTGAAATACTTTGCAGAGTAGATACACGTAATGCGGGACCACTTCGGGGTCCTCTTCTTCGAGGATGACAACAGGAGCATGCTTAATTGTAAGGGCATACTTATAGTTTCACAGCAATCATCTGCAGTTCTATAAGACAGCTAAGATTGGATCCGTATGAAGATGAATATTTAATTACTAAAAACATACCACCAATTCCTGTGACGGTATGAGACCCTTTTCGTGCCTCGAAATCTTCCCCTCTAGCATGTGCACTGTAATGAAGTAAGGTTATTGTAGAATACGGAAGATCCACTCACAAATGATCTTCTTGATCTTCTCAATGGGTTCCTTCTCCTCCACTCCTTTCGACGTACACGGTGTCTCCTCTCTTCCCTTGTCTACCGTACCCTCTCCCCATTCTACCGTATCCCTTCCCCCTTCTACCGTACCCTCTTCTCCTCTCTTCCCTCCTTCTTCGTTCTCCTTTCCCCTCTTGCCCTCTTCTCTCGTTATAATCCTCTTCGATCTCCTTCGTATCTTCGTATTCTCCTTTTCCTTCTCCGTCGTCTGTTCAACTACCGTAACCTCTTCAATGTCCTCTACCGTACTCTGCATACTCTGCAAAGGTCACCATACTTCGATACCCCTAACATTTTTTTTTTACTTTTTTTAGATTTATATTTTTTAAATCATTAAAATATTACGTCAAGACTAGACACGACAGGAGTGACCTCTCCCCTTTCATGTTCAGCTTGACCCAACTCCTCCAGAAGTCCTTCATCTATCGCTTCACCTACAAACTACCGTATTATTTAGATCATTAACGAACATTTCACATATATTTTCCGTTTCTTTCCTACAAAATTGAGCTACGTATACAATAAAAGCTCCCCCTACCTACCGTATTCCAGTTTGACACTCCTCCTTGTCTTGACAGGTTCATCCCTGGTTCCCCCCTCGTCCTCTGTCCCCTCCCCCTCCCCTTCCCCTTCCCTCCACTCCTCCTCACTCGATTCCCTCTTCCTCTTCACCCTCTTCGTCCATTTCCTACTCGTTCCCACTTCTTCTCCATTTCCATCCAACGTAATCATAGTCCTTCGGTACTTCTGCTCAGCAGTTTCTATACTCAACACCTGCAATGGACATTTTAAACATTATCTATGCCCCACATTTTTATCTAAATGGCAAACGACAAGACCGTGAATATGTTTTTTTAGTGAAAATGCCCTAGGGCGTCCTTCACACGTGGGCAGCTTTACTGTCCATTGCTTTGAACTATAGCCTACCACACGTATGATCCCGCCAGACATTTAAAAACGGAACATGCGCCAGGTATACTGTAACGGGAATTTTAAATTACCGCCTGTTACTTTTCGCACTTTTCGTTGCGGGAGTACGCACGCTTAGAGCGGCGACGAGCGTCGCGTGCGCGTCGCCGCCGAATTTTTTTTTGAATATCAGAACTCTCGAAGCGAAAAGTATCACGAACTGAAATTTGGCCATGTTCCGTGTCTAACGCAATTTAAATGTTTGGTCTGGGCTCATTTAAACGCTCGTGTACCAGTGAATAACTTGAGGTTTTAGTTTGCCTACCAATGAAGCATTTGTAATAATTAGGCGCCTACCAATTTAAAGTTGTGACAAAATGAGGGGCCTAGCACCCGACCGTCGGGTCCGTGCCCATGTATGTGTCCCTTCCTTCTACTCACCTGACATTCATCGTCATCGTCCTTCACAGCACACTGATTAACATGAGAAGAGTAGACCCCGCTTGGAATCTCTTTCAGGCAAACTCCACATCTGAAGGAACATCACTGCAGGAATTCGCTATAATATTATTAAAGCTAAGAATTAACTGTTATTCGAATAATACAGCCCCTCATACTAGAATAAACATTATTATAAATTAACTCACTTTTTCATCTTCAGTTGTTTCGAGAACGAAACAACCAAGCTCTGTTGGTTTTTTGGTCGTTCTTTGATGGGATCAGGTTTCTTCTTCTTCGCTGGCGCCATCTGTGTAATGCACTCTCAAAGTCAGTTCGCGATAGACCCAAAAGTACCGTACTCGATTAGATAACGAATTGTGAGCAACAAACGACGAGGAATCTTTAAGATTTATTAGCTTGGCATGCAACAAGACATAAAGTGAGATATGATCAACATTTAATGGATTGACTCCCTTTAGAGAGGACGACTGAGATTGTGACCGATTTGGTTGGAATGAAAACAATGGGCGGGAAGAGAAGGTAATGGGATGGATGGAGGGAACGACGGTGACAGAAGATAAGGGAGTATTAGTAGATGATATCAGCAGCCATCGTATCTGCGTATTCAAGGAATGAAGTACCGTAGGCGAGGCAGATCTCAATTGATCGATTATTCGGAATGAAACATGCTGGTTAAAGCGGTAAATAGTATTAATAAAAAAGCACTAGTATTAAATAGCACTAAATACTAAATACCGTATCCCTCCCTTCACACTACTCACCTGCAGCAAAGCTTCGGAATCAGCTTGTGCCTGATGGGCCGTGTACGGCTTCTTGAAGATCTCAAAACAAATCCATCGCTACCGTAGTCCACCCTCCTCACACAACAGTATCATACAGTATCCTACCGTATCGAAGAGTGTTTCCTGTCGAAAGAGTCCCCTCTTCCTCGAAATTTCAGCCACCATTGAAGGATCGTACGACCACTTTCCATTCGATTTCTTACTGCAAGTGATCGATAATTCCCCTACCGTATCCTAATCTACAGTACTCACAACAGCGAACTCTGCACTCTTCTCTGCTTGGCAACCGTCCATTCGTCGGTTCGTATAAAGTTGAGGGGATGCATTGGTTCGAAGGAAACTTCAGGGAAGAGAGAACGACGAGTTTGACCGAAAAGGGTACGGTAGGGGAGGAGGGAGAAGGGATTACGGTACAGTTTGGTGGGGGCACTCTTGGAGGATACGGTAGGTGGAGGACGGGTGGGGGTGTGGTTGGTACGGAGGATGGAGGGAGGGAAGGCACCCGGTTGCAGCTCCTCTGAAGGGTACAATATTCACTGACATTTCTATGAATTGCAATGAATACGTTTCACCGTTCTATGAAAAGCAACCAATTCTTCACAATGACTAAATGAATTGGTTCACTAAAAAGAACTAAATGAACCAAGGCATAAATTGGCAGTAGTTGAATCACATAACCCTACCGTAATCCCCCCACAGTAACCCCACCTGGAGTCTCAGCCACGACATCCTCCTCTTCCGTCTTGTTGCTCTGTGCCACAGCGAGAGCTCTCGCGTTGCCCACTGAACACAAGACTCTTCCATATACTTATTGCATCCCCAACCACCTCCCACCCCCCTACCGTACTACAGTACCAGCATTCCAGTCTACGTTCTCTACCACGACGGAGATCTGTGTATTATCGATTGAATCGATCTCACGAGTTGCGAGAAGCGAATCGACGAAGAATACCTGTGGAAGAATTTTAAAGTAGAAAAGTATTAATAATTTCTGATAATGATCGTCTTTCTGATGGATGCTAAAGTTCACTCCTTAAATAATTAGAGTCATACATCTTCAGGCAGCCATCCATCAGTCAACAGTCCCGCCTTCTCCAATTCCCCGTGGAGAACACGAAAGTCGAAGCTCAGCCCGTTATGGGCAACGATACATGTGGGCTAAAGAGCAATCCATGACTACAGTCTAGTCTCGCGACTACCGTATCCTACAGTACCTTGGGAGCCGTAGCGAGAAGGTGTTTGAGTCCTTCCCATTCTTGTGCAAATGTTGACTTCTCCGCGAGAACCTCTCTTGTCAGGCGGTTAGCTATAATTCCATTAACCTTACCGTATGCGTAAAACGCTCAAAAAAGCTCTCGAACTGTGCATAACTACTTGCAATAGTGTCTCGCACAAAGTCAATCTACCGTAACCCATAGCTCTTCACTAACTCTCAGGTCTCCTCGTCCCTTCATACTGTTTCCATTCGTCCTCCGTCAACGATGGATTCACTTGTCTCGTGTGTACATTGAACACTACCTCACACCGTATATCCAACTCCTGCAAACGGAACCTTCTGCTGCCTATATCCCAGTCCTTTTCATGGAATCCCTCCTCTCCCTCCCACCCCTCACCTTATCTCCACTGTTCTCCTGTGCCCTTCTCTTCATCTTCTCAGCCGCAGCCTCGAAAGCCTTGCGAGAGACACACACGAAGGAGATCTCAGTCATGTGGGGACGGGCGGAGCGAGGGGCTGAGAGGGAAGCATTGGGGGAAGGGGACATTTCGCTGAGACTAGCTGTTAGCTACCGTAACCTCCCTAATCTATCCTAATAGTTTTATTCAGAATTTCTGAAGAATTAGATGATTTACTTATCTTTGGATAAAAAAACTGTCAAAACGTCTGGACTCACTCTCAACAGTATACTTATGAAGCTGCCTCGCGATCTTCTCAGGAGTGTCCATCGGACCAGTCGTCATAGACATTCCGTTATCCTACAATTACAATGATATATTCCCGGATCGAATTAATCTACAGCCATGCAACTAGTTCTTTCATCTTGAACACGTGACGATAAGATCCAAGCTGAAGCCTTCAAGTACGTACCCTGAACAATCCGGTGGTCTCCACGTCGAAAAAGACGAAAGACGCCATTTTCCCCGACTTCTCCTTCTTCTTTCTCTTGATCGCCTTACGAGGAGACAGATCGATTTGTCTGAAAAACCTTAGTTATCCTCACCAACTACTATTACCGTACCCCATATCCTTCAAATAGACTTACAGTACCTCTTCGGCGGCCTCTCCACCGTATCCCTCCAGGTACCTCCTGACTCTACCGTAGTCGTAATATTATTTGCATCGCCCGCCTCCATTCTTAATCACAGTGTGTCCATCTCTAACTCCCCTGTATCGAGCATCAAAAGGAGTGTAAGCCTCGTCCCTACCGTATCCGATGCATAGCAAATGTCTTTATCACTCTCTACGACGGAACCATAATGCCATAGTAGCGCAAGTGCATTATTCTCCACATCTTTCCTATGCAACCCCTTTGTTTACTCTACCGTCTATGAACTATAAGAGGGGCGTACAACAATTGTGATAGGGAAGTAGCCCGAGAGGGATAAAGCAAAGTCAAATAGGAGAGAAGTCGCGACTAGAAGGGTTAGAGGGAGACTGTTTAGAGGTTCATAACGAGCACTCGGGGATCCTCAACGGCCGATTTGATCTTCTTGAGGAATGTCACTGCTTCCCTTCCATCAACCAGTCGATGGTCGTACGTCAGGGCTACTTGCATTATCGGCCGGATCTCCACCTGCAAGAGACTTGATTAACATACAAGCACAGACAAGTAAACTGCTACTAATTGTAAGAGACTAGAAGAACAGCCAATAAGACAATTGGAAGAGTATCAGCCGTACCTTTCCATTGATGGCAACAGGTCGATCGAAGATTCCGTGCATTCCCAGGATGGCTGATTGAGGGGGATTGATGATGGGAGTGCCCATGACTGATCCGAAGACTCCTCCGTTGGAGATCGTAAACGTCCCTCCCTCCATGTCCTCCACTGCGATCTTGTTGTCACGCGCCTCAAGAGTACGCTATGGCATGCGATTGCTGATGAGCAATTTGCAATATTCTATGCACTTTTTACGCTTTAGTTCTATAAAAGAGGAACACGTGATGTCGTAATAATATGAATAAACTAGCATCTGCATATTTTCCCACCCCACCGTATCCCTCTCAATACTTTCTCTCCGAGTGCAGCCAATTCAGCCTCGATCTGTGCATAGTTGAGTCCCTCTACATTCCTGAGAACAGGCACGACAAGTCCCTTGGGAGTAGCTACGGCCACCGAGATGTCGACGTACGTACGGTAGACAATCTCTCCGTCGTCGATTACTGTAATAAACAGGGTAGGGCTACGGTAGGTAGAGGTAGTAGGTCAAAGACAATATACAAAAGATAAGTGTAATCGTCCAAGTTTCACGAATCAAACCACGGGGTTCACTTCGCCTGATATAACGGAACTTTCTTTACCAAGGCGTCGGCTCAACACTTTCATAGAAGTAAAAGAACTGGAATTTGTGCCTTGGCTTCAGGAAAAATTGAAATTACCATTTTCGGAATGCTACCAATACGCTACAGCTGCAAGTGGAGGAAACACTCGATGCTGTCACAAACCTGCATTGACGACGGGGTTCTCGGACAGGGCGTATGCTGCTGCCTAGAAAAGAGTCGTTCTACTGTATTTCAGATATCATTATTTGTGAATCCAATGCCTACAGCTTCCTCCACAAAATAGCTTACAAGTTAAAACTTGGAACTACTGAAAAGTAAGACATACTCGTACGAAGGGACTCATGAGACCGAGTTTGACTCCGTGCTTCTTCTGGAAGTCCTTCTGGTAACGAGTTCGCATCTCCATCACGTTGCTAAGATTAGACTTTTAGACGATACGATAGTTATTATTACAAAGACAAAGTGCTAGACTAAAAGCTAATACTTATAATTAGATAAAGATAAAGCAAATACTTAAATGGTGAGTACCTCATATCGATCTCATTGAAAGTCGTGAGCATAGCATAAGTGTTCTGCGCGTCCTTCAGGCGCGTCGCGATTCTTTGTCTCATCCTGTTCATCTTGACCCGAACCTGCACATCAATCTTATTACCATTTAACGCCTAAAGCAACTAATACTTTCATCATCATAGCTTTTCCTGCCTCAGCATTGTCAACAGCTACAGTGTAGTCTACAGTAGTCTACAGTACCCCATCCCAACAGTACCTCATTGCGTGCTCCACTAATCGCGTGTTCGGGAGCAACTCCAGCTGGGACTACGAGTTTAGAGACGGAGGTTACGGGAGTGGAAGAGGCGGGGGAAGAGGAGGGACGACCGATCGGGGGAAGGGACGACGGGATCGAACCCTGAGGGGAGGTTTAGCACAAAACTCTACGAATTTTGTTTCGTTAAAAATTTTCTTAAAGGAATAGATGAATAATTTTGAACAACAACTGTTATTGTGGATAAACAACTAGTACTTCTCGCGGATGATGAACGTTTCATCGTGAAGCAGAGCTCATCTACTTTACATCTATCTATATATCGAGACCTCTGAAAATATAAGTGTTAAAGGACTAACGGCGACATTCTTGACGGGGGGAGGAGGGGGCTTGATATCCTTAGCAAGGGGAACCTTCTCGGAAACCGACTGCGGGTCGTGCTGCACGTTCTTCGCAAGGGGAGGCTCCACCAACTTCGGCTCCTCCTTCTTTGCCGCCTTGAACCACAAGTGAACACTTTTTTTGATAAAACAAAGGAAAAGGATAAAATAAAAACTGGATAAAAAGAATGAGCACAACGAGGAAACCATACATGGGCTAGTGCTGTCCTCGAATTTCTGCAGTCACCTGTACATAATTATAGAAAATCAAAAGCAGATATCCTAACAAGCCATTTACTTTATGATTCTCGGGTGCAGGCACCCATCCTAACGTCCGATTGGACAACGGCGCCCATGTATGGAGGAAACTCACGGGAGCAGCCCCTCCTCCTCCCGCTCCAGGCTTCAGCTTGTACAACTTCTGCTTGGCTGTCACCTGAATATGACCAATTAGTCTAGAGTAGCTAGAAATCCCCTTCCCACATAAGCAAGATATTCTAAAAAAAGAGAAAGTACCTTGGCTCCATCCTCAACGAGCAGTTCAACGATAGTTCCAGCCTGAGGGGCGGGCACTTCAACCGAAGTCTTGTCCGTCTCGATCTCAGCCACCAATTCGTCCTCGTTCACCTTCAAGACAACTTTTCCCTTTATTGATTATTTACACTCTCGTTTGTTTGCATTCTGCGATCTGTCTAGACTTCTAACCGAGTCGCCGACGGCTTTCAGCCATCTGATGTCTCCCTCGGAGATGGATTCAGCGAATGCAGGGCCATCGACAGTGATGGTATCGGAGAAGACTCGGGAAGAGATGTGGAGGGCGCGGGATTGGATGAGGGGAGAGGATTGAGAGGGGACGAAGACGGGCGAGAGCAAATCTGTAAACAACGAGGGGTTCGGGGAGAAGGTCATAGCAAACCGTTAACAACTGCTGGAACTGCGACTCTTCGTGCGGGGGAAAGAGAGGTCGAGAAACGCTAGAATACATTGATCAGCTCAACTCACACCTATTTCTCACCTGTCTCGAAGCCGTCAAACATCGATTGAGTGCTGTTACACGGTGGCCCAGCATTACCCTGCTAAAAAGATACGATTACGTGGAGAGGGATAACATCACACAATGAAACATCACACGTAAGACACCGTAAACACAACTTTTACTTGGCTTTGAGCCGAGATCTCTCGAGAGACCAAATTAACGCAGTGCAGCAAGTGCATCGAAATACGGTACAACGTGAAGCCTATCGCGAACTGAGTTTGCGAAACCCGGTTCCGGCTATACCGTCTTGACTACGAATTACTCACAACTTTATTCATTGTGAAAATAAACGTCAAGGATTATAATTAGATAGACAAAATAATTGTATTTAATGAACTCACAAAATAGCATTTCTTTAGGAAGTAGATGCTTCACAGCGGTTACGGTAATTGCTCGGAAACAAGTGACCTTCGTAACTCGGAGTAAAACGATTAGCAGGTGTAGCCATAAACAATCGAGATGTTCCGTCCACTCGTAATCCTTAATGGAAGGAAGAACGTGTTCGTAGGTGAGTAAGGTATAAGAGGGAGTAGTTGGTTCGAGAAGAGAGTACAATGAGTCTCTTCCTTCCCCTTCTCTTCTCCCTTGTCTCCTCTGATCGAGTCACTACTGAGACTGCCCAACAGCCCTCGGGTACTGTTACTTCCCTCTCCTCTTCATCTTCTCAGGCCGGCACTGAGGCTCTCTTCAGGTTGGTCTAGCCGGTATACCGTATCCATACTTGAACTACCGTAATCCTTCAGTCCCTCATCCCTCTCCTCACAGTCCTTCTCTTCTTTTCCCTTCAGTCAAATGAGTTTCGGTCAAACCGATCCTTCTCTGTTCGCAGGTTCGATTCTAGAAGAACAAAATCGAAGTATTTTGGAACTTTTCTCTTGTCCTGTTTCACGCATTACTGTACAAAAGTGAAATAACAGTAAAATAACCTCCGATTTCTCTTCCCGTTCAGGAATAAGTTCTTCTAGCGGGTTCCCCTCTTCGTTCCCCAGTTCTTCCTTCTCATCCCCTTCCTTTTCCTCCTTCCCCTCCTCCTCTCCCTCTTTCTCCTCTTTCCCCTCCTCTCCCTCATTCTCCTCTTTTCCCTCCTTCTCCCCATCCCCTCCCATGCCCAATCAAGCCTACTTGTACCAACAACTCCAGTTCTACCGAGGTATCTCCCTCCCCGCTTCAAGTCATCTAATCCATTTCAGATATGGTCAACTTCCTAATGAGTCAACGAAGTCCCTCTCCGTATTCCCCCTCATCCTTCTCCTTTCCCCAATCGCCCTCTCCCTTCCCTTATGCTCCCTATCTCAAGAAGAACAAGACTACAACAACTTGAACGAAGCCAATCATACAATGAGCAATAACTGCCATTTCGGTTGCATAATTTATTTAATTAACGGCCTTTCGTGGGTATGACAATATGAATAAATCTCGATGAAATATATTTAGACATGGTAGTATATAGCAATAGGAAGCAGCTGAAATGCCTGAGGCGATAAAAGTGAATAAGAAGAGGGGCAGGCAGAGGGGAAGATAAGGGGTGCGAGTGGGGGGACCCGATGGAGTAAGGCAACTTATAAGAGGAAGGGGACGACCGGTGCGACTGGAACTCTATGTACAAGATATACGGTAAGTGAGCATACGGTAGCACACGGTAGACACGATTGAGAGGAGGGTTAGTAAGTGAGATTAGTGAGCAAGTAGAGAGCAAGGGGATGTAACAAGGGACATAGAGGGATTACATAATGGAACAACAACCCTTATCGTTTCTAGCCTTATTCTGCATGTAATTCATCTCTCTAACAATCTCTGCAAAGACGACATTCACATTGTGGGCATTCTTAGCTGAGCATTCGGTGAAGGGGCACTGCCAAAACTCAGCCAGAGCGATTCCCTCTTCAGTCCGAACCTAAATACGCATCCTTCCCTCCCCTCATCTCTTCACACTTCCAAATACCACTCTCCCTCTATTACGACTACTCTACCACATGTCCTCATCCATATTACATTGCCTTACTCATAGATGTATAGCTCATCTCGAGAAGCAATCTATTCAATTTGCTAACCGAACTTTAGATGACTATGGTTTACCATTCGTCAACAAGACAAATGGAAATTCACTAGAACTAACTCGTTACGCAACCATCAGAATTTTATAGCCCTTTCCTGTACCAGTTGAGCCATAAATGCAAACCTGTCTTTGATGACCGAGATCGCACTTGTTTCCTACTAGAAGAATCGGCACTTGGTCTGATCCCTGCAAGTGGTTATTCCCTATGCATTGACTATATCAATCACGCGTTACTATTGGAGGCGAAAACAGCTTTCCTTACAGAAGCTAACGAGCCTCCAAATAAACTTTGTCAAAACTCCCCTTTTCAGACAGAAAATCATCCCTAATAACAAAGACATCCGACAAACTACAATGTTTCAATTATATATACCACCTCTACCATTCGACAAGGAAGCATTCCCATAACTGCAGCTCGTTCATTTGGTATTCTTCCGTTGTTTTGCATGAAGTGCATAGGCAAAAGCAAAATATGTGCGGTATACGGTGGAAGTCGAACAAATTATTAGTTGACTGGAAATACTAATACGAGGAATTTGAATATACGCACCTTAACCCTGATGATCTGATCCCTCATCGTCCGAATATCGTGGAATGTTTGTTGTGATGTGATAGAGTAGACAACAACGAAACCCTACAAAAGAGACTACTCAAAACTGACGATCTAATGCCAGGCACGTTTCATACTTTACTTTCATTGTCACAGAAACACTCAGCGAAATTTTACTAGCGGAATAATTCCCTAGCACACGATACCACAGCGAAAATTCCCCTAAAAATTGAGCCTCTCCCTACGGTTTTTAGGGAATTATTCCCTAGCGGGTTAGTGAATTTTCACGGTGGTAGCGTGTGCTAGTGAAATTTCGCTCAGTGAACCTTAAAAATTATTGGCTTTCACCATTTCTCATATGTTACAAGAATCAAATGAGTGTTGAAATAACTTCTATCTACTGCTCTCCCGGTGATATTCTCAAAACGGTCCAATTCACTGATTACTATAGACTGTCATTGTCTTCTCTTCTACCCCATCAGCTTCCCCCAGTTACCTGTCCATTCTTGATGTACAAATCCCTCATCGATGCGAACTGTTCAGTGCCCGCTGTATCGAGTATCTCCAGTACACACGGCTGTCCATCTACCTACAATTCCCTCCTCTTCCCTCATACTATCCTCCCTCCCCTACAATCCCCCTCAGGGTACCATCCCTCCCTCCCGCTCCCGAACCCCGATCGCCTTTCATTCTTCCCATCACATGCCGTTGTAAGCGTTTACGAGGAAGTAAACACAGAATGAGAAGAGGGCGGTAGGGAATGGGGAAAGGGGAACAAGAGAAGAATAAGAAGAAGGGGAGGGAAGGGAATGGTAGAAAGGGGGAAGGGGAGAAGAAGCCGTGCGAGGGAAGAGGCTTTTCACGGGGATGAGCACTCTCGGTCCCGCAGACCCAGTGCACAATCACACTCTCACACTACCACACGCACGCTCCCCATTCACAATAGACACGTCCTAATCGATACAGTCTAGTCCGGCATGATTGAATAGTTTATACTATGCTTCATCATAAAAAATATTGCGTACCTCGATTTCTTTCCGGTAGAAGTCCTCAATAGTCGGATCGTACTTCTCTATGAAAGTATTGGACACGAACTGCACAGTAAGGGCGGACTTTCCCACTCCTCCGCTTCCAAGTACTACCACCTTAACAAAGAAATAAATAGAGTAGAAACAAGGAAGGGAGAGAGACCTTCAAGTTGTGCCAGACCATGGGAAGAGTGAAAAGAAAGAATCGACTAGCCCCTTAAGCTATGAAATTCCCCTGGGGAATCAGGGGAGACATCAGTCATCTCATCTCATAATACACTTACCTTGAACTCACGCATCCCCTCTAATCTGCTGCCTCGAAGGGGCTGAAAGAATGAAGAGATTACAAGAGGGAAGAGCGAGAAAAGAGAGCGAGTGATAATGAAATGTCTCGTATCTCTAAGAGGGAGGTGAACTTAGGAGGGAAAGTCAGATGAGAAGTGGAAGATAAGACGAGCTTATCGAGAAAGGGGATAAAGAAGGGTTGAAATAGGAGAAGCCTTGAGGAACGGGTAATGTGTGGAAATAGAAGACTGGTACTCGAAAGAAGGAAAAGAAGCAGTAGACAAGGACAAGAGACAAGAAGCACACAAGGTCATTCCCACTGTGAGAGAAGAGACCAATCTTATGGATTCAACCCCTTTAGTTGACCGCAATAGAGGGTCACACATAGGATGGAGTAAAGCTGGGTGAGAAGAACGAAGAAGAAAGGAGTGAGTGAGTGTGCTAGATGAACTATGCGAATGTATAGAGTGGCCAGTATCGCATACTGAGTTTGAAGTAGGCCGAAAGGAGAGGAAAGAGGGAGAGAGACAGCGATAAGTGAGTGCATCGATCAGGGGAAGCCGAAAAGGACGGGACAAGGGTATCGATCACTAGTTATCACTAAGTAGCCTCTCCACACGACTTAATTCCCTAGTGTAAAGCTACTCGTTCGAGAGCAGAAGCGTGTGCACCCACTCACTCCGTCCACCCCATACTCACTAACTAATTCGACACGACAAATCACTCTGCAAGAGGTCAACTTCGCATGTGTAAACAGAGAACTGGTGAGCACGGAACGAAAGAACCGAAAAAAGAGGCGGTCATCAAATTAGATTTCGGAAGACTAGAGGAAGGGAGATGAGCGACTAAATAAATACAGAAGATAGAAGCATTCTAGAATAAAGTATATTCAATACAGGAAAACAAAAGTTTTGAAGATATTAAAGCCTACACCGAATACAGTGCGATGGGTAAAGTCTTCAGGCAGATGTGAAACACAATAAGATAGTACACAATGAGATATAATTACCAGAAAAAGGAAATCAAAGCTAAAATAGGAAATCACGGTCCCGCAGAGAACAAAGCGCAGTGGTGTGCTCAGACACGCGAGTGCGTCGACGAATCCGAAGTTCGCTGTTTACCAATTCTTTGAAGGTAGGAACTCTCGAGCGGAAAAAGCTCAGTGGTACCGTGTTTTGAGAGCTTTAGTGAATATTTTTAAAAATAAGTTTCTTTTGTTTGTTTTCATTGTTTTGGCGTTATTTTGATGGTGAGTCGTATGTTCAGCAACTATGGGTCGACCCGAGTTCTCGCCAAGAGGAGGCGGAGGAGGTATGCTTTTCTTTATGAGCTCTTATGAGCGTTATTTTGAAGGTTTCCGCGGCGGTAGAGGTGGTGGAGACCGTGGGGGAGGAGGATTCCGAGGAGGAAGGGGTGGAGGAGATAGAGGAGGTGGAGGATTCCGTGGTGGAAGGGGAGGAGGGGGAGATCGAGGTGGATTCAGAGGAGGACGCGGAGGAGACAGGGGTGGATTCCGGTCAGTTTGCCATTTCTCATTCAATTCAGCTTCGCTGTAAATCGTGTGGACTCCTCTTTTTAGTGCGTTAGGAATGGGAGTTAATGCGTTAAGACTGTTATTACTTTCGTGATTATGGTAGAAAAGCAAATGCTTTGCAGCGGCTCGCCTCGTGGAGGTTTCGGAGGAGACAGGGGAGGTCGCGGCCGTGGATCCCCAAGGGGTAGAGGATCACCTCGTGGAGGACGAGGAGGCGGAGGAATGAAGGGAGGAAAAGCCGTCATTGTCGAACCCCACCGATACGAAGGTCGGTTGTTATAAACTGTTATCAAAAGAAGTCAATCGACAGTCCTTCCTAAACATAGAAATCTTTCGGAAGAATTAGTGGCCCAATACGGTTTGCTATGGGCTCTGAAGTTCTTCTACATTTTTCGTCAATATTAGGCTAATGATTATTTCAGGAGTGTTCATCGTGAAGGGCAAGGAAGATGCTCTTGCCACGAAGAACATGGTTGTGGGTGAATCCGTGTACGGAGAGAAGAGAGTGTCGGTGGATGACAACGGAACTTCGGTGGAGTACCGAGTGTGGAATCCTTTCCGCTCAAAGTTGGCTGCGTCAATGATGGGAGGATTGGACGACATTCACATCAAGCCCGGCACGAAATTGTTGTACCTTGGAGCCGCATCTGGAACCACTGTTTCACACTGCTCGGATCTCGTAGGACCCGTGAGTTGACACTTTCTGTTATCTCGAAGCTACTTAATGAAACTATTTTTAGTTTGCCCGCAGGTCTGGGCAAAGTGAGTATGTTACATTATGCTCAATCTTAATCCCTGCCGAGGCTATATAGATTTGGATTGTAAATCACAGGCTAGAACTTTTGTTTTAGCTTGCTTCATGCCCTTCCAACAAAACAGTTGTTGAAAACTATAGTCTCCTTTTTTGTACGAAATATTACCCAAAAATGCAACCGTCTATTTTCAGGAGGGACTTGTGTACGCTGTTGAGTTCTCTCACCGTTCTGGCCGAGACTTGCTGAATGTAGCCAAGAAGCGCCCGAACATCATTCCCATTGTTGAGGATGCTCGACACCCGCACAAGTACCGAATGCTCGTTGGTAGGTTTTTCTTGGCGCTGGGTTCTCGTAATTCAATATTTATTGCCCGCAGGTCTGGGCAAAGTGAGTATGTTACATTATGCTCAATCTTAATCCCTGTCGAGGCTATATAGATTTGGTTTGTAAATCACAGGCTAGAACCTATGTCATAGCTTGCTTCATGCCCTTCCAACAAATACCATCGTAGTCTCAGTGAATGTAGTTATTTGGTGAATTATAGCAATGTTTTTACAGGAATGGTTGATACTATCTTCGCCGACGTGGCTCAACCAGATCAGGCTCGAATCGTCGCTCTCAACGCTCACCATTTCTTGAAAAACGGAGGCTTCACGGTCATTTCGATTAAGGCTAACTGCATCGACTCGACTGCTGAACCCGAGGCTGTGTTCGCAGGAGAAGTGAACAAGCTGAAGGAGGAGAAGTTCAAGCCCCGGGAACAGGTAAACCATTCCCTCTTCTTTTTTTACGAAGCCTTCGGGTCTGGGCAAAGTCAGCAAACTCTTTTTGCTGGTCTTAATCCCCGAACGGGCGAGAACGAATATAGGTTTGTAAATCCCAAGTGTGGACTTTATTTCTTCACTTGTTTCATGCCTTTCCTACATTTTTTCATTAGTATTCTTATTTATCGTCGATTTACTGGATTCGATATCATTACAATATCTTCTCAGGTTACCCTCGAGCCGTACGAACGTGACCACGCTGTCGTAGTTGCTGAATACAGACCTGCTCCTAAGAAGAAGGAGTAACCATCTAACTAAGTTTTGCTTTCTTCTTTTTCTTCGTAATGACTAGACTTTAATCAATTTTGTTTTGAAGGACGACTTTGTTACCTTGTTACAGTCTCCGAGTTCTCACTCTTTAAACTTGTTTGTTCTCACTTGGCGTACGGATGAATTGTTGTTGTTGACCGTTGTTTGATAAAGACTGCGATGTACATAGCTATTCTGTGAGTCCTACTTCCAGGAGAGGTTGATGTCCTCACTGCTATCTATCCACTCGCCTTTTAGATGTTAATAATTAGTTAAGGGTACAATGTCGAAGGAACCGATCGCCTCTGTGCAGACTTACGGAAGGAAGAAGTCGGCTACGGCCGTGGCCCATTGCAAGAAGGGGCACGGGATCATCAAGGTCAACGGACGTCCACTCGACCTGGTCCAGCCCGAGGTGCTCCGATACAAACTCCAGGTCGGATTTGCTTTTTTTCGTGAACGATTCGGAGACTTCATAAATCAAATAGTAACGTCGTTGAATTCCAAAGTGCCTTGATTCTTTAACGGAGAGCGAGATAAAGGTGCCTTGATTCATATTGAAACGGTCAGAATAGGCCATAATTTGGCAGAAAACGATAAATTTGGAAGCCAACGTGCCTTGATTCTGTAAATTTTCACAGAAAAAAAGTGCCTTGGTCTGATCCGGCGTACTATTTGATCTATGGGAGACGGTGAAGACGATAATCCAATCATTGATGGAAGATTATGGAAGTGACATTTTTAGAACTGCATAACGTTTTTGTTATTACGCTGTGTAACATTTTTTTTGCTTGAGCAGTGACTGTGAAGTTGAAGAGAAAGGTGTACAACTGCAATCTCAATCTTCAGGAGCCTCTCCTGATTGTTGGCAAGAAGCGCTTCTCTGAGCTCAACATCAAGATCCGCGTCAACGGAGGAGGACACGTCGCCCAGGTATTTATGTCGATCGAGTTTCTACGTGGTAGAAGTAGAATGAGGCTCACCATTAATCTTTGCAGCTTACTGTATGCAGCGCTCATGTGCACTGCTTTGCCGCTAGATCAACCTACATACGCACGTCAATTGCAGGTGTACGCCATCCGCCAAGCCCTCGCTAAGGCCCTCGTCGCGTACTACCAGAAGTACGTGGATGAGCAGAGCAAGAAGGAGCTGAAAGACCAGTTGGTTGCCTACGACAGGAGTCTCCTCGTTGCTGATCCCCGTCGCCGTGAGCCCAAGAAGTTCGGAGGACCCGCTGCCCGCTCTCGTTACCAGAAGTCGTACCGTTAAGTGTTTCCTCGTTCTTGTTGTTCCTCCGGCTCTATAAATTGTTACCACATTTTCCAAGTCCTTACACAATAGGAAGTGTTTATTTAATATCCAACAATAACGTAGCTTAGCTTCACGAACTAATATGGCAAGAGGAATGTGAGATTGATTAGGTGAGAACGGCATGGATTTGAGTCATAGGAAATGGTCTGATTTTGAAGCTCTTTCCACCTGAGATATGTATGGATATAGGGAATGTTAGAGAAATGCGATAAAAGGAGGGAAAGTAGGCAAGGATATGATGAATTGTCATGCGTGGACAAGAGTGCTCCTAAGAGGAACCCGTTAGACGTAGACTGGGATGAATCCATTGTGTTGTTCGTACTCGTTCCATCGAGCGTCGTCGCTCTCGTGAGTCAGAAACCGTTCTCCGACTTCTTTCTCGAGAAGCCGCAGATCCGACCACAATTGGTAACCCTGCGAGATACGGTTTGGAGAGGGATTACGGTAGGGAATACACCTGCATCCACTCGTGAGATAAGGCCTTGGATACGGTAAGTCGTTTACTCATCTTTACTTGAAGAAGACCGTTTATGAAGTCAATAGCTGAAGAGAAACGATTTTTTGCAACAAAATAAGCAATCAAGGGGAAAACAGTAATTGATTGTAATTTACGGGGTAGGACCTCTCCCGCCCGCAAGCCACCGTTTACTACCCGTGCCGCAGTACGAAATTACCCCCACTGCTGTACTAAATTCTCGATTTACATATCTACCCTACCGCAACTGGAAAATGACCCCTACCGCGAAAATAATTTCAAGTATGAGTATTTATTCCCTGTTAAATATATCTATACCTGTCTCATGAATATCCTTCCAAGGATTAGGTGGGTACATAAATTCTGCATTTTGAATTTGATCGTGGATATCCTCGTCTTCATTGAAGGGGAATGTACCCGATAAACTGAAATAAAAAGATGCATGGAGGACCGGTAAATGAAGAGGACTCACCTGACATAGACTATGACTCCGACTGACCACATATCCAGTGATCGATTGAATCCCTTATTCCGGAGAACCTGAATACTAGTTATGTGACAGTTAGCATAAGGGGGAGTACGGTAGCTTTGCATACTGTAACAATGTTCTCACTTCAGGAGCCAAATAGGCTGGAGTGCCTACTACCGACCGACGGAAACTTCGCTCTCCGATGATTCGAGCGAAGCCAAAGTCACACAGTTTGACCTGCATAATAACGTAATCCATCTTTGACTTGAAGACTGTCGAACCTGTGGAAAGTCGGAATTGGAGGTAAGTAGGATATTCTCGGGTTTGAGATCGCAGTGAACAATGTTTTGACTGTGGAGATAGGACAGGGCGACGAGAATCTGTAAGAGGGGTTACTGTAATAGACTGGAGGGTACTGTAGGTGGCATTTGTATGAGTGATATACTTGAATGTGGATGTAACCTACCGTAGTCCAAGTAATCCTACCGTATCCATCTCCCGTACCCACCTGATCGACGAGGAACTGAGTGATTCTCTCGGACAGTCGTCCCTTCTCAGATGACAGGATCATCTCCAACATGTCTCCCTGCAGCTTCTCCATCACAACGAATATCCTGTCGGCGGTCTCTAACATTTGTTCGAAGGCGACCACTCCCGGGTGGTGCACTTTCTGAAGGGAATCATTACATCATCTCGTGTCCTCTACTTTTCATAAGACTCATCTATCATCTACGTGTAATAGACAATATAGGGTGGGGCAATGTCTACAGTGCCATTACACTATAGCTCTAGCCAAAGGCGATACTAAATGTCTGAAAGATGAGAGTTGTAATACTACAATACCTGTAGTATCAAGACCTCGGTCCTCAACAGGTCTTCCTTATTCGGCGGGAACTTGAGCTTATCGATTAGTTTAACGGCAACATGCCTTCCGCTCTTTCGGTGGATTCCACCGTAAACAGTTCCGAACTGACCCGACCCGAGGATTTCGTCGGCGAAGATCTCAAGGGGAATCGTAGGGGTTACGGGAGGAGTACAGTACCTGGTACAGAGTGGAGAACTCCTGTTCCGTCTGTATCTGCACTCCAAGATGCGTTCCCTTCGTCTCGACCCCTTCAAAATAAGTTTGAGCTCCTCTTAGCACCCGTTTAGCTCCTCTGCTCTTCTTACCCGGTACAGGTACTTTGAGTTGATCTTTGATAGGGATGCTCGATTGGGGAGTGACGGGCATAAGGGCTCCCTTGATAGCCGCTGCCCATGCAGTCCCCTCTGATCTCTTCTCCTCCGACGGGTCTCCTGAATGGGATAGGTCTCACTCCGAACATATAAAGGATCAGCACATCCCTAGTGTCTCCTAATATCACACCTATCATCTATCGATCTCTCTCAACCTTTAGCTACTCTCTGGGCTTCCTTTCTTCGTAACCATTGAGCTTTATGGATGAGAACCCGTTCGAATGAGAGGGATACGGGGGAGAAGTCTGTGAGGAGCATCTGAAGGGGATTGGGAAGGAGAGGAGAGGAGGTAGGAGAGAGAGAGGCAAGAGAGGGAAAGAAGTAAAGAAAAGGGGGAAGAGATAAAAAGAGAGAGAAGCGATGAAGAATGTGAGAGTGTTATTGATGCAAGTGATGAGGAAACGAGTGTAAAAAGGGAAGGAGAAAGAGCGACTGCTTAAGGGAATGAAGGGAGATCGATGGCAGACTGATCGGAGTGCGAGGGTGAGAGGGAAAGGAGGGATGGACACAGAGAGGAGAGAGTATGAGGAGAGACACATGCGAAATCGGGATGAAATGGAAGATGCTATCGGTTGCCTGCTGCAGACAAAGCGTGTTGCGTGCGGAGTGAGTGGGAGTGGGAAGAGGGTGGACGAGAGGGTACTGTAGATTGAGGGGTACTGTAGATGTTGAAGTACTGGGAGTACTGTAAGACTACTGTAGGTAATGTGGGACACTCTGGGACACGGTAGCTATTGGGCTCTCGCTACCGTGGTCTCTGTTGACGATGGTGGGTACGGTAGGCTGGTCAATGGTTGCAGTAGAATATAGTAATGACTTTGGCATTTCACTTTTGCTCTTTCTCGCTTTCACTTTGCATTCCTTCCCCACGGCCCCTTATCCACCCCCTCACTCACCGACATAAAAGGTCGTCTGCGAAGTCTTTAACTCGAAGACGTGTTTGGCCTCTGAATCCCCTCCGGCGACGATCTTCAGATCCAGGATCTCGGACAGCGGGATCTCCTGAAGGGAAGGGTACCGTAACCCCTGCCTACCGTAACCCTCACTTTGTAGTATCGGGAGGAGTTCTCGTCTTGGAAGAGTGTGATGGCCTTCGTGTCCAGTCGCCAGTAGTGACGCTTCCTCTGAAGGCAATTGATATCAGTGAATATTTCAAATGAAAGAGTGAAGTTATAACTGTGTGAAAGTGAGGGTGATCTGAAGCCTACCTCAAGCACGACTCACCATACTGTTGACATCAGTCGCGTGCACCAGCCATCCCTCCTTGAGAGTCTTGGCTGATTTCCTCTTCGTTTGCTTCTTCGACATCACGACTCGCATGAGGGGAATGTTCTGAGAGGGGAGGGGGGATCAGAGGGACAGATAGATCCCTCAGGGCAGATAGATCCCTCAGGGCTGATAGACCCAAGGTCGGGAGAGAGACCTCTATTGCTTCTGCTAGTTCTCGTATCGGATGGGTTATGTTTCATAGGCTGTTTAAATGTATTGAGACGTGTGCTAGCGTTCCAGAGAGAATTAGTAAGATTAATTGTGATTAAAACGATTATTGATTAATTGAAGGTAGTTAACATGTAGTGAATATACCTGACTCTCGGTAGTGTCGTCATCCTCTTCGGGACTCCTCTGTCCCCCTTCGTAGTTCGTCCCTCCCCTCTCAGAGTGAAGGGGGGCTGACGGAGTGGACGATGCCTTGCGATGGCCACTACGCGAATCACACCCGGAGTCATCGGCTGACGCTGAATAGCCACTGATAAGGGCTATACCACCAACCACTGGCGAAACTGCTCCTTTTGTTTCAATCAGCTGGATTGCAGTTTTGACAGTTTGACAAAGGAATTAAAGTGTGGGAATGGGAGAATACGGCACACAAGCTGTGAGAGGAGTGCGACAAGATAAGCGATGGGTACGGTAGTGAAGGTTACTGTAGGTGGGTGAGGGGTACGGTAGACAGGACTGACTCAAGCGTGAAGGCACGGGAGCGTGAGAGTGACACACTGTCCAATGGGATTGATGGCTAGCTAAGGATTAAGGTAGTGAGCCTTAGCTAAGGAAAGGAAAGCAATATTGAGACCCATTGGAGAGTGGGAAGTGAGTAAGGGAAAGGCTGCGACTGAATGAGGATACCCGTCGTATGATCCGAATCATAGGAAAACGACTTCATACGAAGACACTCGGTACTTCCACCGAACGAGGAAAGACCTTGAAGGAAGGGAGACGGTTAGGGGCGGGTTACGGTAGAGTGAGTAGACATCGAGGATACGGTATCGAGATATACAGGACAAGGGGATACTGTAGACTACAGTACCTTCACTCTCCTGTCCCACGAAGTAGGGTTGACCGGAGGGAGAGACACTGTTGCCGGGACAGTCTCTCGCCACGTGCTCCGCACACTTCTTGTGACAGTTGTACTTGCAATCTGAAGAGGATGCATTCTGGAGGATCCCAAGGATAACGACAACCGCAGATCTACAGATAAGACCTACTAGAAGGAAGAGTAAAGACAGACCTCTACACTGGATTCCCTGTCGAATGAGTCCCTTGAGTAGCTTCTTGCAGTGCTGACAGACCGTCGGTCGTTTGTACGAGTGAACTTGGAAAGTGTGAGGGACCTTAAGGGTTAAGATGGCAGTCCTCACTACTTATTAACCACTCTTGTTACAAAGAACGAAAGAGAGTGGATGCATACCTTAACCCGGGTAGCCTCTGCCACTTCCATCCACAAAGGACGCCCACTCCACGAACAACTCCGGTCTTTGCGCGGCATTTGCAGGTACTGAAGAGGGGATACGGTAAGGTTACTGTAGGGATACGGTAGTAGAAGATACTGGGATACGGTAATAGAAGAGACTCGGATAGGATGCTGTAGGAGAAGAGATTAAGATGGATACGGTAGGGTTACGGTAGATGAAAGACATACATTGCCTCCAACGGGATCCCCGCAGTCTGCTTCGGGAGTGACGAATATGTCGGGAGTGAGTTGAGAGGTGGATGCCCCGAGGGTTTGGGAGGTCACCTCCAGGTGACTCGTTCCTCCCATCGTCTCAATACCCTTCTTTGCCTTTTCTCTCTTTCATTTTTTCCATCTATCTAATTTTGTGTTTTTCCTTCATTTTCACAACTCCCACTAGACTGTAATCCGTGCACTCAGCGAAATTTCACCACCATACAGCATCTAGTGAATCATTCACCACACAAATTTCACCAGCCCGCTGGTGAATTGTGCTCCATTCACCAGCGGGCTGGTGAAATTTGTGTTGTGAATGATTCACTAGGTGCTGTATGGTGGTGAAATTTCGCTCAGTGTGCCAACGAATATTCGTACTGTACTTTCTCTCACCGAAGTGTGTCCCCTTATGGATCGTGAATTCTGGGGAGAGAGAGGAATGGCAGAGGGACGTCGTTGACGGCTTCCATTGCAGTTGTTCGGAATCTTCGAGGCGCAGCGTTTGTGGTAGTTGAGACCGCAGCCTGAGGGAGTGAGAGGGACATATTACAACTGGTTTGAATGTTCCGTCGATGAAGCGGTTGCAATCTGAGAGTAGATGGAGTACCTTGACACTTGAGTCCCTGCTTGACGAGTCCGAAGAGGAGTTCCCCGCAGAAGTCGCAGAAGGTGGGCGACTTGTACGAGTGGACGAAGAGGGTGTGCGGGTGCACTACCAGTCTCTCGTGGTGGGCGCATGCTGAACGCACTTTTTCACCTCACTCTTAGCTAATATTATTGGCGAGAGAGTTCCGTTACTAAACTCATTCCTACTTGCCTTTCTTCACACCGGTTCGCTCTCTCGTCGGAAACAGAAATGACAAACGGAGCCTTTTCTTCAATCATAACTACTCAATCATTATCACTCTCTGTCCTCGTCGCGGGTGGTCAGCTCTCTTCATTCTCTCTCAATCAAGCGCGCCCCTTTCAATCTCGGACAAGAGGACGAATCGTTCCCCCTGAAGACTTGGCGCACGAGGGAATTAGCGCTAAACCAGGATCGCGAGGATACTCAAGATCATGAACACCACGAGCTCAGTGAGTATTGACGAAGATTTGAAGTCCCCGACCTCTCCTATCTATCAAGACTCCCTCCTTTGGAAACCCTCCATTGTTAGCCCAGATAAACGGTGCAAAACTGTAAAACTGTGAAAAATAACTACTCTTCGAACGTTGCAATCACTACATCATGGGAATAGTAACAGTTGAATAGTTGAGTCCATCCGTTGTCCATCGTTCTAATCGTATCCCCCATTCCCTTCCCTTCACAACTCTCCCCTCATTCCCCCTCCCTTCTTCTCTACCACTTCCAACCCCTTCTCTTGCGCCTATTCCATTCCATTTGAGGGGCTCGATTAAATTGGAAGGAGAACACCAGTGCAAGTAATGATTGTGAACGAAAGTCATAGTTGCAACAGGCTTCATCTCCTCTCCCTCTCCCCCCCTCTCCTCCCTCTCTCCCTTAACATTAGTGTCTCCCACATTGCCCCATCACAGGCTTCCTCCATCTTCATCTCAAATCAGACATTGATTTGGCTGGAATGAGAGTAAGAGAGAAGAGATAAGAGACAAGTAGGGATGTGCATCCATTACTCATAATCTAATCCAAGCAGTCTTAATTCCCGATCGCTTCTTTCACCTTCTCCCCTGTTCTCTCTCCCCTCCCCCATGCCTACCATATTCCGATCATTCCCCCTCATCCTCCAATTCCCTTCACTCTTCTTCTTTCCCTTCCTTCCAACACAAGTCATTATAACTCCTTCGGAAAGGCTCATATTCAGTACGGAAGACAGCCTTATTGGAGGAGTTTGAGGACGAAGGAAGTTTGGAAGGGAGGAGAGGTGAGAGGGGAGGAGGAGAGGAGACAGAGGGCAGAGAGGAAAGGGAGGAAAGATGCTTACTTAACATACACTACTCCCACACCAAGGCTTGTCTTGTTAGGGAGCAAAAAGGTGGAGGGGGAAAGGGATAAGAAAAGGGAAGAAAAGAGGGGGAAAGACATGGAGATGTCAAGAGAGAAATAGACAGGGTTAATGTAATGAGGAGGATTAATTAGATTGGAAGAGAGAGGGAATAGAGAGGGTTTGAGGAGGAGGGAGAGAAGAGGGAAGAGGGAAGAGAGAGAGAGAGACTGACCTCTGATTATGACTTCTCTTGTAGATACACCACGACTACTCATTTAACGAAGACTAAGAGGGTGCGAAGGAAGGGGAGAGGAGGGGCGGGGTATTGGGAGTAAGGGAGGGGAGAGAGGGAAGAGAGGTAGAGGAAAGTAGGGGAGAAGAGGAAGAGCATGTAGGCATCTACTTCTCCTGTCGGAATTCAGAGAGATGGGAGACCAAAAGAGTAGGGTGTTTTCAGTGAGTTGTCTACCCTCGAGATATGGTTGAGAAAAAAATGTTCCGTCAGTCGTCTCATTCCTACTTCCGACGAGAGAGCGGAGCGGTATGACGAGAGTGCAGAAAAAGTAGGAATGAGTTTACTGACGGAACTTTTTCGTCAATAATACCACCACTTAGGCTAAATACAGAACTCACACTGTCTTCTCCTCCACCAACTTACCTTTTCATGTATCTCATCTTTTGCCAGTTTCTAACAATAAGTCTCCATATTGGTAAACAGACCTATGGTTGAGGAAAGTGTTCCGTCAGTTGTCTTATTTCTGCCTATTTCCGATTAGATAGAAGAAGAGAGTGCAGATGAAGTAGGAATGGGTTTACTGTCGGAAGGTTTTCGTCACTAATGTGTGGCTATGCATAAAGGGGACTGACATCCTATGACGATCTCGATGAGTCCGCCATCGTGGACGTCGGCTGAGGAAGTGACCAGTTGGAGGATGTTGATGGAACGGAGGTCATGACGGTACAGAAGGACGTTGTCGTTGAGGGACGACGAGAAGAGACCACCGTACTGAAGGGACGACGTGGAGAGGGGGAATAAAGGGTGGAGGGAACTGTAGGAGAGGAGAGCACACCCATTCACACCCCCTCTATATCGTACGCCGCGAAGACTGGTTGACAAATCCGGGACTGGAACGTCCAGTCCCGGAAAAAGTGAGACAATAGCTTCCTGGCTCAAAAAGGAATATTTAAGCCTCAATCATTATAGATTTGGATTCCCCATAATCGATTTCTATGCGAGGTATCAACAGATTTTGGAAAAAACCGCAATTTATATAGATTACGGTAAACAGTTTTGCGTGATACTCCAGACTACGGTACTGATCGATTTCGC
>LS898873.1:2554-16542 GCA_900490955.1 Micoletzkya japonica | reverse complement strand
CGTCCAGTCCCGGAAAAAGTGAGACAATAGCTTCCTGGCTCAAAAAGGAATATTTAAGCCTCAATCATTATAGATTTGGATTCCCCATAATCGATTTCTATGCGAGGTATCAACAGATTTTGGAAAAAACCGCAATTTATATAGATTACGGTAAACAGTTTTGCGTGATACTCCAGACTACGGTACTGATCGATTTCGCTTGTGTGGTGAGCGTTGCTTCGCCGATTGATTTCTGGTCGCTTTTTATTTTATATTTGTGATGTGTTTTCTTTTTACCTTTTAGATTATTGCAAGTACCTCATTGGCGTCGAGTACTAGAAGTTTGAGACGCGCAAGCGAAATCGACCTGTACCGTAGTCTGGAGCATCACGCAAAACGTTTTACCGTAATCCGTATAAATTGCGGTTTTTTTCAAAATCTGTCGATACCTCGCATAGAAATCGGTTACGGGGAAGCCAAATCTCTAATGATTGAGGCTTAAATATTCCATTTTGAGCCAGAAACCTATTGTCTCACTTTTTCCGGGACTGGACGTTCCAGTCCCGGATTTGTCAGTCTTCGAGGTGTACGATATACAGCATATTTACTTCTTACTAGCAAATCACTGCAAATTTTGTCCGTCTGTCTGTGTGTGTGTCTGTCTGTCCGTAGGTCGATTATCTCCTTTAGAATTGTGAATTTCAAAAAAAAGTTATTACAAGACCCCTATTCAATTCTTTATACCTCGGGACTATTTTTTGCGTTTTTGAAAATTTTCAAAACTGACTGAGAAAATCGATATTTTTGAAATTTTTCAAAAAATCTTCTACTTTTGTCAGAATACGTTTCAGACCACGGGGATCATTTTTGGTCAAAAAGTCATCAGAGAAAAACGTTTTCGAGGGCACTTTGGAAAAATGTGCAAAAAAAGTTGGCGCAGGGTGGATACGAACCCGTGTGCTCCATTTATCAAGCACAGCCTCTTACTTCATCGCGCGCTTTTACCTCCTTGCTTGATTCAAAGTATTGTACTCATTCCACTCCGAATTCTTGCGGTGCGCGGTTGGTCCTCTCTTCCCTGTTCCTTTCATATGTATGCATTAGCCTCCGGAAACATTGCCTATGACATGAAAAAGATAACCAAATGTAGTTGAGGTGTATGGAGAGCAGTGGGCGCCGAAGGCGCCAACCCCCTACTAACACACAAGCTTAGGCGATCCGTGAAGCGTGCCGTGGGAGCCCTGTGTTATGTGTCCAGGAGCGAAGCTCCTGCACCATATAAGCAGGGCGACCGCGGCACGCTTCGTGGATCGCCAGGTACAGCGTAGTTTTGCTAGTTGTAGGTGAAAAAGGCAAAAGAGTAGAACAATATGCGATTACAATACGAGATTGCAATATGAGATGAGGTGCATAGCCTTTTTTCGTCTATATCCATTTTTATCAATCTCGATCCACTCTTTGTCTACATAAATCACCGCAAAAAGTCCAGTAAACTCTCTAGTAGGATTGAGCCAGTCGTCAACTAATATTCCCCTCATCTTCCCTTTTTTCCTTTCCTCTCACACTCACCGTCTCGGCGAGGAATTCGAAAGCGAGTTGTCTCAGGTCCCGCAGCGAAATCTCCTGAGTCTCGAGGGAGATGGTCTTCTTGTGGATTCCTCAACAACCGTTACTATTCTCCGATGGTTTGCAATATGATAAGCTTGTATGGAGATGAATCTTCATTGTAGATAGGTTCAACCGTATGCGCTGGTTTGGCAGTTTCTACTATAAACCTAGGCTGGTTAAGTGAAAAATCATATTGAGAAACATTGACATTTCCCAAACCAGATAGCCTCTATCACAAGACCATTAGGGAAGCACTCCCCTAAATATCAGAAAGCGACATTTCTCTTTGCTAGGGAACCGCCTTCATGAGAATGCTTGAGAAGAGTCTCCCGCTTATAATAAAAGGCACACGAAACATAAACTACATAATGCTAAGGGAATAAAACATATCTGAAGAAAGAATGAGGATATTCTAGATGGAATAGTAACCATTTTCCGTCGCCAACTGTCTCTCTTTCCAGCCAGACACAAGTAATTGTCTATTCAGCCATTATACTGCCAGGTGGTTGTAGACACATATTGAAGGAAGAAAGAAAAGCTCACCCGACTGAAGTTGAAAGAGAAGACCAGCCATGAAGGGGAGAAGAAGAGACTGAGGGAAGGGAAGGAAGGGGGAGGCTACTCCATGGGAGGAGAAGGACACTGAAAAGAACGGAACGAATGGGGGATGAGTGACGAATACTAGGGGACGAGTAGAGGGATAACGGAGAACAGGGGAGATTTCGGGTTATGAAGGAATACGGGGGATGAGTAGACAGAGGAGGAGCCAGTGGGATAGGGAAATAGGTGAACCCTTTAGGGGTTACTTGAGAGTGGGAGTTACTTGAGAGTGGGAGTAAGGGAGTAAGACTAGACGAAAGGGGACGAAAAGGGTGAGGGAGGGAGGGAGTTAAGAGAGAGAGTGAGAGGGACGGTGAGTGACTACTCTCTAAATGAACATGCAGCACATATTGACAGGCTACAAACGATTGCCAAGGACTGCAAAATATTCACATGGACGAGGTAAGGGTGTGGAGGAAAGGAAGGGAGAGAGAAGAGGTGAAGTGAGAGGAGGAAGACGGGGGGAAACGAGAGAAGAGCGAAGGGATGAAGCAAGCAATGGAGTAAGACGGATAATACAGAAAGAGACAGATGGCAACGGCACAAATGAGAAGAAGCTTGAAGAGAGGGAATACAAGTATGGAATGGACATATCGAGGGAAGAGAATAAATACACCTGGAGTAGAGGGGAGAGGGAGAAGAGGGGACTAGGAGAGAATCTTGGCAGAGGCCGCGAAAGACGAAGAAGGAATAGAAGAGAAGGAAAGCTGAGACCCTCTCTCTCCCTATACGCGACGACACTGCGACGATTTTGACACGACTGCCCTCTGAACTAATAAAAGAGAAGAGGGGAGAGGGAAGAGGCAAAGGAGGCAGAGATGAATTGAAAGCGAGGGAGAAGGGGAGAGACAGGGGAGGGAAAAGGATGGATGAGGAAGCCAGAAGGCAACCACGAGGGAGATAAAGTTGGATGAAAGAAGAAGAGGACGAAATGAATAGAAGAGAAGGGGGAAGGGGATAAGAAGAGAGAGAAGAAGGGGGATGAGGAGTGAGAGGGGAGAGAAGTGAATAAAAGAAAATGACACACACACACTCACACACCCCTTCTCCCTTCTCATAATAGGAAATGACCAAACGAAGGGATCGATGAGTCTCAGCTACGAAAGGCTAGGACATTGATGAAGGGAAGAAGGGGAGAATGGGGGGAGAATAGGGGAGAGGATGAGGGAAGAGATGGGGTGTAGGAGAATCCGGGAATGAGGGGGAAGGGGAGATGGGGTAAAGAGAATAGGGGAAGAAAGGAGAGATGAGGGGTGAGAATAGCAAGAGGAGGGGGTGGAGGATGAGGGAGGGATGAAAGGGGAGGAGGAGGATATTGGGGGAGACAAAAAGTTTGTGTGTGGTCTAGCGTGTAATATGATGTTGACGGGGGCTGACTAGCAGAAGGTGAGAATAGGTAGATGAAGAGGGAATACGACCAGAATAACGGGGGATAGTGCAGTGGATAGGGACTCCTTAACAGTGAAGAAGGTAGATAAAAACGTAGTGATGAACAGAGACGTAGTTATAACTGTTGGAACATTTCACCTGCTTGAAAGAACAGAAGAAGGAGAGGCACGTAAGAAGAGAAACAAATAAAATTTTGACACCCTAAAAGTATGTCCCGAATGCTACAGTAGCCTTTTGTTCAAAATTTTTGAAAGCCCGCTAACATCTCCATCACTACTGGGTACTCTAGCATATCTGCATGGTAAATAATTGATATCTTTTTTTCATTTTGCCTACCTGAAATGCTAAGATATTGTGTACAAAAGTTGTCCCAAAACGAGGAATTAATTATCACAAATCGCCGTTTTATAAAGGGAATTTCAGTCATACAAGGATTTCTCGAAAAGGGTGAATTTGGGTGATATGGCAATTTGATATGATAGAAATGTAAGCGTCCTCTTCACGATAAGCCTAAACCTCACTCTCCCATCGCGTTCCAAAAAAAGTTATCCATCCGCAAACCTCTGAGAAAATCAAGTTTTCTATCTGACCTCCCTGGAAACGAGGTGTACTGTAAGACCTTTCGTCAAATTTTCGGGAGCAACGATCAGATTCGCTTCCCGAACTTCGCGTTATGCCTTGATTTCTGTGATATTTATGCATTACTTTTGCAACGTAACTACTTCTGAACACTTCTAAGCTCACTTGGCGCAGATACCATCTCTTGTCATCTATTTTCCACCATTTCCAAATTGCGTATTTGTTTTTCCTCTATTCTGATCGTTTGTTTTTCTTACGCAAAAAGCCTATATTTGCCATGCATTGTGTAAGACATGACTGTCAACGTATTCTACTTGCTTCACACAACGGTTTGGTCTTGCGAGACGGCGTATTCCGAGCCCCAAACTTGAAAACCTTTGGTTGCGTGTTTTATGAGGTTTATTTGAGCCGTTTCGCTCTTAGAAAGGCGTATTGCTTCAATATGGCAGTGAAAAAGCAGTTGACAAACGGTAATCTTGGCGACAGTTTGAGTTTCTGACTTGCATTAAACTGATTCATCTATCTGACCCAGCGTCCGACCTCTCCCGCATTCCGAATTAGTTTTAGCTATATTGCGCCATGGTTTTACATTATTTTTGGCTTTTATGTAACTTTTTGCATATGGGGTAAGCATACCTATTATCTGAAACAACTCTAATCCCGAAATAATGAATTTCTTCAAAGTCGCTGCCCTCCCTATTCGTTTTATTATCTTATTTATGATTTATAGTTTTATGAGTTTTATGATCAGTACTCGGTGTTCACTCGTTTTTATGTATTGCGGGGACCGCACTGGCATTATTAGATAGCTATTTTTTCATTTCGAGCTAGTTATTGAGTAGTGCCCCGATTCACCCATTACGCAAATGCGTCGATAAATTAATTAAATTATTTTTTGGCCGTTTCCTGTCTTTGCTGAATTTTGAAGGTGCGCGAATTTAAGAAGGAGTTCACCCGTCGCCTGTATCCTCTCACGATTTTTTTTGAGTCACTCTATCACTCTGCAATTCACCGTAAACAGGTAATTATTGTACATTTACCTGTCTGTGTTATTTACGTTTTCTCCTTGGGAAAATATAGGTACCTATGCATCATATCTAGGGGCTGCTATTAGAACTATGCGGCACTCAAAATACAGCCCTATTTGGTATGCGCAATAAACGGGTAAAAAACGGGAGGTTGGTTGTGATGCTAGTGCCGTGTGACATTTTTCGTCCTTCCCGTAATGTGTTGCATCCGTCTAAACTAATCTGCTCGCGTATGCAACGCACAACCTCGACATTCTCCACAATTTGCCCGTACATGATAAATAGACTATCTATATACGGGCAAGGCTATTTTTGCCTGTATTTTTTAATCTTTTACCGCTGTTTTTTTTCTTTCTGTTGTAGACGTGTGTGTTTTGTGTGAATGAGATTTACAGGCATGTATAGGAGATCCGCACCGTTACGTAAGTGCACAACCGGACACGAAATGAAGCGACGGGCAAAAAAGGGAGCGTTCCTAGTTCATACATCCTTCCCTCAACTTTTCTTTGGAAAAAGACCCCTTTACTTTCCCTTCTTCCTCTCGTTATTCCGAAGGCAGAACCGATCACTCTTCCCTGGCCACAAATTGTCGTTCGCATACCGGAATGGTCTGAAAGCGAGCC
This sequence comes from Micoletzkya japonica, assembly GCA_900490955.1. Taxonomy (NCBI): domain Eukaryota; kingdom Metazoa; phylum Nematoda; class Chromadorea; order Rhabditida; family Diplogasteridae; genus Micoletzkya; species Micoletzkya japonica. The sequence goes on along the minus strand of LS898873.1, from coordinate 10,736 downwards.
GAGAGGGATGAGACGAGAGAGGAATGTAAGTAAAGAGAGGAGTAGGGGGAGAGTGCGAGGGAGTGGAAAAGGTATCGGAGCATATACCAGTCATCTGAGTCGTGCATGGGCATGTCCTGTGTGCTCCTTCCTCTTCTTCTCTCCTCCCTTGTCCTCCTTCTCTTCCTTCCCTTATCTTCGTCCTTCCTCGATTCGCTCCTCTGTCCATGTTCGTCCTGTTCCTCCTCCCTTCCCTTCTGTCAACCTCGATGTGGTTCATCATGTGGATCCTCCACCCAACCACTTCCTCCATCCCCTTCGTTCTCATATTCATCACAGCAGCTTCCCCCACTTCTGCCGTCCCCACAGGTCATATTAATCATATAGCTCTCACCTAGCCTATTCGTTTAGATCTATCAATATTCCCTTCCGCAAGTCGCTCCGCTATCTCAGCCGGCTCTATCACCTATCCCACCTATTCCTCCTCAAAACACCCCTTATTCCTATCAAATGATGCAAAACCAAGGGTCATCTCAAGGATCACTAGAGTCTTCGTACTCTTCCGGTCCTTCCGATCTTTCCCAGTATCAGCCCCAACAGTCTCAATTCTCTTCACAAGCCGCCTCTTACCAATCGCAACCATCACAATCTTCACAGGACTACTCATCGCAGTCCTCCCAATCACTGTCGCAACCAACGCAATCCCAATACTCTTCACAGTCTTCGCAATCCCTATCCCAACCTACCCTAACACAGTACCCATCTCAAGCCTCCCAGTCTTCATCTGACTACTCTCAACAATCACAAAGGGCGGAAGCTCTCCAACCAGCCCAGTCGTCATCGTATACCCCATCACAGCCAAGACCTTCCCAATATTCCGTTTCTCCATCGAGTCAAGCGGCCACTCCCCATCCTACACTCGTTCAACCCAGTCCCTACTTGGTGCGTTTACCATGTTTCTTGTGTTTCAATTTCTTTTCTTTTCAGGGTCCAAATCAGCAACAGCGTTCCATGCCGAAAGAGGATTTAAAAGATGAATTCGACATCCTGGTTAGTTTTTTTTATTCTGTAAATGTTATTCTGTGAATTCTGTAAAAACTCATCTCAATTTTTGGAATTCGTTATGTAGCTTGCTGTTAATTATTTAATCCGCCCCATAGTATAAATACCTTCCAATTAGATCATACTAGATTCAAATATTCTTCCCAGAGCCGTGGAGAGGGGAAATCTACGAAAGTATCAAAGAGTTCTTATACTCCATTCACAGCTGAATATGAAGAAGACCTAGAGAGGTTTGGCTTGTGTTGTATAAATTTTATTCTTTGCACTTTGGAAATTCTTTCAGTTACGATCGGCAACCAGCAAGTAGAGAAGCTCTGGATGATTTGGATGATGTTCGGAGAGCTGTTAGCACCTAATATCAGATATCTATTACAGGGAATTAGTGAAAACGTCATTTACGATGACGAATTCCCGATGAAAGAGAACGATGAGATTCTGGCTCACAATCGGGGAGATGTCACTCTATCTGTAGAACAGGTGATGAAACAAGGAAGAGATGAGTTGATATGCAGTTTAGCTCGATGATAAGGATGGAGAGTTGGATATGACATCGATGCTAGCGAACGGATTGAAATGGATGAAGTGGGCTAAACAAGGAAAGCGAGCCAGGAAACACGACGCAAGTAGTTTAAAAGAATATTCGATATGATTCTTGAAATGTACGAAAAATGGCTTTTTCAGGATACGCACAGTAGTATGCCAAAGCACAAGTGTAACAGCGAGCAACTACGGAATATCATGGAAGAGGTGAGCTGTGGAGAGGATAAAGGGGATACAGGCTCTGCATACAATCGACCGATATGTGTCGACTAATCTCTAGTCCGTTGAATGGGAATTCACCCCATCTGCTAAACTAACCATCGGCTTTGTCGTGCCAACGGAATGACGAAGATTCGTTCTTTTGATTGCAGAAGATGGTGGGATCGCCTTCGGCCTCGAAACAGCTAGTATACTCTGCAGTCCTCGCTGCCTTCGGTCGATCTCCCGATGTTATCTGTTCTCGTTCCTCCTTCTCCTATATTGTTGTCTCCTCTCCCATTTTCTGCGAACATCACAAAACTCCATCTACGTGTTTTGTCTATTTCCAACCATAGCCTTCACATATTATAATAGAAGATATTCGTATGACTTAGTCTCTTTTTCAGGTCAGATTCCTGTACAGTTACCAGGCAAATAGCCTCATAGTGTTAGTCCGTTTCGATGTGGAAACGTTGAAACGTAGTATTTAGTTCCTCTTATTTCGCATCTTGTGCCTTTGTCATACGGGAAGCTGTTTTCTATCTCACATTCATCCAGCAATTGATCTATTGTTATGCAGTCATCAGCTAGAGAATAAAGGACTGTTGAGTAGAGAACTGGCAAGGATTCGGGGGAAGAAGAAGTTGGGGAAAGAAGGGGAGTATGGTGAGGGAGACTCGGTCATTTGAAGCGACCACTCGAGACATTACGCAACTCAGCCATTACCTATAGTCCATTATTCGAGATGACTGGTTGTGGTTTAGCGAAGGAAAGGGAAAAGCGGCAAGAGAAGGGAAGTGTGGCTATGAATGAAACAGAGTACTACTTACTGCCTCTAGACTAGCTAAAATTGATTCACTTTGAGGAAAGTTTATGACAGTATCCATTCTGATAAATATTTTTTAATGTTTACACAATAGTTGGAGATGCATGAAAAGGAAATTCGGAAGTCGAGCGTTTCGTATTGCCATTTTGCGGGATCCCTGAGCGTGAATAGAGAATAGTGGCAAGAGCGGGCAATGGAATGAGAACGACTCTTCCGCCTACAATTGGAGTGTCTCTCATTGAGTCTTGCTATCCCAACTCCCTTCCATTCTTCCACTCATTCCCTCCCTTACCACCTCCTCCTCGCTTCCTCATCTTTTTCATCTCTCTTAGCCAACTTAACTACTACCCTTCTTCCTCCACAACATCTTCACCTCTTTCGTCCTTTCTACTTTTTGCCCCCTTGAAGAAGAAGTTAAATCCGTGTGGAAAATGTTGAGCGAAGCGAGAAGAGGAAAGGGGACTCCTGAAGGGAATGAAGCCTATAAGAGGATCCACTAATGAGGCAGCGACGAGACATATCGTAACCTGAAGAGGAGAAAGAAACAAGAGATGAAGAGAGGGAGGGAGAGAGGGAGAGATTGGGAAGAGAAGAAGGAGAGGTGTATGTGATACATGGAAGATAGCAACGATTGACGTCAATCAAGCTTTGTCAATGGGAGGAGCGAGCGATGAAGAAGAATAGTGATATACACGGGATTATCACCTCGACAACGCTCCTGCCTGGCAGTCCTACCCGTAAGCAAGGTAAAGGGCTGCTACGCATTAATCCCCTTCCTGCCTAGCAGTCCTACCAATACCCGGACAAAGGGCTGCTACGCACTCATCTCGTCGTCGTCATCCCTTCATTCTGTAGTCCCGCTCTATCTCCCACTTCCCTCAATAGAGGAGATCACTCACTCACTCGCTCTCCCATTGTTTTCCCCTCATTCTGCCCAGCCTATTAGAGTTATCTCCTTCGACAGTGTCTGCCATCTCCCATCTTCTCCCTTCCTCCTTCCCTTCCCTCCCCTCATCTCCCTCCCAATGGCGAGTAATAGACTCGTAGTCGACCCTTCTATCCATCTCAATCCCTTCAAGGTGTAATTGCCAATGTCTCCGTCCTCTGCCTTTCCCCACAGGTTCGTTTCTTCTTCTTCTCCTATACATACCTTCGATTGTTGTGAGTGTTCAGGAGACTCTTCCTGCTGCTTCTATTACTATCTCCTGCGAGTGGCCGGAAGCACAGGGGAGGAGGAGGCAAATGGAGGAATCTTCAGAGGTACGATGGAAAGGGAGATGGACTCGGTCCGAACTCTGTTCTGATCTCTTGACTGCGGCTATATAGGAACGGAGAAATGTGAGAAGAAGGCAAAAGTGGAGGAATGCGATGCATGTGTACTGTTGACTTGTAGACATGCAAGGCTGCTTGTTCAGCTGTTTAGGGGAGAAAAAGAGGGAGAGGAGGAGGATGACGACGGGAAGAGGGGACGGGAACGAGTGGACCTCACGACCTCAATCTAAGCCATCCACCACCCTCCGAGAGACCGAGGGGATGAAGGCCTGTGATGCAGGCCCATCTCACGGAATCCCTCCCTTCCTCCTCTCCCCACTCCCTCCTCCCTCCTTCCTCCTTATTCCCCGGAAGGATCCTCCCCTCCTCCTTTTCCAAGGGGCGTATCCCTCAGTCCTGTCTGTGTCCCACTGAAAAGGACTATCTGCCTAGAATGAGTCTTCCCTATTAACCATGTCCCTTCTCCTCTTGATCCTCTTCTTACCCTACAGGTAAGTCTTCCATCTCTTTCCCTCTTCGCTTCTTATCCCCCTCCCTCTCCTTCATCCCTCTCCCCTTCCCATCCCTCCCTTCCAATTCCCTTTCCAGTCGTGAGGATGCCGCTTCGGACACGGAGATAATCCACGAGATGCTTACTCAGTCGGACTACGATTGGAGGGTTCGACCGCCCGGACTCAATCTGTCCCGACCGGGTATCCATTACTAAGAAGGGATAGGACAGGGTATTGGGAGAAGGTAGAGGGGACGAGGCAAGACTGCACAAGGGTCTTTTGGGAAGAAGAAGAGAAACATGTAAGTGAAGGGGTGAATGGGTGAAGAGTGTGTGAAGGGAAAGCGACAGAAATGGGAAGAAGTGAGAAGAGAAAGAAGAAGAATACTTGTAGGGAATCATGGACCGGTCGTCGTCGACGTCAATATGATGCTCAGGAGGTAAGATCTCTCCTGTCGTATCGGGGAACCCCTTAGGGCCAAGAATTCTTTGAGAAAAGTGCGAGAATTGCTGCGAGTAGTCTTGCACGTAGTAAGGAGATGCTAAGAAGAATCCCTCGAACGACTTCTCCTCCCATTCCTATACTCATCCCCACTCTCTTTCCTCTGCTCTCTCCCTCTTCCTCTCTTCTTCTTCTCCTTTCTCCGCTTGAACAAGCGTCCAATCACATTTAGCGGCACTGATCAAAAAGGAAAAAGAGCCGTGTGGAGATGGTCAAAACAGAGAGGAAAGAGAGACTGATAGGAAGAGGAACAGAATAGGGAGGGAAGAAGGACTGTGAATGTAGGGGAAGGAGTGACTTGTAGTATCTCGAAGATTGACGACGTCAACATGGAATACAGCGTACAGTTGACATTCCGTGAGGAGTGGATCGACGGACGATTAGCTTATGGAGTCAAGGGAATGCCTGGTCAGCTTATTATCCTTTCATTCCCATCTCTTGGGAACTTCTGCAATGAATAAGATCGGGGAAAACATTTCCACCCTTTTAGTAAGAATGGAGCAATGATTTTCATTCCTGTTGTGGAAGATGAGACTGTTATCGTTGAGCTTTTGCCCCTTAAGCCATACACTTATCCCGCTCTAAGCTACACTCTACGAGTCCTTTAATAGGCTACGAGTGGCTTCCCGACTTCGTGATTCTCCCTGCAGGAGAACAGATATGGATGCCCGATACATTCTTCCAGGTGAAGAAGAAGCTTGAGGATGAAGCTCATGCTTACTTGTAGAACGAGAAGAATGCTCAACGACACACGATTGACAAGCCGAATGTGATGATTCGTGTGCATAAGAACGGGACTATTCTCTACTCTGTGAGGATATCCATGACGCTGTCGTGTCCGATGCATTTACAGGTGAGAAAGGGAGGGGTATTGGGGGTTGGGCAATTTATGGAAGAGTGAATGTTGAGGACTACCCGATGGACGTGCAGATGTGTGCGATCGAGATGGGATCGTACGCATACACGACTGATGACATCAGTTCGTTGCTCTCCTGTTCATAGCCAAATATCCCATCTTGAGAGTACCTGTGGAAGCAGACGAATCCCGTTCAATTGAAACCGGGACTCGCGCAATCCCTTCCCTCCTTCCAATTGATATGGTACAATACGGCCTATTGCACCTCTAATACGAGTACGGGAGAGTATTCGTGTCTGAGGGCTGTGCTGGAACTGAAGAGACAATTCAGGTATGGTTTCTAGTAGAGTTTCCGTAATGATGAGTGGCATAGTAGGTGTACAAATCTAGTTGAAATTCCATGTCTTGAATTCAGTTACTACCTACTGCAACTGTACATTCCGTCGTCAATGTTAGTCATCGTCTCGTGGGTATCCTTCTGGCTCGACCGTACTGCCGTTCCTGCGAGAGTCACACTCGGAGTCACTACTCTGCTCACCATGACCACACAGGTACTACAACAATTATCGTAAAGCTATCTTGTATATCATCTGAACAAGAGGAATGAGATGTGATTATTTATTTATGATTTTCCACCATTCCCGTACCTACTTCCTCTTCAGGCATCCGGTATCAATGCCAAGTTGCCTCCCGTCTCCTACACGAAAGCTATCGATATCTGGATCGGAGGTATGCCTCCTCTTCCCTACCAGCATACAGTACCCCTCCCTCTCCCCTCTCATCCCTCACAAGTCTCCCATCCCTCTCACTTCAGCCTGTCTCATGTTCATCTTCGGTGCTCTTCTCGAATTCGCCTTCGTTACTTACATCTCCTCTCGCAACTTCTACCGTAGTCAGTCTCCCCTCATTTCCCATATTCCTATCTCATCTCATGTTGCCAATCTCGAGTGGTCATTACAGCCAGCAAAGTCGATGGGAAGGCGTCGTTATACGAAAGAAGTGAACAACCTCTCATCATTCCCAATAACCACGTGAATGCCACTTCATCTCATCAATTGGATAGACGAGTGTTTAGGTGGATGTGCGGATGAATGATATCTGGGTACGACAACCGGGGGGAGGACAGATATTCGTTTTGTCTACGAGGTACTGAGAGACATGGGAATGATGGGCATGGAGATCTATAGAGAATGATAAGCTTAACTTACAATATCATCTACAAAGGGAAAAGTAGAAAGCGTACATTAACCGTATGTCCAATCATCTTCACGTTCAGAGAGACAACATGGACTGATGTGAAGGAATGGTTCAAGAAGAACTTCTTTGTCAAGTGGATACGAAGCAAACTCAATGCCAATGATAAGGCCAAACGAGCCGATCTTCTGTCAAGTAAACTTTGCTTCTTGATTACCGTAACTCGATCTTTCACTTGACATTGAAATACTTTCAGGATTGCTGTTTCCGACGTTCTTCTTGGTATTCAATATGCTGTATTGGTATCGATACTATCGTCCCGATGAAAAGAAGGAGGGAGGGTATACGCCTGATGAACTTTGATAACCTTCCTTCACACCTAGATTTCGCCGTCTGAGTCGAATTGACAGTTTCATAATTTATTCAATATCACATTTACAATGCTTTTCACTTTATCAAGCCGTTTGATACGCTGTGTTATGCAAGAGAAATACGGGTTTATTCATCTTGACTCCTCAATAAAGTGCTTCTGAAAGGCCTTCATGCTAATTATCTGTTTTTAACAAAACATAGAAGATCCGAACAGGGGCAATCTTTCTAAAATTTCAAGCATTTTTTTCATAATATCATGAACTGATCATAAAAGTGGAAAATACCTTGTAAAAAGAAAAAAGAGCAGGGCGAAACCACTACAGCTTCTCATATGAGATCTCAGGAAAGAGAGCTTCTAAAGCTGTAGAATAACGTAGTGATGTGGGAAAAGTCAGTCAGCAAAGTACTAGGGATAATTGGAAAGTGCGAGAAAATGGGGTTGAAGAGTTCAGGAACAAAAATGCAGACTCGATCACCCTTTCTTTCCTCAAACAGATAGCGTTATAACGTATTACTGACTGGACAGTGAAAGCGAGACAGTATGAGTTGAGTGCAGAGATGCACCGCTAAAGGGACGACAAGACGCAAGAATAATAGACGAGGACACTATGATAATGAAGCCAGGCCACCAGTATATAAGCGAGTGAAGATCCCCGTCCCCATGTCATTCTCAACCCGCGTCCGTCCCCTACCCGGCTGTGATAAACTTGTCATAGCCTACTGTAATTGCATAAGCACACTGTACGTCTTCAACTGGCGACCAGTGATTCGAACTCCTAAGATTGGAATTAACATACAGTAAAGTACAGTAATCGTACCGTAATGTCGAACTCGGAAAATCCGCCGCCTACTGTAAGCAAGGCGCCGGAGCTACAGTATCTGGGGAAGCCG
>LS898827.1:226719-243185 GCA_900490955.1 Micoletzkya japonica | reverse complement strand
CAGGCCAAGACAAGTTAAGCGTTGTGAATAGGGGGGAAGAGTTTGAGGATAGGAAGGGGAGGGGTAACAACGATAAAAAACTACACGGGTGAAAATTGATTGGACTCTCTCTAGTTTATGGCTATCCTTAATATAGTGAGGGTTCCAGAAGTGTGATCCAAATTCTAGGTGGGGAAGCACATATGAACGATAACACTTGTCATCAGATGGTACGCAAAGCAACCTGTGACAATGTTCGGACAACACTAGCTCGTTTCTGAATTTCAGCATTTCAGCATTGAATTTTCGTACCTCGTCCCGACCGTTGGCCGGCCGCCTGCTGCACCCGGTCGAGAAGACGATCCACGGTCACTGACAGCCCGAGGACCGTCTGGTACGAGTTGACTACCCTACGCTGCAAAGCCAATTTGAAGGAGCCGGCCCCCGAGTACGGTAGCGTTTGAATTCGTATAGAACGAATATGGCCAGAAACTCGTGGTCTGGCGGCTCCTTCACCGCTAACGTTCATCCAATCAGCATCATACTCCCATTGATTGACCATAATACCATAGTACTGTAGCAGGTCTACTTTCCAAAATATTATCGGGAAATACTCATACTGTGGCAATAAAATGATATTCTGGCTAAACGAATAGCGTTCTTTCAAAGAATTCTACCTGTGTATCATCATCATGCTGTTACCTGCCTAGTGTATGTTTTTAAAAAAATGTAAAATAGTTAACAAATGAACTTGGACCAACCTTAATCCGGTTGAGGCAGTACTTGTGAGCCGTCAGCAAGACTTCAGCTCTGCCCCCGCTTCCACGGGGAACATTCAGAGTGGGAAGACGGCGGCCCTTCAGCGAAATGGCATAGCGATCGACGATGACGAAGAACGAGATATCTGCATTTTACGAACCGTAAAACATTTACGGTATATCTCCAGATCTCAACAAGGGCCTCTAGCTGGGCCGTTTGGCCCGTTAGATGATGACGCGTTATCTGACAATGAGAGGGTCGAGCACCCCTTGGCACTAGGATTTTCCTTTCTTAAAGGACGATGTTTGAGACTCTCCCGATGCATAATTTCACGCTGAATCCAATGGTGAAAACCGCTTGTCTATGCGATTTTTTGAAAGAAGTTATGAGCAAAAAAAACGGATTGTTCATTGTCTCGAGCGGCCCTTTTTTAGACGCTCATAGAACTCCTCAGTATGATGAGTCTGAAAAACGGTCAGCATATCCTTTGATAGCATTTTTTCTCTCTACTTTTCAATGGCTTTTCAATGTTTAGATCAAACTTTAAAATAGGTCTCCAAGTTGTCCTAATGTGAAGACAGAAATTTTCATTTTCTCGTTTTCATTCAATTTCGGTATGACGCAGAGGGATTCATTGAAATTGCATTGCAGATTCGGATTCCTCATGGTATTCTACCCCTAGAAAAGTCTTAAAGTTGTCTTATAAAATAAAATTCATAGTGCCAAGCTTGCGCTAGGCCTGCTCGACCGTCTCAGACAATGCGTCAAATGAATAACCAGGCATATATACTTGTGGAAAAGCGTCGAACTCAATAAACCAAAGTATCATAAATATGGTGGCAGCCCGCAGTAATTTCGTAAATACCCGGGTATAGGAAAAACGAACCCTTCACCCGAATGGATTCCTGCTGTGGTGGTCTCGAGTGTACCCATTCGACAACGTCGTCAACGACTTGCTCAAAGTCAAAGTCTTCATCCTCCAATGCCTTCAATTCGGGTGCCCTCTTGCCCACTTCCGAGAAGCCTCCGTAGAAGAGTGTCGTGAAGAAGGGCGAGAAGAGGGCCAGAACCTGCCATACACTCTATTACTGGACCAAAAAAAGAGCCATCCTACTGTGCTCGTTAGCAGTATGCCAAAAAATGGCAAATAATGAATGCTGTTCATCCTCTATCTACAGTAGCACAGATAATAGCCGAACTTTTGGCCAAGTACGGAACCTCTTTGCAGCAAGGAATCGATCGTCTACCCACCAGCAGTCTGCCATTGCGGAACTCTCTGAAGTAAACGTTTACCAGGATCTGCTTTAGTGATCTACGATTCTCCTGGATTACTAAAGCATCAGTTCCATACATGGGCAACCTTCCCCCCGCAATATTTTGAGAAACGGGCCTACCAGTGTACGAAATCAGGCCTACCAATTGAAATTTTGTAGGAAATATAGGCCTACCAAAGTAAAATTCCGAAAAAATATGGGCCTACCACCCATACTTCGGGTCGGTGCCCACGTATGATCAGTTCGATGAAGACTATAGCTTGCGATCGACTCTTTATGCCCCTCTAATGTTAAAATTACAAGTCCTCACGTGCCCTCTCTCATTTCCGCATGCTCATACGTGGGCACGCACCCGACTGTCGGGTTGGTAGGTCCGTCTTTTTGTCAGAAACTTAGCCTAGCAGGCATCGAATTGCACAAGAAACACCTTACTGGTGGGCTATGAAAAACTAAAATGAATACTCTGGCAGGCCCCAAACGGAAATAATTGCTCCCCCGTTTTCGTTCCATCCAACACGGAACCGATGAAGTAACGTTGCCTGAGGCAAACCGGAGCAACCCCAACTTACTTCTCAGTGTTTGTAGGCCTGTTCCTCAGCTCGACTTCGACTCCTTGCTCCTCCCTCACGAGAGACTCGAAGCCGTCCAAGCGAATGAACCATTCCGCGCCGCTTTCTTCATCCCTCTCCGTCACAGACTGACCAGCTGGCAACTAAATAAAATACTTAAAAGAGGCCACCAAAAAGTTTAACTTTCTCATTTCCTTGCACTGTTCTTTGCTCAAAAAAGTTTCACAGAAACTGAATAAGTCAAGAGAAAAGTCGAACCTCAACGACCATCTTATGATCATCGATAAGAATCGCAGCCTGGAGGGGTCCAGAGGATGACGTCACACGAATGGTCCACTTCCCAGCCGCGCATAGCGCAACCGCCCTTAGAATTAGAATCGCATTCCAGTCCACCCTCACATTGTATGCGGGGAACTAGGCTTCTACTTTTGCGCTCTTTCCATGCTTAAAGGGCCCCTCCGACCACTTTTTTAACATACGCATTTTTGACACCATTGAATAGCTCTCAGTTTCGAGTGAATGTAGAAACCTTGTTGAAACTTCGTCGTCGTTGAGAAAAAGCTGCGCAACGTTTTTTTTCTCATTGTCTGCGTCTCTTCATTCACTTCTTGTCTCTCACAATCAATTAACCGCTCGCTAATTTGCTGTACCTAGAAATGAATGAGGGGGGTCAGAGATACGAAGGTTTGTATGAAGACCGTCAACGCTGTAGTCCTACTCCGTTAATTAGCATAGAAATCTGTCCTTTGGAGCAGAACTTAATGAGCTTATTCCTTCCGCATACAGACAGTACTTTTCATACTGCAAAAAAAAACTCACACATTCGGTACAGTACTCCGCACGGTAAAGGTGACTCCGTCAGTCAGCATGCAGACGCTCTCCTCTGCCACGTCAACCACGCCCCCCGTTCGCAACCTCTGAACAGCTACGGTTGAGAAAAAAAGGTTCCGTCCGTCGTCTCATTCCTACTTTTGGCGAGAGAGCGAAGCGGCATGAAGAGAGTCCAGGCAAAGTAGGCATTCGTTTACTGACGGAACTCTTTTTCGTTAATAATTTTGTAAATAAAAAAATTCCTATAAATAAATAAGAATAATTTCGCCAATATGTAACCACCAAAATATGCCAAGACACACTCCATTATGCCATCACGTCTACAGCGACTTCAGCCTGCCCCAGCCTGCGTTTACTATGGCAACTATATCATATTAGAAAAGAAAAAAAAACTAAATATTGTAAACGTATTGTTAGGAAAATGTGCCCCGGCACAGGGCAATTTCTCCCAAAACAAAACCCGACCTTATTCGGCGGTTCTTCTTCTCCGCTTTGCACAGACATTACCGTACTCCTTCAATTTGACCTGCGCTTCAATCATGACCGGTTATCGAAGGAAGGTATTAGGAGAAGGTCTGAAACCTTTTAAAATAATGGATAAAAATAAAGTCGAATGGTCGGCGGTATACAACTTTATCGCTTATTAGAGACCCAAGAAAATTATTACCATAATCTTGCTAGCCAGTAATTAGAAGTCAAAATCCAAATTAGAAAGCAAACTAGACAATCGGAGCGGAACAAGATCGCAGAAAAACGGGGACAATGAGCTCGAAGGCCTAGTCAATCATGCGTAGTCAACGTTAATCAGGACTAGTCAATGTTAAAACATCGTTACCACCCCCCCCCCACAAAACAAACAGAGAGCTAAAGAATAGCATAGCACGAGGTATCACGGGCATCCCTAGGAACAGGCGATCCGAGATCTTGCTCGCCAAATACATGCGCCACCCTCTTCGCAAACATTACCGACCTATTCGAGTAGAAGACCCGCCCCTCTACCGTACTGTACAGCGCCCATCGAGCCGAAGACAGCTCCAAAGCCGCCCCGTAATCCATCATCGAACCAGGCCACTTCGGGTCCGTGACCTTGAGCCAAGTACAGCCGGGATCAATGCGCACATGGGCATCGCCTCGATCGACGAAGTCGTACACTTCCCGACCGAAGCGGGAAGTGTAGAGCTTCACAGAGTGTCGCTTGTAACGGCCGCCCCCCTCCGTGACGGCGATCGATACTTTGAACGGATCAAATCTCGCTGTCAGAACAGCCGCCCTCTGCAAAGTCTGATATCGTGGAATAAACGGCCATCCGGTGCCAGTTTCTTCCGTTCCAAAATGAGTGTCTAATTCTCTCACTTTTGCACACTCTCTCGCCAGATATTCAGAATGATTTTCAGAAATCCAGATGCAGAATTATACATGGGCACCAGGGGGGGGGGGGCAAAAATATAATCAACTACTGTATTCCTCCCCCTGATGGGCAGGGACCCGGTTCTCGAGTGACAGTCCCCTCGTTTTGTTAGAAAGTTAACTTGGCACGCACCACATTACGCTAGTTGGTTGGTTGTGTCCTCACTGGTAGGCCCATCGAAATCTCATTGAAAAAGAACAATACCTCCAAAAGTGCAACGATGATAGTCTTAGCTTGCATGTAGGAAGTACGATCGATCACGGGAGAATCTGACAATAAGCCTTTTCTAATTATGCAGAACGTGGAAGCAGCAATATGCGAACGTGAACCAACTGACCAATAAAAGATTGTGCGATCTCCATGAAATGGTCAATCGGCAGCAACATTCCACCAGCAGTTTTATACGAGTCTATTATTGCTTTCTGCAAATACAATGCCTTGAAAATGTGTGCCCTTTAAAGTAGGACATAGTCCACATAAATAAAGCACGACCATATGAGCAGAGCTAAGACATTAAAAATGCTTTACAAGCGGCACACTTCAATTCGCGATAGCGCAGTTCAGCTTGCGATAAAAACGAGTCATTCCAAAGGTATTTGAGGCGTGACGCGTATGAACGCGCCCATTTTCGTGGTGAGAGTTGTCATACGGTAACCATTTTTTAAATTTTTTCCGTTACAGTATGCTGAAAGTGTGTGCCGTTTTTAAATGTAGGTGCAAAACGGTCGTGAAAGGGTCCCTCCGACCATCTTATTCATTCATTTCAAGAGACAACCAATTAGTTAACGAGCGGTTAATTGATTGCGAGAGACAAGAGAGGAATGAAGAGACGCAGATAGCGAGAGAAATCTCTGCACGGCTTTTTCTTATCAACGGCGAAGCTTCAAGCAAAAAGGAGAAACTATGAGGCTCAGGACCACTACGTTCCGCCGGTCCGAATTATGCCCAATTGCGACTGTGTCTGCGTCTCTCCAATTCCCATGCTCTCTTACCTCCCCTCTCTCTCCTTTTGCACGCATGATCTATCCTTTGGAGCAAAAGATTGTGCAGGACTAGAGTTCTCCCGATGACCGATGGCCGTGTCTTCAAAGTGCAAGAATGAAGCGAGAGGGAGGGGGGGGGAGAAGAGTGAAGAGACCGCTGGCAGAAATGCACTTTAGATTTTTTTAGATCTTTAGATTTTTAGATCTTTAGATCTTTAGATTTTTAGATAACTTGGTCATCTGTCATCGGGAGAACTCTCCTCAGGACACTGAGAGCTATCTAATGATGTCAAAAATGTATATGGTAAATGGACAGCGTGGAGGGGCCGTTTAAGCACACCCCTCTTAGCACATTGTAAGGAAAGGGTGAAGCGTATCCGGAACCCATGACTCCGCGCGCTTCAGTGTAACATTGCTCAATTGTAAGGAGAGAAGCAAAAAAACACCAAACAAACCACAGCCCAGTCCAACGAGTATTTCGCGGCAGTGATCAATAGGCGAATTCTCGCCCCATTTCGATGAGGAATATTCAGAGTGGGAAGACGACGACCCTTCAGGGAAATGGCATAGCGATCGACGATGACGAAGAACGAGATATCTGCAAATAGTGGCTTAGAAAGATCTCCGTCGGAAAATCATTCCGAATATAGGGCGCGAGAGAGTGTGCAAAAGTGAGAGGATTAGACGCATTTTGGAACGGAAGAAACTGATGGATCGGTTTGTTCCACTACACTCCCCAAATATTTACTTTTATTTGCAAGCCTTGTAAAGCCAAACGATCTAGCTATTATAACTATGCTACCGTAAGCCGAGTACATGTCTAGAGTCTTTTTTTTCTCTCTGTTTAAGCCCATTGAATTTTCTGCGTTGTTCACTAGACCAACGTAAGAGAAAAATCGGCTGTGCCCTGCCCAACCACATTTAAGCAGATAGAACTGTAACCGAGCCCAGGTCTGGACAGGTACTTCAATATTATATCAAAGGCACTCTCTGGAAAACGAACCCTTCAGGCAAATCGTATCCACAGGTTTCGCGTGTATCCAATTCACGACATCACAAACTATTTCATCGAAAAGAAAGTCCTCATCCTCCAATGCTTTCAACTCGGGCTGCTTCTTGCCAGCTTCCGAAAAGCTTCCGTAGAAAAGAGTAGTGAAGAAGGGAGAGTGAAGAGCCAGAAGCTAAAAAAACCTTAATTTTTTTTCGCCAGAAGACCAGAACTACATAATTTCCAGTTTGTGAAAGCAGCTTATGGAAGTGAAAAACTTAGGATTTCACAAACTGAAGAGGAGAAACAAAAAAACCTCTTTGCAGCAGGGAATCGAACGCTCGCCAGCCTGCAGTTTTCCATTACGAAAAGCGCCGCTCCTGGAATTCGAGTTCACGGTTGCTTTCAAGTTTTCATCAGCACAATACACACAAACTAGAGCGACATGCCGACGATTCGCAAGCCAGAGCCGTGAAAGAGCAGCCATGATTTTCGATTTTTTTATCAACAATATGCGCCGCAGCTTCATCAACTCTTTCTGCATAGCTCAAATTATAACACAAGTTAAGCTATTATCCCCAAGTTAAGCTAGAACGTTCGGATAGCTACTTAGCTACTTACAATTAGTCCGTTCCCCTATCTATTCTCTTTCCTAGCACGGCTGCATTTCCGTAAACGATAAAGATAAAGCTACAATATCACGTGCATCATACGTGGGCAGGGTTACCGATAATTACTTTAGCACGGGGCCTACCAGAGTATGCAGTTTAGTTTTTCATAGCCTACCAATAAGGGTTCCTGCATAATTTGATGCCTACCACGCTAAGTTAGGCATCAAACCGTGAAACTCACCCGATTACAGGAGTAGCTATCTTTAGCGCGCAATACGCGTATTCGATAAGGATAAAGATAAAGATAAAGCTTTGCCCAGTATGTGCGCCCATGTACGACGTACATCTTCGGTCGCGCAACGCCCTTCCTCAGCTCGACGTGGACAATCTTCTCCTCGCCCGCGAGCGGCGCGAACGCCTCCAACCGCACGTTCCACTCCGTCTCCCGTCCCCTGCACCGCTTCTTCCCCGAATGATCCGCAGACAACTAAATGAAGGACGGTATCGTCCATAGATGGGGGGGGCACGGTTACCGCGGGTACCGTCGCTGGCTAGCTTACTGCAAAATAATATGCGCTGCTTGGCTACTAATCGCTGTGCACTGCAGTAAGTCGGCCCGCCAGACCTTGGCCACGTATGGTACTCCTCTTTCCCCCTTTTCGCCCCATACGTGGGCACCGACCGGAAGCATGGGTGGTAGGCCCAATTATTTTCGAAATTTTACTATGGCAGGCTCATCGTTCCTAGGAACTTTCCAGTGGCAGGTTTGATAATTTATCGTTTCGTACCTTGGTAGGGCCATTTTTAAAAATATTGCCGGGAAAGTTGCCCACGCATGCATATGTTTCGTCCTACCCTGTACTGTTCTCGAAAAAGCACGAAGACAATTAAATATTCAAACAAAAAAAAGAAAAAGCCGAACCTCAACGATCATTTCAAGGTAATCATCAAGACGAACCGCAGCCTCGAGGGGTTGAGATGCTGATCTCACACGAATGGTCCATTTATTGTCAGCACAAAGCGCGACTCTCCTTAAACGCTCCAATAATTCGACTTTTTACCTTATTTATTTATTTAGGGTTTTACTTGAAATCCTACGTGACCAAACCTCCCCCCGGGTATATTTTGACGATTCCTTGTATCTACAGTAAGTCAAGGACCCTGGCCCAAGCTGCTTGGACACGTTTGTTCTGCACAGCTGTAGGGAAAAATGCCAATTTCTCTCATCTAACGCAACGTCCGATCAGGCAATCGCGCCCATGCATAAGAGTAACTCACACGTTCCTCGCGGTAGCCCTCACGGCAAAAGTGACTCTGCCAGCGCGAAGATACTCCACATTGTAGTCGTCCCGTCGCGGTCTCTGAACAACCTCGCCTCACTTCCCTTTTCTATATTCTGCTTATACATTTCGTATATTGCATGATAAATTGTTATTATTATTATTTCAGCAAACTCAGGCCGGTCACAGCAAGGAATTGCAGACGCCAGCCCGCCGTAAGGGCTAGATCAGATTTTTTATCCCTAGATCTGAAGATAGCCTTTTCATGCTAAACAAGTAATTGTAAGTAATTCAGAAACTTGATGTAGAGCAAGAAAAAAAGGGTTGGTGCATAACTAACCTTCGCTGGTGGTTCACCTCCTCGCGGCGCATTCTCTGTGTCCATTACAGTAATGACGACCGGCCAGCGAGTCTATCGTAAACCACCGATACCGATACAGACGCCAATACAGAGAGCACAGTCAGGCATAGCTAGATTCAGTAACCTTACCGTACATAGAGACCGAAAAGCAGTCAACCCAATACTTCAGGGGGGAAATACAGTAATTTATTGTAATTTACGGGGTAGGACCCCTTCCGCCCGCACAGGCCGCCGTCTACTATGAAGTTACCCCTACTGCAGTGCGAAATTACCCCATCGCTGTACTAAATTCTCGATTTACATGGCTACCCTACCGCATCTGGAAAATGACCCCTACCGCGAAAATAATTTGATGTGTGAGTGTTTATCCTTTGACGGCGCTACACTACTAGGCATACGCATGGCTGCAATCCACTCTGCAATATACTTAGGTCTGGTAGGTATTCAAAGAACTTTATTGAGCATCAAAATCTTTACACAACTTTAACAACAAAGCAAAAGCGAGGAAAAAAAGGATATACCGCAAGGGGAAGTACGAAACGACAGTGTAATAGAGAAAAAAAAACAAAGAACATACAACAACAACAACAACGAAAATTACTTTAGCTTGGCTAATGCTATTGCACATGAAGAAAAGCAACCAGTGTGCCAACAGGGGTGGGTTACTGTAGCATCTCGATCGATACACCAAAGTGGCTACCGTACCCTACCGTAATCCACTCAAGCCACCGAATACGGGGGAGCGGGGTAGTCCTGAGACGGAGCGTTCTGCGAGGCGACGTTGAAGTAGATCAGTGTCTGAAACGCTGATACGCTGATATGAATGAACGATACGATGCTTCTCTAATTCGTCCCTGGTTTCGGTATTGTTATCGGAATCTTTGTCTTTTTTTCCATTCGGAATCTTGTGCCCTGGAACATCCGTTACTTTGATTCCAAAATGAGTCTAATTCTCACACTTTTGCACACTCACTCGCCTGATATTCGGAATGCTTTACGTATCTGACGTATCTTTTTATTCCACTATAGCGTAAATCTCCTTTTGATTTTTATGTAATGCAAACGAGATATAAGGTTAAAAAACAAAGCGATGACAAAAATAATAATAATAATATATTATTATTATTATAACTTATAATCCTGATGCATTATCTGCACAACCACCGATTCGCGTAGCGACGGACATTTCACCAATTCCTATGTATTATATTCTCACTTATTTCGCTTATTGATCTGAGGTGAAAATAAATGAAATGAAATGAAATGAAATGACGTACGCGAGCGCTGAACTGCCGATGACAGGCGTTGTACGCGGAGATGGTCGTGTAGTAGACGACGATGACGTACAGGGTAGTCAGAAGCGCCATGACGAACAGGACCAACGGGCCCACTGCAATCGGGTGCACTGGATCACAACGTTATGCTGCATAGAATGGATTCGTATGCAAATTAAGGGAGTGGAGGCGGCGAGAGAGAGAGCATGGAAATTGGCGAGACGCAGAGACAGTCGCAATTGCGGAACGCGGACTGGGCAAACGTCGTGCGGGCAGACAGACAAATATTTAGATTAGAGATAGATCGCTTATGGTTCCCTTCTTTTCACGGCCATACTTCGCGCCGAAAACGATATCAACGGAATTTGTTTTTACGGTAATATAATAACATTTGCCGTTGGTCCCGATTCTCACGCACGGAGAGCGCCAAATGAAGAAGAAGAAGAAGAAAACAAAACACAAAACGAGACAGAAATAGAAAAAATGCAGCATAAATCGTCTCTTCTCACTCTGTACGAGGTCGGCGGGCAGGCCAACGATCGAGGTGATACTGCGGACGGCCGACGAATCGGAGAAGGCGAGGAACATCGCCGTGGCGACGACGACGATCGTACACAGGACCAACTTGAGCACCATCTCCATCACCTCAAGCACATACGTATATGCCTTCTTCATTGTATTACGTATTACTCGCAACATGGACAGGTCGCAAAAGCGTACACGGCGGGACAACTGAGATCGCGAAAAGGCTCAAAGGCTCTTTTTGCGAGCTTACACAATTTGCGAGTTATTGTAGACGCGCCTTAGTTGGTAGATCCCCCCCCCCCCATTCCCCAAAATTCGGACCAGCTAGCCGCGAGCCGTGACATAGTCAAAAGACATGCTTAATCGCATTTAAACTTGTTGAGGACTGCGTGAATCTTATTACAAATATAAGTAAGGATAATGAAAAAAGGCTGACGTAGATGACGACGGCAAACATGGCCAGACACGACGATTCGCAGCAGACGCCGAGGATGGCGAGGAAGGAGATGAGAGAGGAGAAGACCGTCGCGGGAATCATCTGGCACGGAGAGACTTGGCTTACTTGGCCAACACGTTTCACTACTTTTAGCGAAGAGGTGAAGAATGAGATGCATGAGGCACAATCATTCTACTGACCAGTCTGCACATCTCTAACAATAAAGATTATGCATACACATATTGTCCTACCATTTTGCAAGTTCTCTTACAAAATTAACGATGACCACCAAACAGGCAGGACCTAAGAAAGAAATCAAATCTCATCACATTAGGATTCATGCCTAAAGACCAGAACGCATTCCGCAAAGTGGTTAGGCTATTTTCGCCTGCGAAAAAGAGTCACAACGCACCGGAAAGAAGACGACGGAGAGAACAGCATCCTCCGAGATCATGTATAGACCCATGAGAATGGCGCATACCTCAAGTAAATCAATCAACCAGTAAACATAATAGTAATGTATCAGATCCTAACGGGATTGCCCCCCCCCCCCGCACCTACTCTAGTCTGATTGTGAGCGCCCACGGTGGTTTCACGTAGTTCCCCACGCTGTATACACGCGTGTATATACCGTGGGTGCAAACGCTGATCCACGGTGGGCGTGGGCCCACCGTGGAAGATGCGTCCACCCCCTCCCCTTCCCCTGAAGAAGAAGAGGAAGAATAATCGGTCATGTATGACCAGAATAATGGTAAGATAACTTCAGCGTAGGATCCAACTACTTGTAACGGGACATACCGTAGCGGGAGCGCCGCACGGTCCCCTCTCCTTGGGCTCGTTGTACACAGTAGGACGAGAACTCATCTTCCTGAAAAAATAACTGAGCAAAAAATCTCGCTTACACAACAATAATCAAATAAAAAAAGCTGGATACTTCACGGTAGGATACGAAACACCCAAGTCAACGCGTCTCCAAAAACTGCCACATAAAGTTTTACCTACATCACAATACCAAAATATGCGCAAAACGTGAATTTACGAAAACAGAATCGGGCGCGGAAAATTGGCGGGAAAATAATTTTTTGGTCCGAGCGTTAACATTCGTCAATCTCTGTCGATAAATGCTGATTACGGTACGACTTTCTACAGTGCCTAAAATATTTTCTTGCCTTTTCTAGTCGTCGAAATTTTCTCAAACTTTCACGATTTTGTCCTCGTTTTCTGCTTATACTTGCCAAAATAGAAGTTATTCAAAATAACTGAGCTCGTTTTTTTTCTTTTAGGGAACTGTCCTTCTCCCATTCTCCTTTCACAAAATAGGCAATAAAAGATTTCATTTATCCAATTTATGGAGAAAAAACAGCAAAAAGCAGGCTCAGATACTTAAGCGAATCAGCACACTGTTTCAGTCCAAGCGTTGGGAGGGGTAATTCTCCTCACAGCCAGGCTTCGAACCCGTGGGGATAGGGTCAGGAGGCCGAGACACTACCATTACACCACGCGATGAGAGCGTACAGATAGAGCGTATGGCCACCAACATACCTATCCAGCCATCCAGCTCGCACATCACCTACCTCCCTTGTTCTTCTTTCCCATATTCCCTTATACTCCCAACAATTAATATAATCCACTTTATTCGCTATATCTGTTCGCAGAATCTTTTTCAGTGTTAGTAGGGTGTAAAAGCATAAATTAGCCATATGAAATGGGTACGAATGAGTAAACGCTGATGATATATGAGTACATAGCAAGATTGAAGGTATGACAAGAATACTACAACCGAAGTAGTGAATGTTCGAAGCAAGTGACTGACGCAGAACATACGATTCGTTTGCAACTCGGCCATATTCAAATGGCTATAGTTCGCTTTGAAACACAATCCGATGCAAATCGTATGCTCCACTGACACCTCTACAGTATCCATATGTATGCACATCCTTTCGTGAGTACGGTAATCCAAGCTAACATTTGCTATGCCGCTCCATGCATGGGTCATTCATTAGCTCGACTCTAATCACCTTCTACGGGTCCCTTTGATGGCTATGTTTCACGATCAATTGGTAAGTGCAACCTATGGCTTTTTATCATGTGGAGGAGGTGAAGTATAACCATCAAACGCCTCAATGGAATGCTCTACGCTCAATACGAACTCCTGAATCGAATCCGACCACTAGCAGATTTTCTTGGTTATATTTCATAAATTGCAGGAGGAAACAGTCTCGTGTTATAACCGATGACTGGAAAATGGGGAAAGTGGTCTAATTCGGCTAAATGACTCCGATTCAGGTCCACTCTCAATAGTGTTGCTGCCCGTGCTGAGATTGCCATTGCTGCTGCATCATGTATTGTTGTTGGGCCGTCTGTAAGGATAAAACTTTTTTCCCTAGAATCCTCTATATTCTATTCAGTTCATCATCCGTATTATCCCTATGCCTCTTGTATCTAACCACCATCTTCTCATCTTCTTTACACGATACATCCGTGTCTTTCTACTTCCTACCGTATCCCCTCTACCGTAACCCACCTGCGCCGGCATCCCTCCCATCTGTCCTGCGGATTGCATATTCGCCTGCATGCCACCTGACATGTCACCTGAATACCTCTTCTCCCTCTTCCCTCTTCCCTACCGTACACTACAGTTATTATGGCAAGCCCTGCGTTTCCCCAACGCTTCAGCATTTGTGCTGTAGAGACGTGAATGCGAGTTCTTTTAGCGGTAAGTGATGCACAACGTTTTGCTGCGTAGAATAGATTCGTATGCAAATTAAGAGAGTCGAGGCGAGAGAGCATGGAAATTGGAGAGACGCAGAGACATTCGGAATTTCGGAACGCGGACTGGGGAAACGTCGTGCGTGATAGAGTGCTACTAACGGATAACTGATTCGATTAGATTTGGCCGAAAGAGCGGAGAAGAATGAAGGGAAGGAGAAATGGAGAGCTTGCAAATGAGTCTCACTCTAGTACGTGGTAACAGTCCATTTTCAAGGACACTTTTCTTCAAGGGTGGATCGCTGGTTTGGCGCTCACTAGGGGAATCTAGCTCTGAAGAGAACTCTCGAGTAGAGCGTACGATTCGCGTTGTCGAAGTGATTATGTTTCAGGCGATATATAAAATGGCAGACCCATCGCTTATAGTTCTGGGTGAAACTTATTCATCAAAAAGACGCGAATCGTATGCTCTACTCTCGAGCACGCTTCGTCCACCGTATACCTTGCATCACACCGTATCCGGGGGGCGCGTTGATGCCTCCAACTTGTTGCGCCTGCTGCTGCTGCATCTGTCGTTGCATCACTGAACCTTTCCTCTTTTTTTGAACCAATGTATTCATCCAATTGCCTCTCATAATCCCGTTCACAATGCATTTCTACGTAAAATATGGTTGAGGAAAACGTTCGATCAGTCGTCTCATTCCTATTTCTGGCGAGAGAGCGAAGCGGTGTGAAGAGAGTGCAGACAAAGTAGGAATGAGTTTACGGACGGAACGTTTTCGTCAATAATAGCTAGCCCTAATTCGATCCGTTTCCCGTTTTGCCTAGTTCCCAAGCCTAATAGCCTCTCATTTTCCCCACTAACTCATGGCCTGCTGCTGCTGTTGTTGTTGCTGTTGTTGCTGGGCCGCATACTGTCCGGCAGTCATATTCGCATCGCCAATCGTCCGCTGCCCGTGTCCACCCGGCGGCCCGCCCCCCATCATCATCATGCCTGCCTGCTGCTGGGGCTGCTGCAAATAGTTGTATTATTATTATTATTATTATTATTATTATTATTATTATTATTATTATTATTATTATTATTACTATTATTATTGTTATTATTATTACTACTATTATTATTTTTATGATTCTCGCATCTTTATTTGCTGCCCAAACTATTCAATAGGCCTCATTCCAGAGGGCAAATTAGTAGTACTCCAATCCCATATGGTTCTCCGAAACCAATACTCTAAACTACGAATGGTTCTCATCACCCTCCTCCCAACCTACCGCATAGGCCATGGCCGGCTGACTGGGTTGCATGTAGGCCGTCTGCTGGGTCTGCGGCTGAGGGGGCGCCATCATCGTGCCTCCGGCATTGGCCATATGCCCTCCGGCAGCCGCCGCCACCCCTCCATTCCCGCCTCCGTACATCGGCTGGCCCACCTACAGTACATTCCCATCAGATACCCGTAATTCCTGGTCTTCGGTTAGCTAGTGAACAACATTGTTTTGGCAGATAATTTCAAACAATAACAGAAATAATAATAATGCAATATCGCAAAACGTACGAGTTGCGGCGGCATCATGCGCATCTTCTTCGCGACCGGCTCGTGATCTGAACCCATCTCCATCTCCATCTCCTGCTACCGTATAAAAATAAATAGGGAAAATGAAGCAATAAACGACAGCATTTCTTTTCATTCTACCGTATAGAACAAAACTACAGAACTAACTATAGAACTAAAGGAGGCATTGCTTCCTGCCCGAACCCTAATCATGAGCATGTTCAGTTTCACTCTTTCGAGCTATATATTTTCCGTTATTCTAAGTACTTTGAAAACCTTAAGTCAAGCAACAAAAAAAATGAAGCACTCACGGTTCATCATGGGCATCGTCTGCTGCTGCATCTGAGCCTGCAATGTGCCCGTCGATAACTACACTAAGCGACATTTCCCCAGCTAGCTGGGGGCATACTTTTTTCTCGCCATCCTCCTACGAAATTCTTGGGGGTAAATATTGCCCCAAGGTCACGTTCGCGATATTTCGCTCTGTGTAGGGTTGGACGAGCTCTTTTTTTTTGTTCTGGCAGAAAACTGTCTGCATCAGTGTTGAGTATATGAGTAGATCACTCTACTCTATTTAGTCTATTCCTCCGCACCTCCTCTCTCTCCCCTCACTTAGTTTTGTTGTTATGATCTCCCCTTCTACTCCCTTTCCCCTGGCCTATCCCTGTAAGGGATCCTTCTCGTCTATCTCTTCCCCTCCCTCGTCCT
Organism: Micoletzkya japonica; assembly: GCA_900490955.1. Lineage (NCBI taxonomy): Eukaryota > Metazoa > Nematoda > Chromadorea > Rhabditida > Diplogasteridae > Micoletzkya > Micoletzkya japonica. The sequence goes on along the minus strand of LS898827.1, from coordinate 226,937 downwards.
TCAATCCATTCCCTTCCTTTTCCCCTACCATTCCCCTCCACGGACGCAACACTGGCGACCAGGATAGTTAAAGGAGACACGCGTCATCAGGTATAAACCTTTTCGATATTTACCCCCACCCTTACCCACTTCCCCAAGCACACAATAGTCCGCGGACAGTTTATTGTGTGGCTTGCCCCGTTGGATAGTGTACGCATCCCGTGGCCGAGTGCCTCCGG
>LS898827.1:171859-222522 GCA_900490955.1 Micoletzkya japonica | reverse complement strand
TCTCAACGGCCGAAGAAGAAGACGGTCCAATTCAACATCGACCCGACCAAGAAGTCGTATCGTTGAGGTCTACGAAGATTATCGGATGATCGACCCCTTGGACCCCTTTGTGAGATGCTTTGCATCTAGAGGGGAGGTGTTGAGTATATGAGTAGATCACTCTACTCTATTTAGTCTATTCCTCCGCACCTCCTCTCTCTCCCCTCACTTAGTTTTGTTGTTATGATCTCCCCTTCTACTCCCTTTCCCCTGGCCTATCCCTGTAAGGGATCCTTCTCGTCTATCTCTTCCCCTCCCTCGTCCTTCAATCCATTCCCTTCCTTTTCCCCTACCATTCCCCTCCACGGACGCAACAATCAGAAGCGTAAAACACTTGTAAGGATGGCTGCGATTGAGTTTCTCCGTTGTCCTACACCATTTCTAAGGGAGCCTGTAGAAATGACAGGACAACACTAGCCCATGTGCCATGATTAAAAACATCGTGGTAACACCTGCTGCACCGCAGCCGCCTGCTTCTCGTCGTCCTTCTCGATGATCTCCCTCTTGGGATACGGTATGTCCAGGCCCGCGAAGACGTCCGCCGACGGCAGCGGCTCCTCCTGTGCAGGCAAAATATGCATTGCGAAATGCGCTTCTAACAAGGTGAGGAAGATGCCCATACTCTTGAACTAATCATATGGCGAGTTTTGGTGACACGAGCGTCACTGCATGATGCAAACGAAAATTAAGGAACAACAATGTCTTTCAAAAATTTTCTGAACCACATTTCACGCTAACCGGTACCCTTGTTCACTGCCCCCCCCCAAAAAAAAAACAACAACCGTGTGTCCAACCTTGAAGTAAGGATCCTCCATTGCCTCCTTTGCCGTTACCCTTCGCAACGGGTCCATCGCTAACAATTTGAGGAGTAACCTGAATGTCAAGATATTACTTTCATCCGGACATCAGGTACATACCGGAAGCTCGTAGTATTCGGATTAACTTTGTACTTGTCCATGTACCGCTGCAGGCTGCTGTTTTGAAAGCTGAAAACGCAATTCTCATTCGTGAAAGTCTCGGGCAGTCATATGAGTGATTCATCATGGCTATCATACGTGGACAGGCAACTCCCAAAATTTTGAAAATGGGAGTACCATCCCAAAAAACTGGCTACCAGTCATGTAAAATTTCTTTCCCATAACCATACCAAAACAATTTGTCCGGGCCTACCGGCTCGAAAATTCAGGCTACCGTACTTACGGGCGGTGCCCACGTAGGATGGCTATTCTTCTAACAACGACAATCTTTGCGACTTTTTTCTTCTCTCAATTTCATTTACACGCTCCCAAGTACCTAGAGGCACCGGAGGTGCCTAAAGAAAATTTGCACAGATCTCTAACCGTGAAAAAGCGTCGTAAAGACAACCCTACTAGAGCATACGATTCGCGTCTTTTTGATGAATAAGTTTCACCCAAAACTATAGAAGCGATGGGTCTGCCATTTTATATACATACAGCATAATCACGTCGACAACGCGAATCGTGCGCTCCAAAACCCTACGTCCTAATGCAAAAAAATTGGATTGACGTAGAACAGGGTCCGAGTGTTGTCTTTAACGGCGTACTTGGACTTTTTGAAGTCGGTCTGCAGCTTGGCGTACTCGGGCATCTTCTTGAGATCCGGCCACTCCGTCTCCGCCGGGTAGCCCATGACCGAGAAGATGCGACTGCAAAGGAGAACAAAATACAAATTCCCCAAGCACATTTGGAGAAAAGAAAAGACGATCAGAGCAGAAGATCATACATGGGTACGAACCCGACCCTGGGAGTAGCATACCGTTCATTCTTTTCAAGAACGTAACTTGGTAGGCACCACACTATGCACTAACAGTACGCCTCCTTGATAGGCTAATAGACATTTCAATTGGTTACCTGGTAGGTCCTCTCTACAATATTTGAGGTCTGCCCATAAATGCATAAAATCGTAAATGGCCAAGACCACCACCAAAAAAAAGCAAGCCCAGCGCGCCTTACTTGAGCTGGTCGTGATGGTACGGACTGGAGGCCTTGATGTCCTCATCACGGCAGAAGAACACCGGTTCGGAGGTGATCAGCTCGGCAAAGATGCAGCCAATCGCCCACACGTCGATCGCCTTAGGAATCAGAGCATTGCATACATACGTGGGCAGGGTCTGCCGGTAACTTACTGCATAATTTTGTTAAGATATTATTTTGCAGTGAGCTAACCTATACATGGAAAAGTTTTGCAGTAAGTTACCCAACCACGGCACCTGCAACCATGCCCACATATGATTGCATACTAGGGAGCGGGAAACGGACCATTTTCATGATTACGTTTCATAGGCCTGCCCTCTACAGGCAACAGCTGCTGTTTACATGAAACGCAGCCGAAAACGCGGTCCGTTTCCCGTTTAGGGGAAATAAAGTGTGTAGAATGCAATCGTAGAATCTCAACAGCAAACATGTGCCAACCTTCGTGTAGTGCTTCGCACCCAGCAGTAGTTCGGGGGCACGATACCAGAATGTGACGACAACCTGATAGCAAGCTTTCAGCCAACTCTAGCACAATAAAGCCCTTTTCTAATAAGGTAAAGAAATTCGTAGTCCATCGTTCAACTATCAATGCTCTTGCTAGAAGTGCAAACTGATTAATTAATTGTTTCCTCGATAATATTTATAATCCTAGCCACCTCAAGTAGTACAAAACAGGAAACGAACCGGATCAAGATCGGACAAGGGTTTCAGCGGGTTGTGGAAGACTCGCGCAAAGCCCATGTCGGCTATTTTGACTCTGCAATACTCCTTGCACCATACCCTTTCCGTATCTGTATCGTATCGCATTTTCGCACTTTCGCATTCAGCCCCCTAGATTATGAACAAAGCAAAACAAAACCGAGATAAGCTACTCTCAAATCACATCACCTTTTTTGTTGTTTTCGTCTACGGTAGTTAATAATCTCTAGTACATAGCTTTCCCCCCAGACACGAACCTTCCCCGATCGAGACCCGTCCCCTCCCCCATCACCAGGATATTCGCGGGCTTGAGATCGCGATGGAGTACCCAGTTCGTGTGCAGGTAGTGAATGCCGTCCAGGATTTGGAAGAGCACGGACTTGACCATTCCCACCGCCACCTCCACCTGCAAAACGGCTCTTTTTTGCAATACACATAATGCTCTCTAATATTACGGAAATGTCCCAATACGCTTGGCCGCCGGTACTGTATAGTATTAGCAAACGTAGCAAAAGAAGACTGTAAGAAAATCTCGACCATCCTGATGCTAATAAGAGAGTAGAACAAAAAAAGGAGGACGCTAACCGGCTGCTTCTTCGACTTGGCATTCCGGTGGAACTTGATGATGTGCCACAGATCGTGCTCCGCGTAGTCCAGCAACAGGAACACTTGCGTTCGGCCGTTTAGCTGCGCAGAAAGGTCAGTCAAACGAGGTCAACGGAAAGTCAAGGGGGAACGGATAAACCAACCAAGTCACACGTGAGCAGCTTTCCCACTTATATCACTGGAATAAATCGACCAGCCAGTTTCCTTCCGTTCCAAAATGAGTGTCTAATGCTCTCACTTTTGCACGCACGCTCTCTCACCTTATATTCGGAATGATTTTACGACGGAGATCTTTTTCATCCACTATATGAGAATGAAGATATGAAATGAGGGCTGAGAGAACCGGCCACACACCAACCTTCCGGTCACTGGACAGGAACACGCGCTGCAGGTTGATCACATTGATGTGCCTGCAAAGCAGTGAATAATACAGTTTGAACAAAATAGCACTTTCGACAAGATACTCATTGTTAGACCGCCCCGTATAAGCCAAAATCCCGCAAACTCCCTCCCTCACTTACTTGAGTTCTCTCAAAAGCGCGATCTCGCGACATGCCGACATAGAGAATCCCTGGCACTCAATCAGCTTCAGTGCGTACTCTTTCGCCGAGTACTTCGCCCCCGCCACCTTGGGCACTGCCTTGTACACGTGCCCGTACGTGCCGCGACCAATCTTGACGAAGAGTAAATAATCAATTTACTTATCTTATTCATTCATTCATTTATCCACACTGCTATCTAAAGACATATTAATAACGAGACAGGGCATATTTAAGACATAAAACAGTAGGTTGAGAGAGTTAAACGGGAAACTTTTTTTGACTGTTTACGAAGTATTGGAAAGCGTGCTGCAGAAAATAACCTTGTTATTGTAAACCGTTGAACAACGGTTAGACCACAGTAGTAAGCTACTCGCATACGCTGCCCAAAATCATTCTTTCCCGTTTCATCCTTTTAATCTCCCTATCCAAATGCCGTGCCTACTAGGGACTGCTTACTTATCTAAAGGATGCCATCAAGGAATAAAGTACCTTGTTCCCCTCATACTGGAAGAGGTCCTCCACTCGTTCGCGCGTCCTGGCCAACTCCTCCTTGAAGGCATAGTCGATCATCGCTACATGGTTGCTCCCCCGCTCGAAACGGGGGAGTTAGGGCTGACCTGCAAAACGCCGGTTCTTCTCGATAGGATAGATTACGTATGCAAATTGAAAAAAGGCGAGAGAGCATATGAACTGGAGAGACGCAGAGGCGTAGGCCGTTGCGGATGTGAACAAGCTATGTGTGAGGCAGAGATCTAGAGCCATGTAAGACGTTAACGGTATAGCAAGTGGACATGCAAAAAGACATTAGGTTAAGAAAGCACTAACGCAAAGGCTGTACTAAGTGCAGTTGCTTGAGATGAATTACTAATCCCTAAATCCTGCCTCCGTGGTGTGCCGGAGGATGAAGTAGTGCGGTGAGTGCACCATAAATTCTGCTCTATGTAGTCTTTTCCGGGGAACAGGCTCACATTCTACCGTAATCAGCGATGCCTTAAAACAATAATTATTGCTAAAACAAAGTTCCGTCAGTTGCCGTCATTCTAATTTCCGATAGGAGCGTAAAACGGTATCAAGAAAATGCAAGTTGTCCAATTTCGATTTTCCGAGTTGTCCTTTTCTGAGTTGTCCAAACACCGCGCACAACGTTATGCTGCGTAGAATAGATTCGTATGCAAATTAAGAGAGTGGAGGCGCGAGAGCATGGAAATTGGAGAGACTGGTAAAACGTCGCGTTGCGCTATTCGCACTCCAATTATCTAGCTCATAAAGAGAGAGGAATGAAGAGAAAGAGAGACGGAAAGCTTAGGCACGTACCCCGGTCGACGACTTTCATAGCAAGACTAGTAGCCAGTTGCCAGCAAAGTTTATCTGACGCGTCAAAACGGATAATCCACTGAGTGAACGTAAAGCTCAGAAGGGGTGCATTGCACAAGAGAAGGCTGTGTACAGTACGAAGAGATACTTTAAGCGAATTGAAATCACGAATCGTGAGGTAGGAGACATTTCTTGTGCAGGGGTAAAGCTGGTACTAAGCAAAACAATTAAGGTCATTGAAATGAATCCATAATGGCTAGAAGGCACGAAGGTCTCCGCTAATAGACACCTACGCAACATGGTATTGACATTAAGCAACCTTAAAACGAGGCCAAATCCTTCACCCTACTCTAAAACCATCCCTTGAAAACAAAACAAAAACTAACAAATTTAAAAAAAAAGTATATTCAGAAATGTTGTTGACCCTGGTGAGTCTGCCATTGTTGTTGCATCATGTATTGTTGTTGCTGTGCGGCAGCTGCCTACAATTCAACAGGATTTTTCGAACCTCACAGCATTCCGCGCGGTGAAGAATTTTTGTCTAATATCGAGTTGATCACTATTTTTAAATTTTCTCAAGAGTGAATGAAACAATTTACACCAAATTTTGGGAGCTTGTTAAGTTAATAGAGATGTACTTAGGTTTTTAAATTCATAGATATTCGATTATTGGTTGGCCTACAGGATCGGATTCGAAAACCGTCATTCGCTATTATGACGCTTGGAATGCTATGACTTGTGAATTATATCTAACTGGAAGTCAGGATTTATGCGTCGTGCGCTAGAGCATCGTGGTGTGAAATGCTTGCAAGGATGTCGACTTTAATGCTCTCAAATTATCTAAGGCAGGTTTTACAACCCTAATGAAAAAAAATCGTATTCGTCTCACCTGCGGCACTAGCCTCGCTCCTCTTCCCATACTCATCTGCTGTGCTGGCTGCAGACCACCTATACAGTAATCATGGTTTCTAGAGAGGCATCCGTATCGGCGGTCCACTATTTCGTACCAAGCGTGATTTCATGTCTAGGCAAGATGATGTATACGTGTGGCTTCGTAAGGAATGACAACAGCGCACCGAAATCTGCTACAAAGTCTGACAGTGTTACCTTGCATCATACCGTATCCCTGCGGAGCGGCCATCGTAGTTTGCTGTTGCTGCTGCTGCTGCTGCATGCGCTGCTGCATCACTGTAAACAAAAGCGCCTCTTATAAGGTAGTCCTCAACTTCTCCCGCTATCCCTCACAGCGATACTGCTCTTGTGTGGTTATCTCGCTTATAGTAATATATGACATTTTAATAATAATAATATCTTCTAATATTATTCTACTAATATATGATTTTTTTAACGAAATATTACTAATATGTATATCCAGCCACTCCCCGACTCACGCATAGCGTGTTGCGCCTGCTGGTGTTGCTGCTGTGCGTACTGCCCGGCCGACATGCTCCCGTCTCCGCCCACTATCATTACGCCCGGCTGGGCCGGCTGCAATCGGGCTTACTTCTTCCCCTCTATATTACAGTATCTCTTGATTTCCTCTTCTGAGAGCTGCTCTACAATGTACTCTAGATGTGTTGACCTAGAGAGAAATATCTTAGGGGAAAAAACGATTGAACTATTAGTGATTGCGGGTGAGATGAGAAGATACGCATAGAACGTACATTGAACGCCATGGCTGGCTGGGGTGGTTGGATGTACTGGGCCGGTTGCTGAACCTGAGTTGGGCCGGTAGCTACTGTGGGCAGCATGGGCCCGGTCGACGTGAACGATGTATTGACCTAGAGAGAAATATTTTAGGGAAAAAGGGATTGAACTATTAGTGGTTTCTCTAGCCCGGGCCATGCGAGATTACGGTTGGTTCATTACGTTTTTTTTGAAAGTATTTCTTTGTTATTCGTAAGTATTTCTTTGTGTCATTGCCCTCGGAACTTGTAATAGCTCCATACCAGCCAAGGCCACTATCCGCTATACCAAACCGAACGCAATACGTGGGCACCGACCCATAGTATGGGTGGTAGGCCCAAATATTCGTGGAATTTTACTTTGGTAGGCCCGATTTTGACAGGAATTGTCAATTGGTAGGCTCGAAAATTCACGATTCTGTACATACAGGAAGGCCGCCCACGTATGAATAGCTCACCATCTGCGGAGGCATCATGCGCATCTTCTTCGGTTCTGGACCGCCTTAATTATGCTCATTGAGACGATTCATTGTTACTTGCTACTTACAATTAGGTTACTGCTTTACAATATCGTAGATGTGAAAAGTTTCAATTTCGAGACTATCCAATCGTAGGCTAGAATCAAAGGTATCCTCACAACCTTACCAATGGCCTTCTGCTGAGCCGCCTGCTTCTGTGCCGCGGCCTTGTTCTCGTCGTCCTCTTCAAGAATCTTCCGGTTGGGATACGGTATGGGCAGACCGTCGAAGACGTCCGTCGTAGGAAAGGGCATCTCCTGAAGCAACAACTCTATGATTAACTCCTCTTACACTCACATTTTTACAGATAAACTATCTCGATAGACCTTCATATATGTAAAATGTGGTTCGAAGGGAAGGTGGAGTTATAGTGGAATAATCCGATCCGTCTGTTACTTTGAATCCAAAATGATTCTAATTCTCTCACTTTTGCACACTCTCTCGCCTTATATTCGGAATGATTTGCCGACGGATCTTTTTAATCCACTATACCTTAAAGAATGCATCCTCCATCGCCTCCTTCGCGGTCATTCGCTGTAGGGGATCCATCGTGAGCAGCTTCAACAACAGCCTGTATAAAAGAGTCAATGTAACGTTCAACTCTCACTACTAGCCCAGATAAGATATGTAACATTGCAAGACACTGCATCACTTGTTAGCGAGTTACAGTCATATTGAGATAACTAACAAGGAGAGGTTTTAACCTTGCGGAGAAATTTGAGTATGAGAAATATTTCTTCTAGTGTAGTTTTCCATGCTGATTCCGAATTTGAAGCTTAAAATTTGCGGTCCAAGAGTATATTTGAGATAATGGGAATCAAAGTGTGCAAGCCTCTAATGTTTTATCTCTCAATTTTTCACTTGTTGAAGCTGTTTAGAGGTTTTAAAAGCGCAGAATGGATCGCAACTTCAAGGGAGAGATAATTTTAGAAATTCTATTCACAACGCTGTCCGACGATATCTTAAAGCTTTCAAGGGGTTAGTCAAGCATATTTAGCTGTAAAATGCACATAAGCGAGTCACGGTGTAATCTCAATTATCTCGAAAATACTCTTGGACCGCAAATTTTAAACTTGATATTCGGGAATCAGCACATAAAACTGCATCAGGAATGGTGTTTCTCATATCGAAAGTTCTCCGCGTGGTTACAAGCACTCCTTGCAAGTAAAGTTTTTACAATTTCCTACACTTTTTGATCAAAAAAACTGCAATAAATTAAGCAGTGCGAAACTGACTTGAACCCAGAGGACTCGGCCGACATCTTGCACTTTTCGTGCATAAATCGATGGAGGCTTGACTTCTGGTACCTTCAATTTTACTTTGCATATCGCAGAGAAACCTTCATTTAATACCGTATTCAAAAAGGCACAATAGCGGAAAAGAAGCAGCACATTGCAACTCACGCTTCCTTCTTGAAGTCCTGCTGCAGTTTAGGATACTCGGGCATCTTCTTGATATCCGGCCAATCGCTCTCCGACGGATAGCCCATCACGTTGAATATTCGGCTGAAGGATGCTTTTGATCTTAATGATGACTAGGGAAGCTCGATCGACGGAAATGCCAGCCTCGATCACCGCTCTGGCTTACTGTAGCTGGTCCCTGTAGTACGGGCTGCTGGTCTTCAGATCCTCCTCCTTACAGTAGAACAACGGCTCGGACGTGAGCAGCTCCGCGAAGATGCACCCGATGGCCCACACGTCGATGGCCTACAGCAATCTTGCTTCTGTCTGCGGGCATACATGGACAGCCTTCCTTCCCCGCAGTATTTTGAGAAAAAGGGCCTACCAGCGTACGAGATCACGCCTGCCAACTGAAATTTAGTAAGAAATGCAGGCCGGCCAGAGGAAAATTCCGAACAACTATGGGCCTACCACCCACACTATCGGTCGGTGCCCACGTATGGTCTGGGGGCAGAAAGCAATATCTATAGAGAGCGGGAACCGGACCATTTTCATGGCTATGTTTCCAAAAGCTTGCCTGTATAGGCAATTGCCGTTTATGAAGGGACATTTTTTTTTTTACTAGTCCTATCACTTTATCAAAGCGAGGACGGGGATGGGGTACAACGGGGAGCTTGGACGGCTCCGGGGTGGAATCTCCCCTGGGGCAGTTGACGGGGGAGACATGGACCGCAACCGAAAACTTGGTCCGTTTCCCGCTCCCTAGTTACTTGGGTTCGCAACGTTTCTATCTATGTGCCCAACTCTTATCTCTCAAATAGATACCTTGGTGTAATGCTTGGCTCCCAGCAATAACTCGGGTGCTCTGTACCAGAAGGTCACGACCACCTGCGCGGAATGATGCAAAACTTCCAACACGATAGCAAAGCGTATGCTAAACGAGCGAAGAGAAAACGAGAATAAACTGACAGGATCAAGATCGGAAAGCGGCTTCAACGGGTTGTGGAAGATTCGAGCGAAACCCATGTCAGCAATCTTCACGCTGCAAGTATTATCTTTACTGCGGTTTTTCTGATCCAATGATGGGTGAAGCATAACCATCAAAGGTATCTTATAATGACTTTCAACTCCTATCAAGACCACAAAAGTCAGATGATAAAAGAATGAGGGCAATGCGTACCGTCCCCGCTCACTGGGCGGTCCCTCTCCCATAACCAGGATGTTCGCGGGTTTGAGGTCCCTGTGCAGGATCCAGTTAGTGTGCAGATAGTGGATGCCATCCAAGATCTGGTACAGTACCGACTTGACCATGCCAGCCGCTACTTCTACCTGGGATTGAGGGGATCTCAGAGGGAAGAGGAGATTACGGTAGCAGTGAAGCTTAACCTACTGAACAGCCACTATTAACCTGGTTTTAGCCTTCGAATAATAGTCCTTCAATGATGATAATGACTACATAATCGTTATGCATTATCCTTTTATGCTAAGCGAATCACTGAATTCTAAGCGCATTCGTACTGGTTGCTTGTCCTGCTTTGCCTGTCGATGCTTCTTGATGATGTACCACAGATCGTGTTCCGCGTAATCCAGAAGGAGATAGACCTGGAACAGAAATGAGGAAGTCAACAAACGATATAAACAAAAAAAAAGAATACCTTTCGATCGCCCGGACTCGACAGGAATACACGTTGGAGATTGATGAGGTTGGGATGCCTAAACAATCCAGCTTTTCATTACGTTGGAGATACGGCTACAGATGAACCACGTACTGCTCAACTATTCTCAACCATTGCAGTAGTCATAGGACAATTACGCCGTCGAATTCTCCCGCTTTATGATGCGCAAGATGAGGTCCCCCAAACATGTCACCAGATCGCAAGCACGGCAAACAGAGGCCTACCTCCATACATGGGCACGGACCCGACCGTCGGGTGGTAGGCCCCTCATTTAGTCAGAAACTTAACTTGGTAGGCGCCTTATCGTTCCAGATTATTGGTAGGCTAACTAGAGCCTCAAGTTATTCAATGGTAGGCTCTAGTTCCAAGCAATGGACGGCAAGGCTGCCCACGTATGCCTACCTCAATTCTCGTAAGAGCGCGATCTCTCTGCATGCCGACATCGATGTTCCCTGGTAGTCGATCAACTTGAGTGCGTACTGCTTCGCCGTGTACCCCGATCCGGCCACCTTCGGAATCGCCCGGTACACATGACCGTACGTGCCCCGACCGATCTCAAACATTCAAAATTAGGACACTGTGAAGTTTTAATTTTTTCACGTCCCTTTATAAACGGTTTTTGTCTATGCAGGCAGGTTGTGAAAATGGTCCGTTTCCCGCTCCCTATTCAAAATCAGACCCGCATTCGAACCCTGGATTACCTCTTAGTTTTCAAAAAAATCCAAAAGTAGATCGTGACGTTTAGTGCCTACAGTAACCTAGTACTAAACTCGAATCTGCTCCTAGCATAGCTTATATATGACATTTTTCTAAGCTTCTACACTTAAATGCTGTGCTAATGGCGATTCTGCATGATGTTAGTAGGCTCATTGACCGTAAAAATAATTCCTTCACCTTATTTCCCTCGAACTGGAAGAGGTCTTCAACATGTTCGCGCGTCCGCTCCAACTCCTCTTTGAAAGCAGGATTGATCATTCTACAAATATGTCAAATATACGTTGATAAAATATCGGGAGAGAGATAATATATGCAAAAAAATACCTTAGCTTGCGCCGGAAAAAGCATTAAAAGCTAGACAAGCTTATTGGCTGGGCTTCCAAATACGGAGGTTTGGCTTTAGTGTAACCAGGCACTCGAGACCAACCTTTATAGCATTGTCAGCTGAGATTGTCGACCATCTTCATTCTGGACAGCGCAACGTCGACGTTGACCTCGAAATAGTAAAGTGTCGTAGCGGTAGTGTGGAGGTTTCTGCTGTTTCATCAGTTTGCGATAGAAAAGTGGAAAACCCGGCTTGGATGTTTATCCAATTCTATGGCGACAGCATTAATATAATAGGTATCAGCTTGAGCCCTATAGAGCACTGCACTGTCTTGTAATCCACAATTTCATAACTTAGCAGAATTCACGCAGATCACAATGAAAAATTGAGAGCCGGGAAAATCATGACTGAAAGACGGGCCGGGTTTTTGCCGCATTTATAGCAGCGTGGTGTGGAGATTACAGTAAGCTTTTTTCATGCTTTAAACGGAAAGACACGTCAAACTTTGCTTCAAACCAGCGCTACTGGGTCATTGCTTAGTCGGTTATCATGGTTACCGCCAGCTAGAGTTGTCATTATCGCATCCGACTGCTCGTAGAACTGTTATTTTTGACAATATCATTGTGATTGTCAAGTGATGAGTGCATTGTAGGAGGCGGATGCTGCGTCAGGCGGCACTGTTCCTCTTGGTGGGGACGGCTCTGGGGGCTTCTCCGGACAAGTCAGTCATCACTACGCTCGCAGCCAAATGGTCCTCCACCTCCTTGGTTGCCGAAGCCAGGTAACTTCTGTTTTTGTACTATTCCACGCACTGTCAGGCCAAAGGACTTCGGTCAGGAAACCTCCGGGTTTCCTGACCGAAGTTGTTCGGTCAGGAAACCTCCGGGTCCGGGGAATCGAAATCAGTAAGGCGTTCCACGCATAATTCGGTGCATACATCTCACTATTCTCGGCCCTGCGAAATTCAAATCTTGGAACTTTGCCAAAAGTAGCTTTTTAACATAAATGGCTAAACGACTATCTCAAAATATTTGACCATGGAATATGTATCTATGTATTTTTAGTAATGTAACGGGAACCACCGAAACACGTAAAACGCTCGTACATGGGCAACCTTCCCCGCAATATTTTGAGAAACGGGCCTACCAGTGCACAGCCGGATGAAAACAATAGGACATATCCGATTATTGTCTTGAACGGAGAGCAAAATTTTGCTGGATGCTGTAGCATTTTTAGCTTATATTTGACCTAAATTTGAAATTTGGCAAATTGCCAAGTCAAAAGTCCATTCCAAGCGAGGGTAGGACGACCGGTAGGGTCATCCGGCTGTGCAGTGTACGAAATCAAGCCTACCAATTGAAATTTTGTAGGAAATATAGGCCTACTAAAGTAAAATTCCGAACAAATATGGGCCTACCACCCACTCGGTGACCACGTATGAAAACGTTACCGCGAAGTAATAAGAAGCTTTCAAAATTTCGAGTTTTGCATTTTTCTTAATTAGTGTACTACCGTATGCCGTGTGCCTTTTGATAAATCTCACTTTTGACTACAAACTACGCAAAATTGCACGACGAGCTTAAGCGAACGGCTGACGGTGCGTGATATTCCTTACCCATCCAACCCGTCCTTAGTGTCTAGTTATTTGAAGCTTGTGTAAAATAAAGGTTAAATATTTGCTAAATTCAGTGAGTTCATCGGCCGCGGCTCCAACTCTTCCTACTGGCAGTATGTGAAGAACGTGGCCGACGCGATCGGCAGCGACAAGTGGACAGCATGTATGCCTTTTTAAATTCACACTTTTCAAAGAAAGAATAAATCACAGAATTTTTTGCTGTTATTTTAATTTTTTGTTGCCGTTTGAAGGGCGTGTTATGGACATGAGGAAAGTGAGTGAATTATACTGTAAAAAATTATGCTTTAATCCCCGTTTCAAAGGTAATCTCTTTAATTCGTTGTTCAATTCAGTGACAACGGAGAAGCGGTACGAGATGGCTGTGAAGGCCGCGTCGCCGCTACTGTCCCAGTCGGCCCTCGACCTTCTTAAGTTCTCCCTTTCCATCCGAGCCGCCTCCCCGTCGGTGCAGCTCTTCCAGCAAGTAGGATGGGAGGGCTGTTCTTATTTCGAGACCCTGATATTAATTAGCGATTGGCAATCGAGTCCTTTTGGCGAAGTTTCATTGCGTTTGGTAATGAGAAAAAAATGGGAGATGCGTCTCGGTTAGGAGTGGTGCGAGTGCAGTTGTACGATATATATATATATATATATATATATATATATATATATATATATATATATATATATATATTTGCACTCAAAACCTCAATTTACGCATTTAGAGAGCATGTTTCAAAAAAGCTAGATAGTTCTCGAATGCAAAGAACGTATGCCGTAGGTGGGCGAGGAGTACTCCAGCGTGCTGTGCGATGCCTTCTTCGACATCCACGGGATAACCGGGTGTACGGCCAAGGAGTTGGAGGCTGCGGTGGACAAGGCTGACAAGGGGTGAGTGAGCTTTTTTAGTGTTTAAATCAGAAATTATTCGAAAATGATGTAAAAATGCTTTTTTAATATCAAATTTTCATAAGAATGCCCGGGCTAGTTATGTTTTTAAACTTACATTGTAAAATATTAAAATTGCAGAAAGCCCGTGGAACTGCTGTCGGTGGACCACGTCCTTTCCTTTGCCCCGTCATCGGACGAGACCCCGCTTACCGTCATCGTCTACGGAGAACTGGGTACGCATCTTTTTTCCTTGTAATTTCTTCTTTTCTTGTTTTGTCGTGGTCACTCGCTTCGCTCGTCATAGAATAGTCAGCCTTTGGTATAGTATGCGATAGATTTGAAGTATAGCGTGGTCATAATAACTGAAACCGGAAATAGAGCGTACTATTCGCGTTGTCGAAGTGATTATGTTTCAGGCTGTATATAAAATGGCAGACCCATCACTTATGTAGTTTTGGGTGAAAATTATTCATCAAAAAAGACGCGAATAGTATGCTCTAATCGGAAAATGTTCCACTTTGTAGGCTCTGCCGAGTGGCTGGCGCTGCATGCCTCGGCCAAGTCAGCCGCGCGACAGGCCAAGGGACGGTACGTCCACCGACACTTCAACAGGGTACGCAGGCTTGCTTTGGCTTATTTGAGTATGTTCTTTTAAAGATTAATCATTTAATGATCTAGTTGTTCATTCAATTGTTGCAGAAGCTGAGCGAGGACAAGGTGGCCCTGTCGGGGTACGGCGTGGAACTGGCCATCAAGAACACCGAGTACAAGGTGTGGAAGAGCGCTTCTCGATCATAGTTTTTAGTTTTTTTTTTCTAGTTCAAGAACCCATGTTATGCAGCTCATCAAGAGTACTCTCACTTCACGACATTTTAGCCTAAAGTGCTCGTATTCGTGCATTGTGGGGCATTTGTGGTCTGCAACATAACCAGGGTTGAAAAATGCCTTTGCTATGTGAAAGGTAACGTAGTATTTGATGTATGTTTTCAACATAAAGATCTGGATGACTGGTATAGTGAAGTAAAAATATCTCTCACTTTCCGTCAGTTCATCATTCCGAATATCTGGCGAGAGAGTGTGCAAAAAGGAGAGAATCAGACTCATTTTGGAATCAAAGCAACTGACGGACCGGTTTATTCCACTATATCTGAGAACGAGATTGATTGTTATTCAGGCGGAGGACGACTCGAACAAGAAGGACGAGGGCGTGCAGGAGGACGAGGAGGACCTGCACGGATTCAACATCAAGCTGCTCAAGTTCGTCGTCCTTTATCGTGCTCATATTAATTATTGTATCATCTCTCTAGATGATGCTATTAATGTGTTTGGCTGATCATTAATTGCAATAACTATTATTGTTGTTGCTAGAGAAAAGTTGGTAGTTCTCGAATTTGCATCCTACTATATGTTTAGTAAGATGTGTGGTCCTAGTCCACAACGTTTAATGTTGCCCAATAATAATGCTTTCCCTCCAGGGAGCTGCATCCCTCGGAGAAGGACGCCCTCTCCTCACTCCGAATGCACCTCAAAGACATCGAGGAACTCGCGCCGCTCAAGCAGTGGCAGGTCCAGAACCTGGCCTATCAAGCCGCCCAGAAGGTTTGTGTTAATATTATTACTTTTATTATTATTATTAATATTTTATTTATTTTAAATTTTATTTTTTTTCTGAATTTGTAAACCCTAATTGCATAGGTAATGAACGCGGAAGCGCCCGAGGCCATCCCTGTGCTGAAGGAGATCTCGCAGAACTTCCCGCTGCACGCCAGGTTGGTCTTCGTTTTATCTTTTTTATTTTTTCTTATGAAATGACTAAGTTGCACCTATTTCTTACGATGCGTTTATGCTATTTGCAGGTCGCTGTCAAATGAGAAAGTAGAGGAGGCACTCAAGGTCGAGGTTCAGGCCAATCAGCAGGCCTTGAGCGAAGTGGGCATTGAAGCGGGTATGTCATCTTCTTCTTCTTCGTTTTCCATCTTAAATGCAATTATTAAATATTATTGAGATGATCTAAACTACGCGTCTACGTTTGAATGTTTTTAGATGCATTGGTTTTGTAGGCGAAACGTCGCTGTACGTGAATGGCATCTCGCAAGACGTGGACTCACTCGATCTCTTCCAACTGATTGATACCCTCAAACAGGAGGAAAAGCTGGCTACGGGCTTCTTCAATATGGGATTCAAGGTCGGATTATCAGTTACATAATTTTCCAGTCGTTTTCCGCATTTTCCATTTTCTTCAATTCTTGTAAAGGTTTTTTTTTGTCCGATCGCACGTTAGAACGTTTGCCTGAGCCATAGGATAGTGTGAAATGCTTGTAAGAATGGCTGTTTTTGATTTCCTCTAATTATGCTAAAAGCAGATATGGCAAAACATGAACATCCTTTTCTTTATTCCAGACCGAATACCTTCCGATGCTGTCGCAAATGGAACTGTCGGACGAGAAGGCGAACTATGCGGTGGATTACCGCCAGTCCGAGCCTTTCGTATGTTTTTCTTTTTTTAAATTATTAAGTTTCTGTATTTTTAAATTTGTTATATCTCTAAAGCCCCTCAATATCTATTTTTTTTATTATGATTATGAATATATTGCCAAACGCATATGCTAATTTTAGTTCCTCAACAACCTGGACTCGGACAAGCGCTACTCGCAGTGGGCGAATTCGGTCAAGCTCATGCTGCAGCCGTACTACCCGGGCATGATCCGGCCCATCGCACGGAATCTCTTCACTATCGTATGGTGTTTAGAATCATACGTGGGCAACCCCTTCCCCGCACAATGTTTTTTTTTTAAAAAACGGGCCTACCAGTGTACAAAATCAGGCGTACCAATTGAATTTTTATAGAAAATATAGGCCTACCAAAGTAAAATTCCGAAGACATTTGGGCCTACCACCCATACTTCGGGTCGGTGCCCCACGTGTGTTTAGAATACTGCTTTTAGCGCAGACATATTTTCAATATGCATTACTGCAAATGTTCGGTTAAGTGATACAGTACCTTGATCATGTTGATGTGCAGGTAGTGGTTATCGATCCGAAGGACGCTCTATCGAGGGACCTGCTCACCTCGCTCTACATGTTCTACAAGCACGAAGTTCCGCTCAGGTTTGCTATTTTTTCTTTCTTTTTTCCTGATCAATCAATTGGACTGCAATTGGATTGCTTTGAAGCTTCAATTGATAATGAAAATTATTAAAAGTCAGCAGTGCAGCATGAGAAATGTTGCAGAATCGGCGTTGTCTTCTCCGTAAGCGATGATCCCGCGATTTCGGGCAGAAATGATGTGGGCGTGGCTACGCTCAATCTCTTCAACTATCTGTACCAGGAGAGGGACCCACCATCGGCATTCCAGGCTATCGTCAAGGTACGGCTGCAAAATGTATAGCTAAATGGTTTTTTTTAAAGTTGATTTTCCTGGAGTTCTGAGAGTGTAAGTGAAAATGCGTCGTAGTCCCGATTGACTAGTTATAACATTGGCAAGAGATAGACTGGCGCGAGAAAACAAAAGTAAAATGGGCACTGTGGCTAAATAGGTCCCATTGGGGGGAGTGTTCTGTTCTTCAGCTCTTCTCGCAAGCCAAGGACGATCTCGGTATCGAGGACGTCAAGCGCTTCTTCAGCGCCAACTTTGCCGCGGATGCGGATTTCGACGAGGTCTTTGGACCGAAGAGCGAGTATGGCAAGGGACGGTCGGTGAGCGATAGTTTTGCTGCTTTATTTTCATCGCTTTATTTACTTTTTTTCCCATTTGATTCTCATGAATTCCTTACTTTTCATAGTTTTCGATAACACGACAGCTCCGCAGGTCGGTCGAGAATTCCTGACCAAGACAGCGATCGGAGATGCGCCCAAAGTTCTGCTCAACGGATACGTTCTTGAGGACGATGGGGTACGGTATTGTCGATCCTCGCATTCAAAGTTGCGTTCCGATGGTAATGATACCGTCTTCCGTTGTTTATTTACACTTTTGGCTATGTACTTATGCTATATAACGCAATTCCGATCATGAATGCGCGGAACGAAAATTTGAATATGAGAACCGACAATAGCCATTGGGTGATAATGCAGGGAGAAGGTGTTTATTGAGAATGTGTACGTGGGTGAAAACGATCAGTGTCTAAATATCGTCTACACTAACCTTTTACATTGCACAGGGAATAGGTAAAAAAAGATCCGTGGTATTACTGTACACCTTTGTTGCAGTTGAAACAAGAGAAACTCGAAGAGACGGTGATGATGGAGATTATGCGGCTGACGCCGAAGATACAGCGGGCCATCATGAGTGGAAAGCTGACCGATCGAGGTACGATATCGAGGGGGGTGATTACCGTAGTCAGGAATTGCGAAATGCGAGAAGGATACCCACCCGAAAAAATGTCATAGGGACGGACGGGGAATATTGGAACATGACAAAGATTGTTGAGCAATTCTGAGGAGCCCGTTTTCGTCAATCAGACCTCCTCTGAAAGATGGGCTTTGCAGTGAACGTGGCCAATTGGCTGGTCGAGCAGCCGGATGTCATGCCCCGTCTGAACAAGCGCATTCTCGACGCGCCCAGCACCAAGAACTACATCGACCTCACGGATACGACGCGTGAGTTGCCCCCGAAGTGTCAGTATCGGCGTATGGGTTAGAAGGCCTCAACTTCTGGTACATTGCAATTTGCAGTTGTTGCTCAAAATGATGCTGTGTCCTTTTAGGGTTAGCATAGGGCTAGGAGTTCTTTTCCAGGTATTAAGATAAGCCATATATGGGCACGGTTGCAGGTACCGTGGTTGGGTAGCTTCAACTGCAGAACGTTTTCTAGTACTGGTTAGCTCACTGCAAAATAGCATACATAGTAGCTAAACAGTGCGCTCTCTCTGTATATGGAAGGACCATTGCAGTAAGCTGCCGACAGACCCCTTGCCCACGTATGAGATAAGCCAATAATCGTATCGTTGCAGCGTGCACGGCGAAGACGACGACGGAGTTTGTCCGGCTGACAGAGGAGAAGCGAGCCTCGTGCATTGCAGAGCGGGTACGGTACGTGCAGCGGGGAGAGGAGGACTCGGCCACGAGACCCGTCACGCTATGGGTAAGGCGGCGGGGGGGGGGGGGTTGAGAATGTGAACTTCTCCAGAATGGGAACGTTAATGTAGACGAGCTAGTGGGCTACGAAAGGGGTTCACAGCCTCAGTGGAGGACGTTGTAACCGGTGTGGAAGCAACATTGAAATGGTGGTTGCCCGTGCTACAATTCGCGGTAGAAAGGCGCGGTAGAAGAAAAGGTTTCGTCTGAGTCATTCTGCACCTTGCTACCCGAGAACAGAGCAGGCCAGCCCATACATGGGCACACGGTCCGGACGGTCGGGTGGTGGGCACCTCGTTTTTGACAGAAGCGTAACTTGGTAGGCATGACACTATATCAGATTCCTCATTGGTAGGCTAACTAACGCTTCAGTTTATAAATTGGTAGGCCACAGGCTAAGATAATTGACGGGTAAAGCTGCCCATGTACGGGCTAGCAGAATAGGTACGGTTGGCGTAGGGATTACTGTAAGAGGGCAATGATGTGCAGGTGACGGGCGACCTGGAGACGGAGGAGGGACGGGGGTCGCTCTACGCCGCCCTCAAGCACGTCAAGCACAGCAACAACCTCCGGGTACGGTACCGGGGGGCCTGGGTCCAAGTAGTATAGCTATATCTTGCACACTTTAGCGAGATGTAGCACACCAATAGTTAGTCGTACTACGGTATAGCCTTCTTGATGTGCAGGTGGGCCTCGTTCTGAATCCGTCGGACGACGCGAAGACCTGCAAGACCTCGTCCATCTCCTTCCTCGTCCACGCCGCCTTCCGAACCCTGCCCGTCGAGAAGGCGAAGCTGTTCATTCCGAAGCTGCTCAAGGTATTTTTGCAGCTCCTTGCAGCTTTATTCAGTGTTGTTTTACGCAAGATGGAACCTCATTTCTGCTCGAGCGTTCCCTAGCGTCGTTTGCCTTAACAGTTTTCTTTTCATGATTCATTGTTGTTGCACTTGCAGTGGGTAGCATAGGGGAGGGAGGTAGGTGGGCACGGTTACAGTCTTGAGGTTTAAATTCGGTTGCTTTTCGACGATATGTTTCGTTGTTTTTTGGTGGCCAGATGCCTCGCGGTTATGAATGATGTGTGAAACATAAGCATCAAAAGGAACCGATTTTAAACCTCTATTACAGTCACCGTGTGGCAGTCTGTGCTGCTAAGACCATCTGATTGCAGGAGGACAACGTAGCGGCTCTAGCCGCTGGTACGGTAAAACTGGAGGATCTGGCCGTCTCGGGCATGGATCTGGCCGGATTCCTCAAGGAGAAGGCGCTGCTCGACTGCGAGAGGATCAAGATGGAGGCGAGGTAGTAACTCGTAATTATTAATAATAATAATAATAATTATTATTATTATTATTATCAAATTATGAAATGATAATTATGAATATTAAGTTGATTCAGCTTCGCTAATTAATAGTTATGAATAATGATTATGGGATTATTAAATAATAATAAATAATTATAATTAAAAAATAATGGGTGGATTCACAGCTTCGCCCGAGACGTGCTGCGCCTTGAGCCGGGCGAGACGGCGTTGGTCGTGAACGGGTTGGTAGTCGGGCCGCTGGACAAGGAAGAACGGCTGGCCGAGGAGGACATGGCACTGCTCGAGAGACTGCTCGTGGCACGCGGGGCACAGGTTGGTTGGTTGGTTGGACGAGGGGGGAATATTTGCAATACTATTATAATCGTGCGCCAATCTGTACCTTTCCTCTGGATGTGGTTTGTATTCCGTGACGGGATGATTGCTTGCCATTTCAGACGATTGCAACGCACGTCGACAAGTGGGGCGTGCAGAGGAGGCACGGAAAGGCCTCGGATACGGTAAGTTTGAAGTAATGAATAGAGCGCTCCCATTATTTCATTCATACTATTCCGTTCTGATCTTGATAATGAACGGATGGCGTGTTATCTTGTTATGCTTGAAGTGTAGTCATACAAAAAGACCTATAAGGAATTCTCTAGTAATGTAGCTGCGTGTGATTGAGAGGCCCACGTGTTACCGTATTCTCCCGTTTAGGTGATGCGTGCGGCGTCGCTGATCGGCAAGTACGCAACGGCGAAGAAGCGAACGTTCGTCAAGTTGGCCAAGGAGAGGAGCAGGTATGGAGAGGGCAGAGGATTACGGTAGCGTCGGAGTATGCATAAACTAGTAGCCTCGAATTAGGCACAAATGAGAAATTGTTCTTTTGCTCGCAAGCAGAGATGACTTTATGACTTTATTTTTCAGCGTTGTCCGTCTGCCCGCGGAAGATGCTCAGCGCGCCTCGACCGATGTCACGGCGATTATCGATCCCCTGACCAGGAGTGGACAGAAGCTCGCGTATGTCGCCGGTTCAACCATTCAACAGTTCATTCATTTAGCCTTATTCCTCTTAGAAATGAGCTGATATTACAGTAATAGGCAATGAATCATCATAGAGTTTTGATTTGCGCCTCTTCAGGTCGATCCTCGAGCTGCTTCGCGCGTCTATCAACTGCGAGATGCGGATTATAATGAATCCGAAGGAGAAGCTCAGCGAACTGCCCCTCAAGCGGTGCGTTTGCCATTCCCTAGCTCGAGATATCACCTTTAAAAATCGTTTGGTCATAGCCGTGCCCCTAAAAGCGCGATAAACGAGGTAATATAATATGAAAGTGATCGCTTGTTTGCAGATTCTACCGGTACGTGGGTTCGTCGGAGTTGGCCTTCGACGCGGAAGGCAACGTGTCGCCGCCCCGCGCACTCTTCACCAACCTGCCCTCCAAACAGGTATACGGTATACCGTACCACTAGAGCTCGACATGCTTATTTGCTTATTCGTCTCCTTAAATGGTATGCGTGTTCAGATTGTCAATAGGCCAGGGTGGGAACCAATAGAATTGGATGCCTGGAGGGGTTAATTTACGGATTTTATTTTCGCATTTTCAGCTGCTCACGCTGTCGATGTACCCGCCCGATGCGTGGATGATCGAGGCCGTTTCGGCCAAGTACGATTTGGATAACATCAAGATGGAACAGGTAGCATACTCGGTTTACGACAGTGAATAAGTAAACACTAAAATGTAGAGCGATGTCAGTTTCCCTGGGTTTTTTTGCAATACTATGCAAATAAAGTATATATCTATATCAATTCAGGCTGACCAAGACGTCGTCGCAATCTTCTCCCTGGAGCACATCCTTCTGGAGGGCCACTGCTTCGACGAGGTTGGTCGTTCTTTGCCGGGGTACGGTATCGAGCATACGGTAACAGTCGAGTATGGAGTACTGTAGCATCATTTCGTTAGCCATCTTTTGTTATGCTTTCTAAGTGGGATTTAGTTGTTTTTTTATTTTTGGTTATCTGATTATGCATTTTGTGCAGGTGTCCGGCTCCCCTCCCCGCGGCCTGCAATTCGTCCTCGGCACGCCCTCGCACCCGACGATGTTCGATACGATAGTCATGGCCAATCTGGGCTACTTCCAGCTCAAGGTGAAAAATTAAATTAGATCCATTTGGATTGCTTTATGCTATTATGTAGCTAATCATGGAACGAAAGCCACTGTAATCATTTAGGCCAGCCCGGGCTCGTGGCAACTGCGGTTGCGTGAGGGACGAAGCAAGGACATTTACAAGGTAAGGAGGGGTTACGGTAGTTGAAGCCTTTTCTGCCTATAGTTGGATTATATAATATGCGATTGATTGGTTGCAATATCGGACGTTGGTTATTTCAGGTGATCGTGAAGCATATTCATAAAGAAAAGCCGTGCTTTAATGGGGGATAATAATAACGATCGGTAGGTAGGAGAAGTGAATGATGTGCAGGTGGCATCTCACATCAATACGGAGGGAGAGGCCGAGGGAGGAGAGGTCGTCCGGGTGATTATCGATTCGTTCTCGGGTATGTCCTTTGATCAGCTTGATCGATGGAAGCATAAAAATAACTCAACCGGTTTATAGTTCAAATAAGCACGTAAAGGTACCTTGATTTACAATTAGTGGAAAACTATTGTATACGAAAAGTGCCCTCGCTATACAAAAAAAAGTAGCGTAGTATTTGAACTGCGCTTCTTTTTTTTGTAGCAGGGTACTTTTCGAGCATAGCTTTAGCGGGGGGTTGCAGGCCGCGTCATTCGCATTCGCGTGAGCAAGCGAGAGGGCATGGAGAAGGAGAGTCTACTGCAAGAGGCGGCAGCGGGATCGGAGGAGGAGGAGGGAGGCAGCATTTGGAGTTCACTCCAGAATACGTGGGTCCTCTCTTTTTTTCTAAGACCAACAACCGTTTCAATTTTGAGGGTTTTGGAAGTAGAGGATACGAATCGTGTACTTTTGATGGTTAGGTTTCGCCCATCCGAAGATGATAAGACACAGGTTCATTATGAATTGATCGTGAAACATAACCATCAAAAGTACACGCTTCGTATCCTCTATTTCGAAGTCTATACGGTATTTACGGATGAAGTTGATTTACAATGAAAGGGGGGGTGGCATGAATGAGGGTGGCCAAGTTGATCATCATCTAGCCCACCGATTATCGATTCTTGCAGTCTCGGCGGATCGGGCGGCAGCGTGACGGAGAGGTCGGAAACCGTCAACGTATTCTCGCTCGCATCAGGGCATCTCTACGAAAGGTTTTGCGAATCGTTCTCGTGATTTCATGAAGAGATGCAGATCGATGGATAGTTTATGCGTATTAAAGTACAAAAAAAAGTGAAACATGAAAACGTGAAATTGTTTGAAGGGATAATTTCGGCTTGCCCGAAGATAGAGTATAATATATATATTTTTTTGGTAACGCAGTTGTGATTGCAGATTCATGCGCATCATGATCCTGTCCGTGATCAAGCACACAAAGGCGCCGGTCAAGTTCTGGCTCCTCAAGAACTATCTCTCGCCGCAGTTTAAGGTTTGTTGCCTATTTATATGACGAATTATGAGACGCTTGCCTTGTGAGCTTTGTCGGTGGTTATGTCTCTCGCGATCAGGTCATAGTGAGCTATACCTTGGCGATCCTGTGGAGGACGAACCATACATAACATTCAAAAAGGCCCCACTGGGTTCTGTTCTGTTCGTTAATTTCGAATCGAAACTTTCGATGCTTTTTTTGTTGTTGTTATATAAGACACCCTCAATAAGTCGATTCTAGATGAGAAGATTATGTTCCTTTGCAGGAAACACTTCCCCTACTGGCGGCCAAGTACGGGTTCGAGTACGAATTGGTTGAGTACAAGTGGCCACGGTGGTTGCACGCACAGAAGGAGAAGCACCGCATTATGTGGGCCTACAAGGTGGGGGATTACTGTAGATATTGGGGGGGGGTACTGTAGCTCGTCTCGATTGGATTGGAGGGTATTGCTAGAAGTGCAGCTTAATTTCGAGTTGAGTTAATAATGTAAGTGGACATTATGATACGGGAGCTTGCGTTGCCATCGATGGCCCACTTGCAGATTCTCTTCCTGGACGTACTCTTCCCTCTCGATCTGCAGAAGGTTTGCCATACTTTGCTTACAAGGGAAAGGCCCTGAGTTCGATGCTGAACGTCGTATAGTTATATTATTATTATTTTTTTTAGTTATATTATTATTCTTTTTTTGTTATAATACAGCGCGAATGCTCTGGTTACGGTATGTCTAATGGAATACTGTAGGTAATCTTCGTGGATGCAGACCAGGTGGTTCGGTCGGATCTGCTCGAACTCATGAACTTTGACCTCGGAGGAGCGCCTTACGGGTAGGCAGCATGTATCTTTCTTTTTTTTTTATACATATTTTTGTATCTTTCAAGGAGCTTGTGATTTTCCATGGTTAGTAGTACCGTATAGGGGAGTGGAATTGGTTGCCGTTTAGATATACGCCATTCTGCGACTCGCGCAAGGAGATGGACGGATTCCGGTTCTGGAAGCAGGGCTACTGGGCGAACCATTTGGCCGGCCGGCAGTACCACATTAGGTGGGCGATGCCATTTTAAAAGCATACATGTCTGGGATTTGCAACAAAAAACCCCGGAGCGATGCTTACTTGTCATCGTCTACCCATCTTTTGCGATTATCTCGCACAAATCATCGGCCTATGACTTTGACGGAAAGTACGCTACTATTACTGAGTCACTGGTGCAGGGAAATAATCTTTAGCTAAATTGCCTCTAGTAAGCATGATTTGCGCTATTGCGGGGGATACTGAATTGTGAGTGGCTCGTAATTACAGTGCGCTGTACGTGATCGACCTGAAGAAGTTCCGCCAGATCGCGGCGGGAGACCGTCTGAGAGGACAGTACCAGGGACTGTCGTCCGACCCCAACTCACTCTCAAATCTCGATCAGGTTCGAGCGGTTTTCACTTTTGAAGTACAGCCTTGGTTGGTGTAAAGATTCGCACAGTTGATGCACACATTTTTTCCATAACAATCACGTCATTTGATATTTAGTCCTCTAGGGAACCGTCTACGTTTTGGCGCATTTGGGTGCAGTAGGATTACGGTGAGACTAGTCCAGTATAATGAGCGGTGATCTTCTTTTAATTTGCCCTATGTAATGCAAGATTAACAACAAGATTATCTAAGGCAGCGCAAATTTGTAGCCCATATATGGAATATAATATGACTTGAGGATCTGCCCAACAACATGATCCACCAAGTACGAATCAAGTCGCTACCGCAAGAGTGGCTATGGTGCGAGACGTGGTGCGACGACTCGAGCAAGAAGTCGGCCAAGACCATCGATCTGGTCGGTGATCTTTGATCTTTTAAAGTTGATCTTTGATCTTTAACCACGGCATTTTAGTGCAACAACCCAATGACGAAGGAGCCCAAGCTGGAGTCAGCGATGCGTATCATACCCGAGTGGAGGGAGTACGATCAGGAGATCAAGGAGGTCATAGGGGCTGCTGCTGTGCCCAGTCAATCGAAGACGAGTAGTTCGACGCCCAAGACCGATTCTGATGATCACAGCGAATTGTAGACGCTTACCATAGATACCGTAATGCAGGCTGATATCGTACCCTACGATTCTTGTTTAAAGTAGATAGTTTAAGCTAATATTTTTCAATCATCCTTTCCCCTTTTTTTCGACGGGATTTCGATCTATATTACTAATTGTGTAGGACTATCTTCCTCTTGCTTCTTTCGGGTTTACATTTTTTCGTTTGTTTTCCATGGATTGTTTTATGCACACAGACGAATTGAGGGCGCCCTTTGTTAGCGAAGAATATTGTGATGCCGGAAATAGTAGCTATGACCTCATCTTATCCAATGCCGTTTTGAGCTAACACCACGTGCGTTTGAGACAGAGTTAAACTAATAATTTATTCATGTACCGTATTCAAGTGTGTACTGTACTGTGATTGATTGTGCGATGAAGAAGCTCAAGAATATTGACTCGTTGTGGAAGATGTGGAATGCGTTCGCATCGCAAATTGTACATGCAGCAACAACTAGGGTTCGGCAGCTGACTCATGCATGACCGTGAAAGTCGTGAAAGCGTTCTCCTCTATCCCGTTCCGTTCTCGCTCTTTCATGACCATGTCATCTGCAGTACTCTGGCAGTAACTAATCCCGAAACAAAGATATCTCTTGACATCTATGCTTTTACTAATCTTTTCACTAATAACGTGAAATTAAGTGTCGACTACAGTATCCCCTGTCGGAGTTCAACGCGGTCGACCGCCTTGACAGCCTGTGCGTGCCTACGTAGTCACGCCGTGTGAGGTTAGTTCCAGGGAGTTTGCCATATCATTGAGAGTAGATAGGACAGGTGCCTTGCAAGCACGCATGTGCACAATCACTATTTATTTTCAGGCGTCAGTTGAGCCTGTCTGTAGTTCTGCGGTACAAAGCGTGCAAAATGCTGCCCTAGGCAAACGCACGCAGGCGCGCGCAAATTACTGTGAGCATTTTGGCGTAGGTTATGCGGTAAATGAAAATAGCCCACTTCCGTGGGAGTTAATTATGGCCACTTGAGCGCTGTGGAAGGAAGGGAGTGAAGCGCGTGACGAAATGGGTTATCGTACAATGGAATTGGCTTGGCGACTCGATTAATATTACGATAGCCCGCTTAATGCGGAATGGCAACGGGACAGGAGCGCGTGTGTATACGTAAACATCGGGTAGAAAAATGCGTTGTCGACAACGGTCGAAGGCAAGCGAAAATCGATTTACCGGCATAAATAGACACCGCTTCTCGAAGCATTGCTGTGTCTCTCGTAGGGAAGTGAGAATAGCGTTTCGTGGAAAGTGAAGGGGAACAGAAAGAAGCGACCAGGAAAACAAACAACCAAACAGTATCTAAAAGAAGGCGAGATTCTAGGACATGCCATTTCTTCTATGGCTGTGCTTGATTATAAGCATACAAGCCACACAACCCTTATCAATGTAGGGATCAAGCGTGTCGGCTAGAACAACTACTACACAGTACTCTAATCTGCCAGTATTCTCATGCACCATGACTTCTGGATGATCGTCGTCTAACTGCTTTCTAGTATTCGCGAATATAATTCTGCTCTTCTCCACCTATCCGCTCAACTCGGCACTAATCGTGTCCGGTTGCAGCGCGGCCTTGTTCATCGTCATCTTCGAGGTTTGGCGTTCCTTGGACACCTTATTCCACGAGTCCTGCAGCATCTCGAAGTGCTGCCTCGTTACGCTCTGTATCTAAATGAGCGACCACCGCCTTTTCCGCGATCTCTGGTAGTCTGCCGAGAATCGCTCATTGGTTTAATGCCGTTTCCTACCGCCTACACTATCCCCCCATCTCTCCTCGCCTCAGAGATGAACACGTAGTTACCGTGTTTTGCCTTGCCGCACACAAGTTTCTTCTCAAGCAGTGGCTAGTTTTGTGTAAAAAATAGAGGGGGCGGGCGCGTCCTGTGGGTGGACCAGTGCTACCGCCCAGGTATATATATATATATATATAGACTGACCTCATCCCGGATCGGTTGTCTCTCCTTCTCTTCAAGTCCGAGTAGCCGGCGCATCTTTCGCTGCAGTCGCGGATGCAGAATCATGAAGAGCCAGGAGGAAATGAGCGCTTGCAGGGTGCCACTCTGCAATGCACGCACATCATTCTGCTGCCCCCCCCCCTCCATAGGATAGATCAGAAGCGGAAAAGGGGGAAGTGGTTCTCGAAGTTGAACATGTTTCGCGCTGGCGTAACGTTGCGTGCATGCCCTGTTTAGTTGCTCGTCTTATTCCACGTCATAGGACTGCCTCTGTCAGGCCATTACCGCATCGCCGATGCAGTCGCTAGTAGAGCTGTCTACTTACGTATCGATAGATGATGGCCGCGTAGAACTCGTCCAGGAGTCCCTCGACCAGAAAGTACATGGCGATGAAGGAGGCGAGTTTGAAGAGAGCAGCGATCAGGCTCACCGCAATGACGACACCGCTCATTATGAGCGTTTCCGATAGCTGCAATAATTAACTAACCTGTTATCGTGGCTATGGATGTATTATTGTCTCATTTCCTTTGTCCAAGTCTTCGTTATTATATCTTTCGAAAGCTCTTGCCCTCTAGCTGCTGCTTCATCTGTGGTGCGGAGGTAAAGACAAATGCAGACTACAGGAGCCAATAACGAGATGATATATGATATACTGACGAGAAACCGAAGGTCGAGCGGAACAGCTGCCAGTGTTCGCTTGTAGTGGACGGCGGAGAGGTAGCGACCGAAGAGGCACAACTGAAAGAGCGTTTTTTTCGGTACATTAAGGCTTCAATGGCTTACAATTAGATGGGCAGGGCTTGGTGGTGGACACAGTATAAAATGGTATTGTTTAGATATGTGCAGACTACTTGTTAGTTCAATTTCTATTTCATCATTCTTAGTACGTGTCTCGGGAATGAAATATATTGGCAAACATTACCAGTCTGCACAACTTTAACATTGTTTCCACAAACGGCGGCTATTTCCACTTGTTTCTCCGTGTCGACGGGGGCAATTCCGCGGTGGAAATCGGGGCGAAGGCAATGGAATTAGCCGGGAAGGCGAAGAAGAAGGCAGGGGAGGGCTGATCTTACGGGAAGTGTGCAAAGTGAGATGGCATTGGTGAGAAGTGTTGACGGGTACGTTATCGAGACGCCTGCAAGGCCTTAGATTGAAGAGTTACGAGCTTGTTTGTGCACTACTTGTCGTGACTTTGCCTTTACAAGGTTTTCCGGATATTCAAAGGGAGCGAACGACTCACTGAGAATGTGTATCGAGTACGAGTAGAAGCATGAGGCAATTATCTGCAAAGTGTATGTGTGTGTGTTTTTCGGCTGATTGTTGACTGTTTCTACCCGTACCGTCTCTGCTCCTTTACTTACCGTAATGAGCAGAATGAGAAGCTGGACGAAGCGCGAGCTTCGCAGGTTGGTGCGCATCAGCAACGGCCACAGTAGTATGGAGAGCTTCTCGCAGACGAGAAAGAACAGGGCGTAGATCTCGAGGGCGTACGCGAATTCATGCAGCATCGCCACCCACATGAACGTACCTAACAAATAAGCTGCACATTAATCTTTAGACTACTGCCTGATTGTGAGGCACTAATGCATTTACGTGAATGAAATTGGCTGTACGTTCCCACAAGGAACGTGTAATCTTACTTTTCTTGCCGTCGGTGTCCGGTAGCCAATTGAGAATAATGAGGGTTATGTGCAGCAGCGAAAGGAGCAGGAAGGCGAGATTGGCCGTTACGATCAGTGTTCTGTAATCCGGTAGAATGTTGTTCGCTATCTATGAGCGGCAGTAGGCCAGTCACGAGCGCTACCCTTTGTCTCTTACGACGAGCAGAGGAGGATATTAAATTAGGCAGAATTGGCAGCAGCAGCAGGGAGGCCACTTTGGCCCGCGTCTTCCCTCTTTGCTTACTTGACCAGTCGTGGGAAGGAGGCGTCGGCTAGCGTAGCGAGAAGGAGCAGTGAGGAGACGGTGGCCACCAGGGCAACGAGAAGCTCGACCACTCCGCTGGCTACGCTTGACAGCGGAACCATCAGGGGAATGTAGGGCCACTGAAAGCGAGTCGTTACAGGTATAGCGGAATAAACGGCGATCCGTGTCAGTTTCTTTCGTTCCAAAATGAGTCGAATTCCTCTCGCCTTTGCACACTCTCTCGCCTTATTTTCGGAATGATTTTCCGCCGGATCTTTTTCATCCACTATACACCCTTCAATTAGAGCCGTCGAATAGGGGTTTTTTAATGGCAATCTATCCCGTATCCCGTCTTGGTGAACTTATGCGAAGCATGAAGCATATTCGTTTGAACAACTTTCCATTTGGAACATTTCGGAGACTATGTTTCGCCCATAACGAGGTAATGTCATAGATAGGTTCATTATAGTGAAACATAGCCATCAATGAGGGACCGAATGGAACGCTCTAGTTATGGAGGAGGAACGTAAACAGGGAGAGAGTGTACTAGTACCATGCAGATGGCGGAGGGAGGGTAATTGGCAGAAGGTGGAGCTGCGAGGGAGACTCGCGTCTGTCTTTGCCTCTTTCTCTTTCTCGAGCTGTCGACGGCGGACTCGGTGTGACTCCGGAAACGGATAAGGGAATCAAGGGAATAATACAGTATTTGATTGTAATTTGCGGGGTAGGACCCCTCCCGCCCGCAGGCCGCCGTTTACTGTGAAATTAACCGTACCGCGGTGCGAAATTACCCCCACCGCGAAAATAATTTCAAGTATGACTATTTATCCCCTGAAGGGAATGAACGAGACGAAGAGGGACACGGTGGAACGAGAGCGGAAAGCGATGGAGAAGGCTATGAAGAAGGAGAGGAGATGTGGCGGGTAATTGAGGCATAATTCATTGGAGAGACATTGACTGGACTGCGATGTACGAGAAGGGGACGAGAATGAAAGGAGGGAAGATGAGAAGATGAAGGTAGAGGAGGAAGGAACGAAGAGGGCAACAACGACTGAAGGAAGGATAAGAGGAAGAAGAAGGAGGAGAAGAAGAAGTGTTGTGAATACGAGATGCCGAGGAAGTAGTCGAGTGAAGGAGGGGATAAAGTGAGGGGAAGACGAGGGGTATGCACGTCGTTAGTGGAACACGACCGCCGATTGATGGAGAGAGAGTATCGCATCACACCTCCCCTCCTACTCGTATATCATATAAGTCCGAGAATCCGAATCGTTTGATCCACGTAGGCTAGCTACTTAGTCACACGTATGCTTAACGTCCTACTTAGTAGGTTATGTATTTCGGGCAATGTTAAAAGTGAAATGTAACCCTATGGCAATGAGCTTTGCTTATATGTGAAAGCTGAGCGAAGGACAAGGGAAGATAAAGAAGAAGATATTATACTCTGGGGCAGCTGTCGAACGTGTAAGACAAAGGTGATTTGCTCAATATAGTAAGGTGTTTGTCGAGGATGTCGTCAACAGTTACGCACGGAAGTAGCCACCTTCACTGGAATGATAGAGGAAAACGCGACTACTCACGCACTTTGTTTATAGCAGCCTGTTAACGTCGAATTAGCTCGAATGTACCTATGTACCTATTGTACTTTTCTTGCTGACGTGATGCTTGTCTAGTATCAAGACCGCAGAGAACTGATTGGAACGCAGACAAAGAGGAAGTGTGAGCAACGGTGCAATGTATAATAGTTAGAGAAAAAAA
This sequence comes from Micoletzkya japonica, assembly GCA_900490955.1. Classification (NCBI taxonomy): domain Eukaryota; kingdom Metazoa; phylum Nematoda; class Chromadorea; order Rhabditida; family Diplogasteridae; genus Micoletzkya; species Micoletzkya japonica. The sequence continues at coordinate 190,882 of LS898827.1, read as the reverse complement.
GGATAAATGAGGTGCAAACGAACATCGAAAAGAAGAAGCAAGCGCACGTTTGCTAATAATGCGTATGGGGGGGGAAGGACTGCTGATTGCGCAGCGTTCTTTGCACGACTCTGACCGAAATTACGGCGGACTTGTTTATTGCATTTGCGAACTAGTCGCCAGTGAAATGTGTCTGCGGCCGGAGCGAAAAGTCTACCTCCAGCTATCTACTGTCTACTGTTTTCTGGTAGTGGTTATGAGAGATTGAGAGCATGTGTCCATGCACTGAAATCGCATTTATCAGGCGAAAGGCAAATTGCTTCTGGCGCATTAACCATGTGAAATGAGGCGATATAGACATGAAAGATATGCAGATAGTACCAACAAGAGTCTACCGCTGCGCGTTTTCCACGTCTTGGCGAGTATGTCAAAGTGTCGGTTGATGTCGACGACCTGAACGAACTGGAGATAGGAAAATTTTAAACGAGCGGGTGTCCGAGTCTGACCTCCTCGTTTCTCTTCGGCGCGTTGCTTCTCTCGGGAAGCCGCAAAAGCTTGCGAATTCGCCGGCGGAAGGAGCGATGTCGTGTGAGGAGCAGTATCGGTGACATAGATGAGACTATTACAGGGAAATACTGTAAAGTATCGTTGTAATCAATGATAAAGGTTGCAATGAGGTGATGTGAGCAACGTCGGATAGCTTAACAATAAGACAACGTGTTACTGTAGTTGTAATGTGAATGCGGTTAGCAACAATAATACAGCGATCAGTAATACAATGATCAGAAATTTGCATAGATATGAGAGCACAACTCAATGTAGCCTGGTAAGCTAACTATGGCGCAAGTGCTTAGCGATATATAGATCGTGTGAGCTTTTTTATGTGAATATTATTGTGATGCTCGACTTTCACATCCTATTCCATTTGATAGGAGAAACTTAAGCCTCTTGCGCAATGATCGTCTGGTAATTTCTCAAGCGGTGATACAAAGAAATAAATGCGCGTGTCTAATTGGGAACATCGTTTAAACGACCATTGCTTTTGAAAAGGTGAACAGTGCACAATAAGAAAGGCTCGTATCGCGTACTTAGGAAAAGGCAGTAAACACCCCGTGGAGAGAAACGTCGTCTATTGTGTGTATGGAAGGTGTAACAACGGTTGATAGATGCGCACAATGGATAGTTTATGCTTGACGGAATGAGGTTATGCATAATGAGTGGGAAAAGGCACCGTGGTTCAGACCAGCAGGAAGCGTCTATGTATATGGTTAGGTGCAAAGTGTGATTTTCCTCCAGGGCTTACGAGTGCGCTATTTATACGTGGTTGTAGAGGTAGTTTGATAATAGGATGAAGGTAGCTTGGCTTGTAGGGGATGACAGGAAAATTACAATTTATTTAAAGCAAGATCCTGATAGATGAGCGGGAAGCAAAAATTATGAATCACTTGCATTAACTTCAGACGAAAACACTCTAGCTTGAAAAGTTCGTTTGCTCTCATTAAGTTAAAGTAGGCTGGCTGCGTTTGTTTTCATTCTGAAAATTCACTTCTTACTGAGAGCGTGAATTTCTCACAGAGCGAAAATCATTCTCTCTGTTCTCGCGGCTGACGGTCGGCTCTCTGCCTCTCTCTTCTTTCAAGCCTGCCGCCGTCATATTCGGCCAAGAAGTAAGATGAAGAGATCGTATGTTTGCCATAGTCTCTTTTCTTCATCTCTCCTTATTCCGTCTCAGCTGCCCTTCCCCATAGTGAAGATCTTTTTACAAGCGAAGATTTCCCTCCCCTGCCCTTCGAAATATTCGTTTTTTCCAACCCCTCCTGCCGCACACCGTAAGGTGTAATGATAAAGATAAAGAAGTTCTCAGTTAATTCCAAGCAAACGGTTGTCAAATGAAAAAAACACGATATGCACTCCTCAAAAGATAAGGTCGTCGCACTAGTCACAGAGTATACATTGTGAACAAAAAAATAAAAACATCAATAGGTTGCTGAAGGAGGCTTTAAAGATGTAAGGAAAAGTACAAAACCTATTATGTGCCTAGAAACTAGGGCAATGCTCTGATCAACATGGAGTGTGAGAGTTATCCTTTCGGTACGAAATTTCACCATGGTGAGCATGTTGCAATGTATTCAAAGTAAGATCGTGATAGAAACAAAACGCATGAATCACTTGCATCAACTTCAGACGAAACCACTCTAGCTTGAGAAGTTCGTTGCTCTCATTAAGTTAAAATGGACTGGCTTCGTCTGTTTTCATTCTGAAATTTCACTTCTCACTGAGAAGTTCTTAGTTTATTTCAAGAAAACGGTCGTAAAATGAGAAATGTCACGGATAAAAACTCCTCAAAGGATCCAGAGTATCAGCACATTATGAGCAAAATAAAAGAAATTAAATTTATGAATAGGTCTCTGAAGTAGGATTTCAAAAATGTAAAGAATAAAGTACACAACCTATTATTTATATGCCTGGCAACTGTCCCAATGCTCTATATCAACGTGAAGCGTGACAGAATAACTACGACATGATACACAATGTGCTTCAAGAAACTGTGGTTATCTAGCAAAATATGCAAAATTTGCCTTCTCTAGTCAGAAAGGGCTCTCGCCTTGCTCGTCTGGCGATTCTGTCTGTAGCCTAAGCCCCTTGATACGAATGAAATTGTCTGCACGAATGACGTACGTTCCGACAAAGAACGTAGAAGAAGAGTAGTTCTTGCCGTCGGTGTCCGGTTACCAATTGAAAATAATGAACGTTATGTACAGCAGCGAGAGGAGCAGGAAGTTCTGAGAGTGGATTAGTATTCCGTAATCCGGTGGAGTATTGGTCGCTATCGATGAGCTGCAGTAGACCAGTCACGAGCTGCCCTTTGTCTCTTACGAGCAAAGGAGGATATTATGTTAGTAAGAATACGCAGCAGGAAGCCACTTTCGTAGCACCATCACGGGAATGTAGAGCCACTGAAAGCGAGAGGTTATTGGTGGAACTTTCCATTAGGGCCGCTGAATAGGGTTTGGGGGATAGAACTTTATCTTTATCTTTATCTTTACACCTTGCGAAATGCTGATTGCGAGTCCACAGTGCAATGTTTCCATGCATATATAAAATAGTACGTTGGAAACGACGTAATCAAGGCACTTTTTTCCTTGAACATTTTGAGAATCATAGCACTTTTACTTCAAATTCAATGAATTTAGGTCCAATTATGCTATTTTTGGTGATTTTTATTGTAAATCAGGACACTTTACCAGCTTATTTACAAAAGAATCAAGGCACTTTCAATTTCGACGACGTGACTATTTTATCTATGTTTCCATGAGAGATTGAGTATGTGTCCATGCACTGAAATTATAATACATTTATCAGGTGAACGGCAGATTGCTTGTGGCCACATTAACCATGTGAAATGAGCCGATTTAGCGAAAGACGATATAGGAATGAAGGCTAGCTGGGGAAGGCGAAGGAGAGGCTAGCGCTGCGCGTTTTCCACGCCTTGGCGAGAATGTCAAAGTGTCGGTTGATGTCGACAACCTGAGCGAACTGGATATGTGGGGAGATTACGCGGGATGATATCCGAGTCTGACCTCCTCTTTTCCCTTCGGCGCTTTGCCTCTCTCGGGAAGATGTAAAAGTTTGCGAATTCGTCGGCGGAAGGAGCGATGCCGTGTGAGGAGCAGCAGGGACATGAGGAGGGACTGCATGGTGGATGCCTAGAAGAATGCTTGTATATGATGGCAAAAATATGAGCGGGTCTTTGGCTGGAAGACCCAATTGTTTTGGGGCACTTAAGCTTGGTTGAGATCTTATTGGTATGTAGGTACGAAGCTGTACATTGGTTGGCTCGGTTTCATAACGGGAAGGCATTCTGCCTCTCTGTTCTCGTTGCGTGTGGTCGGCTCTCTTCATTCTCTCTCAATCTCGGACAAGATGACGAATCGTTCCCCTGAACGCTTTGCGCGAGGGAACTAGCGTCAAACCAGGATTGCGAGTTTACTCAAGATAATGGATACCGCGAGCTGACAATGAGTGGGCATTTGACGAAGATTTGAAGACCCAGTCCTCTCCTATCTCTCAAGACTTCCACCTTTGATTGCCCCCTCATAGATGGACAGGGTTTGCTTGTAGGCTATTGCAGTAGCTTGCCCATACATAAGGACTGAAAAATTTTATCAGGATATTTTTCTGCATCAGTCCACCTAATACTTGCAAAAGTTGTGCAGTAAGTTTCCCAACCACGGTACCAACCGTGCCCATCTGTGATACCCCTTCACTAGGTGTAAAACAGCTTGAAAAATCGAGGAGAACTTCGATTTTGAACACCCTACCCTTCACTGTAGATAAACGGTGTAAACTGAATTGAACGGGAAGGCTACGCACGTGTAGATGGTTTTGTGACGTAAATGAGAGCTTGGGGGGGGGGGCACAATCAATCCTAATAAGGCTCAGAACTGTTAGAAATATGCAAAAATGGAAATCTGAGCTTGCTGATCTGTAAAGGAATATAAATATGCTTCAAGTATGTGGTTTCGGCTTATGTGCTCATTAGTAGTTTTTAGTGGGCATTCAAAAATGCTTTAATGTCGTCAATTGAAACCTAGTGGTCCTAGTTATGCCCGCCTCTGGGCAGGATCCCGCCTGTGGATGTCTATTCTACGTTATCCTACAGGCCGGTTGTCTCTGTTCTGTTAGTGTTTGCAGCCACTAGCAGAACCGGGTTTTGTATTGCTATGTGAATATTACAAAGTGAAAAGCTGGAAGCGCCGGTATGCGGTATAAACTTTATACCGCATCATACATGTGCATGAGTGTCCGATCGGACGTTAGGATGGGCGCGTGCACTAACAAATAACAATGTAAGAATGGGTTTTTCATTTTTTTCTAATTATGTGAGGTCTGCAGAACTTCAGCAAGACAACACTAGCCCATGTATGCGATATAAACGTACGGTGCGGTAAATGTGCACGAGATTCAGCGTGAGATGAGCGGCGATGGTTATTGTGACTGCTCCGAGGGCTCCCGTAATGCAGACGGGGAAGATGACACGGGTCACCTCGAGGGTCTCCGAGAGCTTAAAGAAATTCATTGGGTGCTGTAAAATAAGAAATTCACTGGGAACTGTAGAAATGTTATTGGAAGTTATTGAGTTTGCATAGCGATTGCGAGAAGGGCATAAATTAGTGCTTATGAAGCCATGCTAAGCTTACATTTTCTGTTTGAAGCAAACAAATATGCTATTTTTTTGCATGAGCTTTGTTACCTTATAGCGAGAATTGAGCGAGATGATGGCTATAGATTGGTGATAACTCCATCGAATCAACCGGATTCCAATGAAGCTTAGCTAAGGTGAACAATTAAATAAAGAATAAATAAGTAAATAAATTACATCGTATTTCGGAGAAACTTACCGAAAGCTGAATGAGCATCTCTATGTTCGTCGTATACCATATGTAGTCGTATTTTCGGTCTTAAAGGGATATGGAAGTGATTTTCAAGTGAACCTTATATGAAAGATTTTGTAGTAAGTAGTATAAAAACAAAAGGAAAAATAATAAAAAATAATAGTATTCGAGAAATGATTTTTTGAAATTTCGTACAACGACGATGCTACTGTGTTTAGCGAAAGGAATTAAACCAAAAGCGACATTCCTCTCAACGACGGAAGCCCGGAGCGAAAAATTAAAATATGCGATTTTCGAGTTTTTTCTTTGATTTTTTATTGTCACTATGTTTTTCCTCACACTTTGAAAACTTAGAATGATTTTCATCGAATTTTAAAACTTTAGGTTAGAGGCTGCTTCCTCCCTTTAATACAAGTACGTAAGATAGTATGACACTTTTGCAACTTACCGATATAGACGAAGTCGGTATAAACAACAGAGTAGATTGCCTGAAGCAAGCATTATTGCTAATCATGACACTCTTTGCTTACAATAGCGACGATGATTAATACATCTATTGAGTACGATCCACATTTGGATCGGAAATGGACATTGGGAAAGAGCGTGGCCAATATCCGTTCGAGAGATATGGCAATCGATGTGAGTACTGTAATTGAGGTGGCGAATCCGTGAGGGAGTAGAAGGATTGGCACGTAGCCTAAAATAGCACATCTCTCCACTTTCTAACATTAACCTACCCTCCTGGACGGTGTAAAGTTCTCCTGTTTGAAATTCAATGATGCTTACGGTAAGATGTATCGCCGGTAATGTGAATGAGGATATAGACAACAGTAGAAGGAGCGATCTGCACCAAATGCAATGCACCGCTGCTTATAGAGTGAGAATTCGTTTTTTCTTACTTTATTCGATGAAATATGGATGTGGGAATGATCACCGATAGCAGAAGCAGAGCGCAGATACATGCAGATGAAGTGAGTAATACTTGGAGGATAAGGAGAAGTATCGGTGACATAGATGAGACTGTTACAGGGGAATACTGTAAAGTATCGTTGTAATCAATGATAATAGTTGCAATGAGGTGGTGTGAGCAACGTCGGATAGCTTAACAATAAGACAACGTGTTACTCTAATTGCAATGTGAATGCGGTTAGTAACAAGAGTACAGCTATCAATAATACAAGGATCAGCAATTTACATAGATAAAAGAGAAATGAGTAGTGTACATTAAGAAACGCCCGTTTACTTCTAGCTAGGAAAAGACAACAAACCTTCCGGGTAGAGAATCATCCGTCGTCTATTGTGCACATGGAAGATGCAGAAATGGTTCGCAAAATGGATAGTTGCACAATGGATATGCCTGACGGAATGAGGTAATGCATCCTCGTAAGTTATTTTCCACGTAAGCGGAAAAAAACTGCTGTGTACGTGCCCCGTGAAATTCTCAACGACAGCTCAACGGGGGGAGGGATTTATCACAGAGCGGGGCAAGGAATATAGTTAGTTGGGGGAAAGCGGGGGAGAGCCTCTCTACTGGCGGAGAGTCGCCTTATATACTGGGCTCAGAGAGCGCATAGCAAGATTGGCACTATAATGAAACAAAGACTTACTTGTCGGGAATGATGAGCAAGTTACAATGTATTCAAAGTAAGATTGTGATAGATGAGCGGGAAACAAAACGCATGAACCACTTGCATCAACTTCAGACGAAACCACTCTAGCTTGAGAAGTTCGTTGCTCTCATTACGTTAAAGTAGGCTGGTCTACGTTTGTTTTCGTTCTGAAATTTCACTTGCCACTGAGAAGTGTTTAGTTTATTTCAAGAAAATGGTTGCCAAATGAAAAGAAAAACATGATATGCACTCCTCAAAGGATACGATCGCCGCATTAGTCATAGTATCCGCACACTATGAGCAAAGTAAGAGAAATTTAATTTATCAATAGGTCTATGAAGTAGGCTTTTAAAGATGCAAAGAAGAAATATTTAAAAAAAACTATTATATGTATGTCTGGCAACTGTCACAGTGCTTTGTATCACCGTGAAGCATGACAGAATAAGTGCGACGTAATGCACGATTTGCTTCAAGAATTCAGAAATCTGACTCTGCGGTTATCTAGCAAAATGTGCAAATTACTACAACCTACAAATTACAAATTACAACAAAATGTGCAAAGTGTTTCATTCAGAATGGCTTCTCGTCTCGCTCGCCTGTGGCAGCCGGGCGTCGGCAAGAAGCGCGTCTTTCTGCCCGACTTTTGGATGGCAGCCGTCGAGACACCCAAATACGGAAGGTACGGCTGATAGGGGCACTACTCCCATCCTGATCGTTGGGCGATGCCAGTGATATGAACAGCAGGGTTTGAAAACGAAGCGCGATTTTTGGCGTATTTATCGTCTGACTCTCTTCATTCTTCCATGCTCCTCATCACTCTCTCGGTCTCATAATGCGATTTTAATCTTTTAAAAAAGGCTTGGTTTTCAAAGCCTAATGGTTGAGGCAAAATGTGGTCCGCCTCTGTTGCCTCATTCCTACTTCTGACGAGTGAGCGAAGCGGTGTGAAGAAGGCCAAACAAAGTAGGAATGGAGTTTACCAACGGAACTTTCCCTGTCAATAATATGACTGACGAAAGAGATGTCTATGTCAATCGATCTACTCGGTTTAGTAGGCTCGAGCAGATTGACAAGGACATTTTTGTGCGGCGAGCTAGCCAATACTTGCTGAATTCGTTCCCACGTATGCTTGATATATCCTTTACAGGTACAAGCTTCCTGCCAACTGTGCCAAGTTCGAGGTGGACCCTAGGTTAGTGGCTTCACTAAAACATTCCCAACCCTTTCCGGCATTAACGAAAGTTTGCGCATCGTCAGAGCTGCAGCTGGTAAAAACCAAGTTGGTAAAAGATACCGGGGTGGCTGGCGTCTGTTGCGCCTTTCGAAGAATGTGTAAATTTTCTTTTACTTTAGGAGTTTTATAAAAGATGCGAAAGGGGAAAACACGTAAACGTCGTCTACATTCCCCTTTGTAGAATGTCACGACACGACATTCGCGAGTACCTGGAAAAGGTGTACCATATGCCCGTGAGGAGTGTACGAACGGAGGTTTGCTCCTTTTTTTAGATTTTATTTATTTATTTATAATTTCATTATTGTGAGTCCCAGCAATAAAGTATGGCGAGAAAGCAAAAGTGTCTGCCATGCAAAAGAAGGCGCATCTTACGTGGGCACAGTTACCAATTGCATATTGGCATCGAGCCTACCATTGTGTACAACGGTTTCCAAAAATAGTTATAGAGTGTCGTAAACTGTTGCGCTTTGCACGTTTTCCCGTCCGTAAATACTGCCCTCCATTCTCCGAAGGGCTTGAATAGAATGCTTTCTGATGTATCTATAATAGTCTCATTGTCTCTGACCTCTCCCATCTATATCAAGCAACCACTCCTTTGGAACCTCAGCCAATGTTAGTCCTGATAAAGGTGATAAACCAGAAACCAGAAACCAGTCTCATTGTGAGCGTTGTCGGAAGTATGCCACAATCGTGTCTTTCCTCTTTTTTGAGTAATAGATAGACAAAAGCGTAATAGATAGGCAAAAGTAATACATAGACAATTGTAATGGGCAATGCGCGGGACAATAGTAATAGACAATGCGCGGAATGCCTTTCTGTGGATAATCATATTATGGAGATGCATAGTACATGTGACTCACTGTACTATATTGGCTGCAGCCAATGTTTGCCTATTTCGATTTACTTAATTTAGCACTCTGGACAGAGTAGACTTACAGGCAGATGTTTTTTCGACAATAATAAGGCCAATGTTTTTAAAGGTTCAAATGGGCGAGATGACATGGAATCTGCCGAGGGACTACCGTTACAAGAAGGCCATTTGGAAGGAGGAGGACAAGAAGTTTGCCTATGTATTTATGGTATGTTGGGGGGGGTCTCATTTAGACCGAGAAAGCTTTTGCCGGCTTTCGTAGTTACCACCTTTTTTCTATGGTTTTTATAATACTATCGTACCCGGGACATTATTGTGCCCTGATCTCTTTGCCTTAACCCCCTGTAGCCTATCTCTTGGTGTCCTTTGAGTCAAGGCTTTTGACTTTAAATAATGGACCCTTAAGGTCGTTTCTCTATAAATTTACGGAATGTTTGCGGCATCTCCTGGTAAGTCCCCCGCTCTGAAGCCTGCTCCTCTTCTCCATTCGTGTGTTCTGAATCTCCCCGGTCGACAACATGTTGTGCACGCGTAATTAGCATTACTCTCGCATCATGTGCTCTAGCCAGAAAACGTTCGCGGCGCACGCGAGGCTAGAGGGTGAGCGGGGTGCCCCGCTCTCTCGTCAGCAGCGTGGCGCAGTGGAAGCGTGCTGGGCCCATAACCCAGAGGTCGGTGGATCGAAACCACTCGCTGCTAGTTCCTTTTGCCCATTTTGCCCGATGGATTTTCTCATACACAAGCCCAAACTGAAGTTTTTATAAGCATACTGATTAGATATGTTATACATTACAGTCTCTACAAGTTGCTTTCATCTCGAAATGAGGGCATACCGCTAGTCGATCTGTGTTTGATGTTTGTTTTTCTCCACAGCACAGCAGTTACAACAGTGCATTTAGAAAAAGTATATTTTGAGTAGTATCTCGTTTCCTGATAGGTCGTTTGATATAACCGAATACACCATTCGGTGTCCCAAGTGGCCAGGAACATGAAGAAACTGCTCATTAGATCTGAAAAAACATATTTAGTGGAGTTATTCAATAAAAACCAAAATTTCTTGATACTGGAGCGTAACTGCTGTGCACAGGATAGCAAGATACGAGTAATGCTCTAATTACGGATCATGATCAATTGATCGTGAATCATGGTGGGGTCCTTTCTCCGGTGCATGGTTATCTCTTGCAATACTTCAAGTACCCATGCTCTTGTTCTACTCAAGGTGTCGTCTTAATTTAGTGAAACTTGCCACAGTTTTTTGGAGTCTTTGTGATCTTGTTTAGAAGAAGTAAAAAGCGGTCGGACCAGTGCCTCTTCTATGCAAGAAGTATCGCAGTGACCTATTAGATTAGAGTTATTTTGATTATCACACACACGCACACACACACACACACACATACACACACACACACACACACACACACACACATACACACACACACACACACACACAAGTAAAAGGTGGATAATGCGAAAAAGGAATATTTCCAATCATGTCTTTGTCTGACGCAGGCGAAGGACTTCGTGTACAAGTGGCCCCTGATGATGTCGGATGTGAGCGAGCTGACGGAGATCGAGAAGCACAAGGAGCAGCTGGAACGGGTCAACCAGAACGCCGCCTTCGTCAACGCCGACCGCAAGGGTGTCGGAGAGGCGCTACCCTAACCCCCGCCGCGAGATACGGTAAGAGCCGTTTTGGGAGCCTGAGAGACGCCCTTTAATCTTGCTGTTTGACAGCATGACATATATCTAGTATGAGACGGTGCGGCGAACCTCAGTCTCTTCTCGTTCGACGTCTGACTAGTTGTTGCCCGCTCTGTCATAGGCCCTACGATTGTTTTCCCGTTCGTTTGTGTACGCAAAGTGTGTACTACGAGAGATGAAGAAGTGCATTTCGAAGAGGTGGCAAAGATAACGATCGTGTACTGTTTTGGCGAGGTGTTCAAAACATTCGGGAGGTTTCGAGAAAGAAGATTTTGGATGGGTTACGGTAGAAAGAGGGGACCAGATAGCACACGAGATTGCGTGGGCAAGTTGAGGTGTTGTTGATGCTACTAGCTAGACTGGTGTGTGAAGGCTGGGAGAGATCTTTGACCTGCCCTCGGGCTCCCCTTCTCCCACTCTATCATTCCTCCCTCATTCCAGTGGACGTAGGAGGTGAATGTAAATGATTAATAGCTTGTCACCTCGGGAGCCAGTTACATTAGTCTTTTGAGAGCGAGCGTTTCGTAACCATCGCTGTTCATCTCATTTGATAGATAGACTGGAACTGATGTGAACAAGGAAGGAGAGAGGGACAGAGTAGGAAGGGTGATTGAGTGAACGATTTGGAGGGGGCGCGGGGCAAAAAGACCATGGGAGCGAGAGATCGCGATTGGTGAAAGACTAGACTTGCTATAGTGTAGTAGCGGATCAGGCCTGTTTTATGGTAGTGTTTCATATATTGCGTTGATCGAACCAACCCGTACGCTAAACCATGGCAAAGCATAGATTGGAGGGCGCTAGAGTGTAGGTACGGTAGGTACAATGACTAACTGTCACACTACCTAACTGTCACACATCGTTTCTCTTTTCATGTTGACCAACCAACCAACCACAAGACATTTCTCCTTTATCTTGCTCCCTGTCTCTCTTTCAAGTGGTTATATTCATTCATCTGGAGTGCTTCGAGTGCATAGTGTACACGATTCAATAATAATGGCTACCGTAGTCTCGGCAAGCTATATGGAAGGAACGGGGGAAACAGAAGGAGGAATACCGTAATCGGTGGTCTAGTAACTGAAGGACATGATCAGAACACGGGGGGAAGTAGTCGGACGACAGGAAATGGGGGTGACCGGTACGTGTGGAGGTTAAACGGGAGGGTGATACATACACTGACGATTCGTCATGAATATAAAACGGAAGGAAGAGAAAAAGAAGTGAAAACAAGAGAAGAATACTTGACAAGCAGCATCTTTGGTCGGCTAACAGTACATACTATATCATAACTATGCGGATAAGCTAGCGGAGATCATCTCATCATCATCGCAGACTGAGGTCTTCCCAGCCCTGGAAGAGGTCCTTTTCCCGTTGGGGCGCGAAGGGTCCCTCGTCCGCCACCTCGGCGTACTCGTCAAAGTTGCCCGTGTCGCCCTCGTGGTAGATGGTGGGGACGATCGGGGGCTGGAATGATAGGGGGGTTAATATAAATAGAGGAACATGTAAAGGGGCAGCAGACCGGGAACAGCAACAAGAGAAGAGGAGAGGGACACGAGGATAATCCTACCTGACAACGTTCCATGTCCCGCCACGCGATCTTCTCGAACCATCGGTGTTCCATCACGTCCAATGCGCCTCCCTGCGAACGGAGGGAGTAATTTGTGATTGACGGGAAGACTAATGCTTCGAAGCAGACGCTACCGTACCTTGAGACAGCCGAGACGCGCTGTGCGGTCGAACTGCAGCAGCTTCTTGATGAGATCCTTGGCCTGGAGGTTGAAGCTGCGCGGGAACTTGAGCCGGTGCTGGGCGATCGCGTCGTAGATCTCGGCGGTGCTGTTGCCGCGGAAGGGCGGCCGGCCGGCCAGCATCTCGTAGATGAGAATGCCCAGCGCCCACCAGTCGACGCCCTTGTTGTGGCCCTGAAGAGCTGGTTTAAGAGGCGCAGACGCAGCGTATTATCGGATAGCCTAGTGCTTCTCCGAAGTAATTACCGACATACCGCATACCTTGTGGTTGAGGCTCTCCGGGGCGAGGTATTCGGGCGTGCCGCAGAGCGTGTACGTTCTGCAAGCGGCGGTATTGGTTGAGGCTCTCAACTTGAGAAGAAAGCAGTTGTAAGCGAGTCGATGACTACCGAAAGGGCCGTGCTTACAGTCCGCGGAGTTCCTTGGCGAAGCCGAAATCCGCCATCTTGATGTGTCCCTCGCGGGTCAGCATGAGATTCTCGGGTTTGAGATCGCGATATACCTGCAAGATTGCGTATTTATCGGCCATCTGGACGATCGCACATATGCTCCGTGCGCTTCTTATGTCTCTGCCTATTCCACAATGCGGTTCGGAGAGAGAGAGAGAGAGACGTTCGTTCGTTCGTTCGTTCGGATACGCAGTAAAGTATATAAGAGTGGGGGGGAGTCAAGTGGTTTGGGGTGATCGCACAAGACGTTTTGCTGACGGAAAACAACTGGAACATCTCGGGGGCGAAGGTGTCTCTCTGTGTGTCTCGCGAGTATTTTGAGGCGGCAGTTGAAAGGAGGAGCGATGGTGATCTCTCACCACGGAGAGGCTTCCCACGTGCTGTCATTGTTCGGATCCCGGAGGACATACACTCTCCTCTACTTTTTGCCCAATGCGGAACCACATGCCACCTGCTCTCTCTGTTCGCGGAACTCGCGTATGCGTATATAAATATATGGTCTGATGACCCCCATCAAGACACATGAGCAGGAAACTCACAATGTTCTTGGAGTGGATGTACTGCAGAGCGAGTACGATCTCTGCGGCGTAGAAGCGCGCCATACTGTTTGAGAAGACGCGTGAAGCTCTGAAGAAGAGGAAGATGTGGATAGGGATAGTTGGCTAGCTAGCTAGTTGGTCGATGGTGTCGAACACTGATACCGCTCTCACTCACTCACTCTCCTCTTCCGCGGGTGTTGTCACTGCGAGAGGGACACAACTAATCGCTTGTGTACTCATCGTATCAAGGGCTGCTGCCTACCTGAGATATGAGAAGAGTTCTCCTCCCGGAACGAACTCCATGATCATGTACAGGTTGCGGTCGTCTCGGGCAGTGGCGCGCCTGCAAATGGTCGCATCTCATTGGTTGTCTTCTCGCCATGTCTCCTAAGTGTATCTCGACGCCTCTTCGTTCCCCCCTTCGCTTTTATGCGTACATCGCTCTCTTTCGCTCGTTTCATCTCCGTCGTTTCCTTCTTCTACTGCACAAGATGCGTCCAGAGCAAACCAGATGGGCCCGCATTCGCCTATTCATAGACCGCAGTTCCCCCCCCCCCCTCGTCCCTCCACTTCCCTATGCTAACTAATACTTTGGCGACTTCTCCCCACCCCTCATACACGCACAAACAAAAGGAGAACAAAGAGACGGAGAAAAGAGCTCTCGCTACTTTACATCTCGCTCTTCATCCTTTGTTTCGTTTTGCTAATGAGGCACGCGGAACAAGTGCTTCTCGATGAGATTGCGGTTATTAGTGGAGAGACACCCGCACACGCACAAAGCAAAGCGTCGGCCGAGTGCGAAGTTCGTTCGGATCTTTGAGATGAGGTGTAATGGGCAAAAGAACACCTCCGGTGCGTCTGTTTACACAATACCCGTGAGGGGCTGGCTAACGCTCGTGTTTTTTGTCCCCTCTCTCGGTCAACCCCGTGCTGCTAAACTGCCGGAAGCTGACAAGTGACGGGAAAGGTGGGATATATATGCATATGTACGAACAGCTTGACGATGAAGGGATGGTTGAGCTGCAGCAGAACGCGCTTCTCGTTGTGGACGTGGTCGACTTGGCGGGTTACCACCACCTGAAGGAGCAAACTGTACAGGGAACGGGAAAGAGGAACGGACCAAGCATTCTGCTGCCGTTGATGTCTCTTGTAAACGGTGATTCTTTATACACGCAGGCTTATGAAACATAACCGTGAAAATGGTATGTTTTCCAGTCCCTAGTAAACTATTAAGGAGGGATGGCCTCGTGAACTGCCGACCTTGTGGATGTTGAGGATCTTGAGCGCGTAGTGGTTCCTTGATACGGAGTGTTTGCACAGCTCGACCCTTCCGAATGTCCCGGTCCCTGGAAAGCGTCGCGTCTGCTCATTTCATCTCATTTAGCCTTCCCTTAGTTTTTCTTCATTTCCTAGACTACAGATTGCATCCCGTGTCCCGTGTTTCTCTGTAGTTATGGGTCGTCGCTACTTTCTCTTCGCTTCTTTCGCCTCTCCGTATCCCCGTTGTCCGCCCTCTTCGCTTTGTTGTGTTATGGAGTCGACCGATTAATTCTCCGGTTTGCTACTAATGCTTCTCAGACCGCCCCCGTCGGGGACTAAAGAAGAAAGGCAAATCGAGGGAAATAGAGAACGGGGGGGGGGAGAGATGCATTGTCGGGTGTTCTGTGACCGCATTGTCATCTCTCTCCTCTCCCTCTCCGCTCCTATCACAAGTAAGAGTGTGGACCCCGACCTTTACTCCGATCGGTTGCTCTCTGTTTATTCTCTTCTACCTCTACCGGCTCTCCACTTGTGCTGCATAAGCTCGTCGCTGTATCGGCTCGGCAGCTCTAGCAAAACGCTGCTTGCCTCTCTCGGTCTACGTCAGGAGACGAGAGAAGGAGTTGAGGAGAGAGAGAGAGAAGTAGAGGAGAAGAAGACGGAGAAGCAGGCAGAGGTAGAAGCAGGAGGCAAGCACAGTTCACACACTTGCCGACAGACAGACTACTCTGCTCTCATTCCCCCCCCCCCTTCGAGAGTATACTCAAACTACTCGTCTTTCCGCATTCTCGGTGCTCTCCGAACCGTAGTGGCTGTGACTACAGTGTGGCTCGTGAAAGGAGGAGAGAGTGAAGTGGCCCTCGCTTAGAGCACGCCACTTGGTGGTCGATTTCTTGGTTATGTCGCTAGGTCTATTGATAATGATATGCCTGGGTGAAGCATAACAAGAGCCTAACGGAGTGCTCTAGTGCCCTTCCATCGTATAGTAGTGAGTGTTGCCCTAGCTTGCCATGCCTGCCATGGAGAGGAGGGTCGTGATATTCATTTACACGGAGCAATGCCATTCCGCCAGATTCACTCGTCCTCCCCTCCGATTGTTTGGGATGTAAGTCGCGTCTCTCAGCGCGGGGCCTCCACCCTCGCTAAAGCCATTCTCAGGATGAGATTGTGGGGCGAGACGAGGAAAAGGGGATTTGAGAGCATTCTCTCGGTCTGCCGGAGCTGCAGCGTAATTCCATTGCAACTTCTTCCTCCGTCGATTAAGACAACTAAACTGCGTATGTGAACGGGAAGGAACACGAGGTTCCTTTCCTGGAAGAGATGATTGCTTCGGGAGGAAGAAAGGGAGCTCCCGTTTAGCTCCCCGCTCCTCTCTGACGGGGACAGCGTTTTCGTCTCTGAACTCATTCGCTCAGAGGAACGCTGTCAAGAGAGAAGGAGTTATCGGTACACGGCCCTTCCCTTCTTCCCTTCTCCTCGCTCTTGAGTGGTGTACAAAAAAACCGAAAGAAGTGACGTTGGTAGCCGACAATTGATTGCGGATACTCTCCGGATGCCTTTGTCCGGCTCTCGAGAAGAAAGAGAGAGGGCAAGGGACAGGTGTTTCTCGCGACAGAAGATACTCTCAGCAGTGAAAGATGATGATGGACCCATGCAACGTTTCTTCTCCTTCTCCTGCTTCTTCTTCTTCTTCGCTCCGTTAGTAGAGGATAACGAGAAGGAGCGGGAACGACTAATCACTTGCTCGCCCCGAGTGGAACATCCCCCGGATAGGGCCGTGCGGCGGGCGCTATTCCGGGATCGGCTCCCAGAGGAATACGACGTATGCGCGAATGATAAGCCGTGTGGCCTATGTATGAAGAAGAATGGGCTTAGGGCGTAAGACCCCGCTCTAAGACTCGTCAGTCAAAGAATGAAGGCACAAAGACTGGCTGGAGTCTGTCTCACAGACAAGAGTCTCACACGACTAAAGGGTGAATCGGTCTCGCCCCAAAGCTGTTGTGGATAACAGCCGGAGAGTTGTGTGTGTGTGTGTCCTTCGCACCCCCGCACACACACACACACACACACACACACACACACACACACACACACATAGCTTATGGTGCATCCCGACTACAGGCAGAAGTTGTCTATGATCTCGAGAGTGCAAAACCTCTGCTATCATCATCATCAACTTGTCCGTCGGTGCCGAACGCTATTAGCGCGTTAGTGTGCGGAGTGCACAGAGAGCAATCGCTAATGATAGCTAGGTTCTCTCTCTCTATCTCGACGAGTCAAAGTGTTAATGGCGATGTATACATCGGCGTAATCTCCCACATACATGGAGTCTCTGCTTTGCCCGCGACGCCTCACTTACCTTGCCTACTACGCATTTATTGTGTTGCGTTCTGCTCCCAATTACTTGGGGGCAAATTAGGCAGAGGCACGCGATGGACTTGGGACTGTGTGATGGATCTGTCTCTCCGCTCAGGCATCAACAGACTAGCGCATCGTCAAACGCGGATTGCGAAGCTTCTCGAGCGATAGCCTAGGGGCTAAGATTAGCGGGCTCAAAGTTGAAGAGCGGAGAGAGGAGGGTGTGGACGTAAAAAGCAGCTGATGCGCCCACACAGTGGAAAGCGGAGAGTGAGTGATGGGCAACAAGCGGTGTGTGTGTGTGCGTATGTGAAAAGTGAGTACATCTCACTGACAAGTCGGACTCTGTGCTCGGAGAGTCTTCTCTCGGTTCGCTTGAGGGGCACACCTCAAAGCAGAGACGCAGGAACGACGACGATTACTGCTTGGACTCGTATAGCAGCTACTATTCACTCGACATGAAGCATACGCTTAGGAGGGTGAAGCTTATCCAAGCGCGGCGGAACGAAACCAAACCGGAAGAGGCGGACGGGATTTAGCTGACTGAGCGCGTTTGTCCCCCTGTGTGGCTCGAAATGAAGTGGTCTCAGGAGAGCGAGGATATATGATAGATGAATGAGGAGGGCGAGGGTGGAATGGAGAAAGAGGAGGAGGACGAGGCATTTATGGAGGAAGAGGGGGGAACAAGACAAGTGGATGGATGGATGGGCCGGAGGACATTCCTCCTCATCCCTTCTGCTTGTATTTGTTCACTAGAGTCCTCCCCTTCAAGGCGCGCCCTTTGACGAGCAAAACAAGCGCAGCAAACGCTATGCATACACGAGTGAGCGGCGCGAGAATACAAGTAGTACTAAGAATAGTACGAGAGATGGTTATGCTCTGTGATAAGCAACTAACCGCCGGAGCATAACCGCGCAACGATACAGTATGACAGTCTTCGCGGCGGGACTCACCAATGGTGCAGATGCTCTGGAGGTCCTCCATGGTGACCGAGTCGTCGGTGGGCTCGACGGGCGCGCTGTCCAGGACCTCGGCGGGCGGGCTCTGAAGTAGACGGAGTAGAGGCGAATGCAGTCTTTGTCAGGGCTATGCCTCGTGCTTCGTATACTGTACACGAAAGGTAAGCATCGAAAGGATACGATTCGATGTCTCCATTCAAGTATGTTCGATTAGTTCGAGTGTTCACGATTGCTATGGAAATATTCAACTTATGGAGGGCTCTATTTTGAAGTGAATTGGCGTTTTCCGACTACCGTACTCCCGCTACCGTACCTCTTCCCGATCGTCGTCATCTTCGAATTCCTCCTCGTCGAGGTCAGCCGAGGAAGACTTCTCGCTGCGTTCGCTTAACGGGGAGGGATTCGCTTAATTTCAATCTAGAAGCGCCCTCCTATTCAAAGAAAGTCTTCAGAGGCTCTAGTAATGGTTCTCATCGAAATGCTCTTTTAGTCTTCATGTTGTTCTTTTGCGTTCTCGTTATTGATGAATTCACGAGGGATAACCGCGGTAATCTCTGAAACTTACCGGATCTTTCGCGCGTTGTTGTTCGGATCGAAGGTGAAGGAGACGGAACAGTCGTCCGAGGTAGTGGAATCCTCCATGGCCATGAGTGGAGGGCGAATATCTCCAATTACTACTTTGTTAATCCGCGCATTACGGTCGAATACGAGGAAATAAATCCTCACTGTGAGTACAACGCGCGATAACAGGAAAACGGGGGGGGGATAAATATGGAATGATAAGGAGGCTAATCATAGTCAAGATGTACATTGATAATGTAAAAGGTTAATACGTTATTGGGTTGACTACGGTAGGCATGATAGAAGACGGCATGTCCTAATGGGAGCGAGACCGAAGTGAAGGGGAGATGGAGGGGCGGGG
>LS898827.1:96726-159500 GCA_900490955.1 Micoletzkya japonica | reverse complement strand
GGGAGACAGAGGTAGAAATGGGCTCGTTTTTGACCTTCAAAGTTATCCGATCTTTATCAAATTTGTCACATAGATAGATCTTGCCATGAGGAATCGAATGGAACCAACTAGAAATCTCTACGACCAATTTGAACCGAGTTATGTCAAAAGTGGGGAAAGTTTCAAACTTGGGCGCACATTTACTAGCTTGACTGTATCTGCTTGCGCACGCCACACCATCATTTCCTGCTGTCAAAACGCCGTTTTGCGACGTCATTTACAGGAGAGGGGAGGGGGGTAACAGAGAGATACAAGAGGGAGAACCAGGGAAAGGAGGGATAGCGTAGGGCAAAGAGTTGGGGATAACACAAGGGAAGAGTGTGTAGAAAAGTAGGATGAGAGTCGATTCGTGGACGATGTAAGAAGAGACGATATCCGATCATGCAACATACTTTTTCACTTGCAAAAGAAGAGAAACGTGGGAGCGTAGAGGAGTACAGCCGAATAAACATTGCATATGGTGAAAAGCGTCTCTGAGAGCTAGTTACGTGTAGAATTGGTGAGTTGAAGATGGAAGACATTCGTCATCGTGACATCTCATCAAAACTCGAAAGGGAACACACACACGAATGGCTACATGGGATGGTAAATAATATTTTTTTCCTCAAGGGCCTACCTATCAAAACACAGCAGCAAAACATAAAGTGTAATTTTGGGAAATCTTTGGGTACTGTAACGAATTTTGAATTCGGATTACGGTACTTTGCACATTTTGAATATTGACAACATTTTCATTATTTTTAATTTTATTTGTTTTATTAATTCTCTTTTGAAGATGGACTTTGTGCACTGCAATGTGTGCATGCAGCAACCCTCTCCGTCCCTCAAACAGTTCATGTTCACGAATTGCGGCCACATCTACTGCAAGCCCTGTCTGGAAAAGCGTGAGCTATCTAGTTTTCGAAACTATTCTCTTTTACTTCCGCATCTAAGGATAATCATCAGCAGGAAATTGTGAAGTTAGTATATGATAGGAACAGTAAATGTATTGCGAGATTCATTAGGATTAACGAATAGAGACTTGTTTATGGCTTATTCTCAGAGTTCCCATTTAGAGCGCATTCCCGGGTCGAAGCACTGTCTGTGCAAAGTGTGCAAGAAGCAGTGTCAGGCCATTGACGTCGGACCCAATATGCCGCCTGACGTGAGACCAGTTTGTTTTCCCCGAAATCCTTCCGAGGAGAAGATTAGAGCATGCGGTTCGCGCACAGTGTTCTGACAGCAGTGAAAATGTTAAAGGGCCACTCCAGGCAATATCTACTATATGAATTTTTTAACATCATCGGATAGCTCTCAATGTCCTGAGTCTCATACTCTCTCCTTTTTGTTGAAACTTCGCCGTTTCTGAGCAAAAGCTGTGCAAAGATTTATCTCGCTGTCTGCGTCTCTTCATTCCTCTCCTGTCTCTCACAATCAATCAACCGCTCTTAATTGGTTATCTCTTGAAATGAATGAGATGGCTAGAGGGACCCTTTAAGCGAACGAGACGCCGAAAAATAACCCTTGATTTCGGTAGGAACTCTCGCACGGAAAACACCGTATCCTAAACATTTTGGCTCGTTCGCTTAACATTTAGAACACTGTGCGCGTTCAAGGCTCGTACAAAATAGTATGCCACTTAATTGAGCAAATACAGGACTGTTAAAAAGGTGGATGAGCTTGAGATTTGCGGACTACGCATTCTTTTTTCCCATTAAGCTCCTGATGCTGTTCACTCCTCTCGAGAAGCTGATCAAGGACCACGATGCAACCATAGCAAGGATGGTTAAGTTTCAGGTCAGATTGGTATTTCACTTCCAGGCGTTCACCTTTATCAGGGAATGAATTGGAGTCCAAGGAGGTGGGTTCATATACTATTTAGCCCCATAACTCTGGACGTAAATCGTATTGGTGGAACGTTATGTAAGTGAAACTGAATTACTGTAGCTCTAGTTTAGGAAGGCCAAATCGAATCGCTCAAGGACATTTCGGACAAGATGGTCAGTTTGTTCTTGAGATTTACTTGGAGTAACACTTAGAGAGATCACAAATTTATAGAGATCAGTCGCAACATATGTCTTGTGTTACGTATATTCGTAGTCAGATTGCTAAAATGTGGTTGAGAAAAAGTGTTCCGTCAGTTGCCTCTTTCATATTTCAAACTAGTACTGTATGAAAAAAGAACTAGGAAAGACGTTTACCGACGGAACTTTTTCGTCAACAATATATGTGGAAAGAGGTAGGATTGCAGCGTTCCCAACTGGGCAATGCTATGAAGGCGGGAAAGGCTGCGGCAGAGTCGAACATTGTGATGAAGAAGTGAGTCGGGTTGGTCCTTAACTGAGGGAGAGGAGAGTAGTTTATGAGGAGGTTATGACAAGGACGTTGCATTCGGCCATGAAAAATAGTAAGAACGATCGCGCTGTAGTTGTTAGCTAGCTTATCTGGACTAACAGTGGATTGGGGTCCAAAGGAGGGGGCTTTGATATAGATGGGAGAGGTTAAAAACTTCGAATCTTCTGCAAAAACCCACTCAGTCCGAGTTGCCATAGAATCTTGAGTCGACCTCTCGATCCTCGCGAGGATCGCTCTAGTTGTGCGGCATTTTATAGTGGAGTAAACTGATCCGTCCGTAACTTTGATTCCAAAATGAGTCTAATTCTCTCACTTTTGCACACTCTCTCTCCTTATACTCGGAATGACTTTCCGACGGATCTTTTTAATCCACTATAATAGGCTTTAAGAGAGCTGGAGTCGATGAAGCTGTCGGTACAGTACCACCAAGATCAGCTGGAGCAAGTGAAGCGACAGGCGAGGATGTCCATGGACCGCAGTCTGTTCGCTTTTTAGCATCTTAATGTATTTAATCTTATTTTTTTTTATAAATCCTCATATTCGATTGAAATTAGCCAATATTTCTTTTCTAATTATCTGCGTATCGAGGTTTCCGAAACCCTTCATCTCAATAAGCCTAAAGTGATCATTCTTCAGCCCAGCCTCCCACTCTCCATACCACCATTCTGCGGATCCCGTTACGGATGGTACAGACTCCTTAGTACTTCATTTTGGAGATTCTCGATTGCAAAGTATATACTGAGCGTGCTGGAGTGGAATCCTTTTGTGTGCATACAGTGTCCTGATCAAGACATTCAGATATGGTCACCAATTCGGCTACTCAATTAAAGGAGCCGTACCACGAGTTTCTGGCAATATTCACTCTTTACGTCATTCATTAGATCTAATCACCCTGATCGGGTATTCCGAATTTTATGCAATTTACTTCACTTTCCGCGGAGTACTGAGGGTGCAAAGAGCAACGCGCTTTTCACAAAATTGGATATATTAGCTGACTGTCATGAGATACAGCTCTAATTCATTGCCAGATCGATTTTTCACGTTGTTCCGATCATTTTAACAAAAAGAACGGTGGGAAAAGATAAGCGTAAAGGCCTAAATTTTTGCCCGCGAATTCAAAATGCTACCGTACTCGTGGGTCGGCTCCTTAAATAGCTTCAAAACATTACACACTAGTAGGGATATGATGGCATAGCTCATTAATTTGCACCATCATTACGTGCCACGTGTCAGTCACATCTCGAAGCGAACCCAACATGTCGTTTGGATGCCTGGGAGTGCAGCAGAATCGCAGTGACTCGTTCCTGGTTAGTTTATAGGATACAATTTTTGTGTGAGCTGTAAGGCCATTTTTACTCTGCTTTATCAGCACGTACAACTTTGATACGCATAATGGGTGCTCAAGCGTGAAACATAGCCCACGACCGTTTAAATAAACGCGCACAAAACATTTAAAATGCACAGCGAGTGGCGAACCGCGACGCGTACGTGACGCGTATTGAGAATGGATTTTTAAGTCAAAATCTTACTACGGTATCAGCTCTCTAAAAGGAAGTTCTGTCCCACAGTTAGATGTAGGTTGTAATCGTACGTGTAGCCAGAAGAATTGACAAAAGGATCCGATTTACCATCCTCGTGTAAATCATCGAATAGTCTGGTATGCGGTAGTATTTGGAAGTATACGGTATTCACAGGATACATCGATGAGATCCGTCCTCTCGGAAGCTTCTGCAGCTATGTCGTTTTCCGCTCTCATGGATGCCGGCATGGGTTAGTTTCGAGATATTAAAGTTTAGATAGAAAAGACAGGATTTCCTTAATTTTGTCAATGTATACTTCCTTGAATGAAAATTTTAGGTCGACCGAAGACTCCGCAAGCGTGTGGCATGCCTATGGGTTTGTTGGTTTTAAGTATTTATTCATTAGATTACAGGCTTAATAATTTACGCATTATTAAGCATATTTCTCATGGGGGGAGTTGCCCAGTATGTATATATTTTACGGTAAAAAACAGTTTGATTGACTACAATTAATCAAATCATACATGGGCGCGGACCCGACAGTCGTGTGGTAGGCTCCTCTTTCGTTAGAAACTTCACTTGGTAGGCACCTCATTTTACCAGAATCCCCATTGGTAGGCTAACCAAAATCTCAATGTGTACATTGGTAGGCTCCAAGCAAACATAGCTGTCGGGAACCCTGTCCATGTATGATTAGATCGTGGGGGAAGTTGCCTAGTATGTATATTTTACGTTAAAACAATTTGATTGACTACAATTAGTCAAATGCTGGTATGGTGAAGGCTCAGAAGTGGACGACCAATCGACGCCCTGCTCGCAAGTCTCTCTTCTGTCCGAGGTCACCACCCCGAAGATGCTCGGGCTGCCCAAGAAGGCCGCCATTACTGTCAGGTGGGGGCATGTTCGAGCCGGATCCTTGATTTATCTGGACATTCCATGTTCTTGGAATAGTCTTACAATTAATTATTTAGAATGTGTATATGGTTAAAAGGACTAGATCCAGGGCAAGCGGATTCTAAATGTGGGTATTTCTCCCTGAGTAGGGGGGGGGTGGGGGTGGGGTGGGGGTTACGGTATGACGATATTGATGTGCAGTGGCCGGGACAACCCGTACGTGGCCATGTGGAATCGTGCGTCGGCCGAGCGACAGAAGCGCGCGAATCTCTCGATCTCCTCGAGGTTCGTGCTCACTTTTACGTACGCCGATCTTTTGTTTCACCCGAAATTTCATCAAGAACAAAGTGGAATAATCGAAGCGTTTTCTGTTGTATCATTTTAAAATAAGTAAATATCGAGCATTACACGCTTATTAGGGGTTATTGGCTAAGAATAAGCTATTATAGCTAGTATGTCAGCCCATCCATTTGAGGACCACGACTCCGGCTCGCTCGCTGGCCATGCAATCTTCCTTGTCCAATCCTTCCTCGGTCACCTCCCGAAAGACACCTACCGTAACCCGGGGCAACATCATCCCCAAGACCAATACGCCGTCCAAGTTTGCGGGTTTCAGGCTATGATTGTTTAATATGTGCTGAGTTAGTACGGCTAACTACCGGCTGTAAGCGCGGTTGTGCGTTTTACGCACGCTAATTTCTATTTCTCCGTTCAAATTCTCCGTTTCCTGTGATTTCTCCTTGTTTCATAAACGTTTATTGTCCTTAGTCAATAGCAAGTCGCGAAATCTTGGTGAGGGGAGTGAACCGGGTCACGTATTGGTACGGGTCTACGGAAGTGGGAAGGGAAGGATCGTTCGCGTTGAGACTCCATGAGGGAGCGGAGACTGAGGATACGGTAGATTGGGAGGACGGATTGCTGGGTACTGTACTGGGAGAGGCGACGGAGCCGGAGCGAGGTAGTGGGCTTGCCTATGGGAAACTTTTAGCGTTATGATTTTGTGATACGTGGGACGTATTTTCAGTCAAAGGATTTGTCTGCGAAACTAGAGTTTCATAGACATACAGGCAGAGGCCTAGTGATGTATCCATATAACCTGTAGTGGGGAACCGGCGCATCTTCTGCTTCTCTTCATGCGCTGTGAGAGGCTGCGGAATTTGGCCAGTGGCGAGGAATTGATGGAAGAGGAGGAGGAGGGGGAGAGGTAGGCCGAGATCGCAGATTGCCGCTCGAGATCCGCTTGCGGGTACGGTACGACGGAGAGGTGGATGGCCCGAGGCGTGGTCAGGCGCACCTGAGGCACCGCTTTCATTTTTCCTCTGGGTTTTCCTGTTATTATTGTTTTTATTATTTCATTTATTATTTCTATTATTTCAATTGTTTTAATTTGAAAAGTTACTTGTGACATGATCAGATCCATGGCTGCCTGTGTTTCTGCTCCTTCGTCAAGTAGACGCCATTCGTCGTCCGACAGTTCACTCCGAATTGTCAGGAAGATTAGGCTCGTGCCGTCTGAGATAGCTTTGTATTATTGGCGAAAAAGATCCGTCACTAAATTCATTCCTGCTATTCCTGCACTCTCGTCATACCACTTGTTCTCTTGTTGGAAATAGGAATGAGACTGGGGGATTGCTTCTCTCAATCATACGTCGCCAAATGTTCGCACCTTTCTCGATCTTTGCAATGTCTCGTATCGCATCGAAGGTGACGTGTTGTATGTAGCGAAAATTTTGCTCCCGTTGGTTACTGTAACATTTTTCCTTTGTTTCGCTGTAGGTAACTAACCGAAGGCAGCCCGTTTCGTGCTCGGTGCAGGAAGCTATTACAGCGACATCGTCGAGAAGAAGCAGAAGAGTTCGCCCTCCGAAAGTCCACCTTCCAGTTCCACCCTGTAAATGTGAGTTTCAATGTGTTAACAAATATTAGCAAACCGTAGACATGACTGCAAAACGGCCCAGAAGAGACCGTGGGCGGTGGAAGAAAAGGGCCTGAAAGCAGGAAATGTGCGTTGATTTCGGTGTCTGCAAACCGGTAAGTCCTGTATTGTTGATAGCATTTCGTCCAGCTCCACGCTTTTCCTTTTGTTTTCGTTAGCGGTCCTGAATGTAACCAATCAGCGCGTAAGAATATCTTGAAGAGCGGCACTGTCTGCGTTGCCTTTAAATAACTGGTAAAGCCTCAATCTGTTCCACAGTTTGTTAAAAGTTGTAATCGTACGTGACCATGACCGGCAATGGTGCTTACACAAGTATGCCTTCCAGTTCCCGAATAGCCACAGGCAGTTGCTGGGCGTCGCTCAGATCTGGCTTGGTGTGCTTCAACACTTCTGAAGTGCACACTTGATAACGGCTTCGGTGTCGGCGGGATACCTTTGAGGAGGATAATGGTGCGACTTATCAGCTGCTGCGAAGGCGCCGACAAGAGGTACTCGACCTTCTGCTTTCCGATAGCACGATCGCGCTCCCTTTCCTACAAAGTGGAGCATGAGTCATTCGTGCGCGC
Source organism: Micoletzkya japonica (assembly GCA_900490955.1). Taxonomy (NCBI): domain Eukaryota; kingdom Metazoa; phylum Nematoda; class Chromadorea; order Rhabditida; family Diplogasteridae; genus Micoletzkya; species Micoletzkya japonica. Next base: position 152,211 of record LS898827.1, on the reverse strand, counting down.
AGACTAATCGTAATCTTTTAGACTTCCTCTGTTCTAACAAGTAGCGTCACGTTACCTGTATGCATAGTGCAAATCGCTGGTTCTCCTTGACCGCTCGCTTGAATGCTTGCATGGACTGCTCGAGGGCGTGAAAATAAGGTAGAAAGGATGATGTGAGCGCTTCGATATGCGATAAATACGCCTGGAAAGGGGCATCCATAAGATTCAAAGCTTGTGGTATACTTCTCCAAGCGAACTGTCGTCGTGCCAACTTCCGATCTTCTCTCCAAGACTAGCGACAAGTCTGTCGTAGGCAGGACGCAGACTGTGGAATGTGGCGAAGATGAGATCATTATCGAAATGAGGAAGGGGAGAGGATGCAGACAACTAAAGTACTTGTCGCGACGCTCGTGCAATCATAGACCTACGCGAACGACGAAATCAACCGTCTTTAGCGTGTTGATCTCAGATTGGTACAGTTCCATGGCAAGCTGGTAGCGTCGGTATTTGCCCGACGAGGGATCGCTCTTCATGCTTTTCTCGAGAGAACGCCTCCATGGGACTACTTGTTAGTCAATTTCGAGATTAGTGATACCTTTCCTGCTCCATGCTCGTGCTTGGGAAGCATTCCGCCATGTCGTCATCGACTTCCGGTAAGCCATTCGCTGTCTTGTCATCTGTCCGATCATCTCGTTCCGTTGCTTCAGGTAGCCGATCACTGATATGCCTTTTTTGCCTAGTTTTCTTTACGCTGGAGGTCCGCACTATCACAAGCTGTCACTTACGTCACCACGCACCTGTCAGTTCTCGGGTTTGAAAGAGGTTATCAACGCCCACTTAATAAGTGTTATCGGTCATTTCCGAATAGATTACCAGGGACGGCGCCATGATAATGATAACTACGTGTGCTAGGCAACTATGTAAATATTTTCACCGATCTTAATCTAGTGCATATGAAATTTACCGTAATACAGGCCGTTTTGCCTTGTAGCGCCCTTTGCTCTTCTTCGTAATTCGGTCAGTTTTTCTCTTGATCCTAAAACATCAAGAGAATGGACTCCGTTCAATGGAGTTTAAGTAAGGCGAATATTCTGTAAAATGGTGGTAGCTTACAGAAACGGAGTCTCATTAGCACACCATCCGAGGTCTTCAGATTCCCGTATCCACTGAATTTCTTGATATATTTCTCTCAACAATTTCTTACCTCTGCTGATACTACGTTTTGGTTCCTCTTTAGTTTCTGAATTATCCCAGCGGGATCGAGGACGATGTGTGTTGCACGACATTCCGATGATATTACGCCACCTTGATCATAGTGCTTAAATTACAAAAACATGTTATATTTACCATTGTCTCGTATGAAGGATTCCAATTTGCCTCTTTCAGATGCATGAAAGCCATTCGTAGCTATGAGAAGTCCCGTAAATAGCGGAAGATGGTGTTTCACGATCTGAATTGAGGTATACCGTTTTGTAATTCTGCCACTCGGTACCGTATCTTTATTTATTTCCTGTTCCTCCAGTAGTGCTGGCGCTGCTACTGGTATACCAAGTGATATAGCACCCTGTAAGGTTCCTCAAAGTTTATTCAAATAATTGTAAGACAAGTTGTTACTAGAGCCCATGAAGCCGAACCTTTTTTTGTTTTCATAATAGGAGGTGGATTTTAGACAACTGTTAAAGACCTAGCCCATGAAAATGTGGCTATTGGTTCGAATTCGCGAAACTATAAGTTACCCGGTACGACGAGTCTCGTACCGACGTAGCTATGAGCAGGTCGGCAGTTGGTGAGAGAGGATATAGCAGTCGATGCGAGAGAGACCGAACGCGGTTCGCAACTTCTTCCGAGCAGGAGGACCCCACTGTTATCCTCATCTAAAGAACGAACAGTTTGAAGCGAACACAGTTTACCTGTCACCTGAATGACCGGCCGAAAGGCTTATCTGAGCCCCTTAAATTGTTCTTATCACCTAAGATTTGAATAGCTAGGGGAGGAGGTGAAAATATGAGGTTCGAAGTCAAACCCCTTTCATAGTGCAATCTGCGCGCAATCAGTAAAGCACTTTTCTGCTCGTCCATAGATCATCTTTTATCTGTGCTAATCATGATTGATCGGGGCCTTTGATAATTTTTATCGTCTTCTGCTTACTAGGTAATACGTCAGCTACCTGTATAGAAAAACTCTTTTAATAAAAAAAACTTTTACGATCTCTTACTCCACAAGGAAACCTTTGTCCTTGAGGACAAATTCGTATACCTTATTGATTTCAAAATAGCGAAATTAACGTGTTGTTATTGTTTTTCTTAGTGATAATGGTGCAGAAAGAATGTCGCTATCATTCATAGTCGCTATCATTGTATTTAAAGGAAGACCATTCAGAATTCGAATACTGGCAAAACGCACGATTTTATCCGGAAACTGGCTTTTCTTTAAAACGGTTCAACTAAACTCAGTATCGCTGTAGATAGACCGCCGCTCTTTTCATACCTCTAATTGGTCTGTTGTTAAAATTACATAACAAATTAGAAGATATTTCCTGCTCGATCGAAGAAATGTATCAAGACAGCGAGCGAGACGACGGTATGATAATAATACTTTATCATGCAATATACAAAGAAAAATTTGTGAGGAGTATATGGAAAGGGAGATAAGGATTGCACAATGCAATACAACATCGCTACAAGGCGATGAGGAGGAAAACCGGACTAGCATGTACATTTATTAATTACAGATGCTAACTTATGCTTAAAGGATTGCACATTAGTAGGTAAGACAATATTATTGTGGAGACGATTCCACATCTCAACAATACGATTGGAGAGGAAGTACTTCGACTTATTAGATCGGCAATTAGACCGAGCAATCTTAAAAGAATTGGTTCTAGACAACAATACGATTGGAGAGGAAGTACTTCGACTTATTAGATCGGCAATTAGACCGAGCAAGCTTAAAAGAATTGGTTCTAGATAATCGTACATTAGAAGATTTTCTAAAGAACTTATGGAACGGGAGGTCTATTTCGCCATGCAAGGACTTGTAAGCAAATGAAAGGTCGATAATCGTTCTACGAACAGAGAGAACAGACAATTGAAGGTAAGTTAACCGATCATCCTAACTACGAGGAGAAAGGTTACAACGCGAAAATACACGTCTAGTATAATCACGCTGAACGCGTTCAAGGGAGGTAGATAAAGAAGTAAGATGAGGAGACCACACTTCAGAGGCATACTCTAGGATTGGGAGAACGTAAGTTACAAACAAACGAGAATGCAGTTTAGGGCTCTTACAATTAGATGCGATGAATCTAGTTTATGATATGCTAAATACGGTTTCCATAAAGCTTCTGTACAGTTATGCTAAATCTTAGATTTTAACAATATGTTTTCAGATGCAGGTAGTGTTTCAGATGCTGAATCAACTACACTGCTTTCTATCGGTGCCCACAGCATTCCTAGCGTTCGATTAGCCAATAGCGGTTTCCGCGCATAAGATCCGATCCTGTGGGCGAACCAGGGAATTGAAAATTATGAATTAAAATACTTAAACTCGTCACTACGAGATCAAGATGCTCTGAAAATTTGACGCACTTTTGTTCTGCCATTGCTGAGTAAATTCAAAAACACTGGTCAATTCGCTATTAGACACATTCTTCACCGGGCAGAATGCTGTGTGCCGGACCTTGTACGTTTTCCTAGCAACATATTTTGATATATTACACGAAATAAGTTTACATACTAGAGTAGACAAGACGGCGTACATCATTTCACAATTATCCTTTCTCTATTTTGTGATCGTGCGCATTGTTACGCTGCATCAATGCACTCAACAACCTCTTCTTCCGATGTACGGCCTTTGTTTCGCCATCGTATATTCGTTGTTGCAGTATGACTATTATCTTCGGTTCTCTCATTGTCATCATATTTCTGGCGAATGCTGTAACGACTGTGAAGCTGGTTCCGTTGACGAACAGTGACAGACTACCCTTCTTCTTTTGTGAATACTTTCAGGTATCGTATTAATTCGATAGTTCGGCCGTCTCCTTACCGAGCAAGATGTAGCGTTCTTGGGGAAGTATCGCTAAAAGAAGATCAAGAAGCATTCTACTTCAAGACTTCTGAACCTCGGGTCAGGTTTTTGAAGATTTCTTTCTTACGAAGATCTCGTCACCTCCCTTCTTTGGAAATGCCCTTCCTCACGAACCCCGATAAAGGCTATCTCTCTCTCTCGTATTAATTGTCATAATCGGAGCGCGGTGCGGCAGATGATGTTATTGTTGCCAAATTACTGTCTAGAAGAGGTTATAGTACTTTTACAATTGGTCATGCTGGCTGCGATAACAGTCAATCCCTACTCGCGTCTCCCCGCCTCAACCGCTCCCATTCTTCAGTAGGCGTATATTCTTATACTTTCTCAGTCGTACTTATTGGTGTACTCTTAACCGCTACATCATGCCTATGTTGTTCTTTTAATGGGAGTGGGAAGCGATAAAGACATCCACAATTCGTCCAAGGCGCGCGACATTGTTGTTGCAATTCACTTGGTCTACGTCCTTCCTGTACTGTAATCCAGTACATACAGTTACAAAAGCTAATGTATATTTACATTGTTGAAAACTCATTCCACTCAGTATCTGTCATATGTACTATATATTTGGCATTATTGTATAGCTCTCATTGTCCTGAATCGAGCACTAAAGAGTAGCTAAATATTTGAATAATTGAAATATAATATTTAAACCATGAGAATGGTTTTCAATAATTTTGTTAAGCTATTTTGTGCACTGGTAAATAGGTCTGTTTCTAAAAATATGGTAGAGAAAGCTGCCCACATATAAGGAACGCATATTACTTGTTTTCTCATACATCCGATATAAAAAAAACATAATTATGGAGGATAGGGACTGAAAGTCAGAATGGGGTGCCTAAACGTTTGGTAGGCGTTATTCAGTGGATCTGGTATACACTTTTTTAATTATAGGGTAATATGCAACGCGCTGATAAGCCACTATCAGGGGTTCAGCAATGGTAGAACTCTCGGCGCGTATCGATTGTAAGTATCGTTCTATCAGCAGAATATTTTCCAATTATCTCAGCACAGCCATTTCGCAATCACAAACCTTATTTGCTGACAAGATATGAGGAGGATCATCGACGTCTGTGCCTCCTTTCTCATCTGATCAAAGGTTTCTTTTAGTTCTACTCTGTTCCGCTTCTACCTCTTACAGTTATATCTGTGTGGACTCTCCTTATCACAGGAAGCCTTTATTTCGCCTGTCCACAACAGCGCCCACTAATTTTGTAAGTGCTACCTCGAACTTTTCAATTGTTTCCTTCAGCATCGTTGTACCGCACTTAACCATCTTCATAGCTTTGTTAACCGTATATCTTCTCGGATCCAAACTTCGTGAGCGGCACAGTCGCATTGAGTCAACCCTTCAAAAGGGTCCCTTCATCCTCTTCTTTTTCTCGATATTCCTGTCCTCTCTTTACTTTGTGCTCAAGTGGAGAGCGTACATCGTTGATGCTGAAGAAGGATATTGCAGTCAAATTGGACATGCGATGAAGAGTGAGGCAGGCATTGAAGGCTGGTTAACCCTTCACGCTTGCAGTGTACATAACCACGGTCTCGTATGCGTCCACGATCGTCCTAGCGACGGCTCTCGCGATTGTGATGGTATTCAGACGGCCATAGTACTGTGAACTGTCCACCTTGCTCGGCCTGTCAGCCTGTCTTTTGTTATTGCATAAAATGCATCGATTGACCGTGCAGCTCCGCAATTATTGCCTTGCCTCCTTATCTCTCTTTCTCGCGTGCCCTTTGTTTACTAGTTGGAGGAGTCGTCGTGTGGAGAGAGGAAAGGTGGTGCGTGACCGACCATGGAAACTTACGACCGACTTGATGGTAAGTACTGAGTTGAAGATAATATCATAATGTTATTATAACAGCAGAACTGTTATGTAACTGTAAACTGTAAATTCAGGGCAACTTATTTTTTCCTGATGAAGCTATGCAAATTGCAGAGGTCGAGATGCTCTCGACGCCGCTGATCCGCCCTACAACGAGGGAGCGAGTGACCATCGTCATCAAGCGAAGTTGTTTATAGTTTTATAGTTTATTGCTTGATTCAGTCAGCCTCGAGCATCAACACAAAGGTTGATGGTTAGATATTTAGCAGTAATTGGCTGGTTAGTTACTTTTCAATATTCGCAGACACCGAGCCGGTAGCTGCCCTCTTCTCGCTGACCAACTTCCTCTTGCTCTTCGTCGTCGGCATTCTCAGTCTCAAGGAATGTCCAGCCCAACCGATGCTTCCCGTGTTAGTATCTCGTTTCTACCCCTAGACTCTACTACTAGAATTTGATTAATTTGCATAGATCAGATGCACAAACGAAGGTGATAACTGCAGAATCATGAAAACTACTCGTTTACACGTCTGGGAATGCTCCTTTTCAGGTGGAACATCTCCATCAGCGTTTGCTCTATCATCTCTCTCTTAATCGTGGCCTTGCTGAAGCGACAACGAAGAGACGAGGTAGCCTTTGTAGTTATTCAGCTAATAATTATCCGTGCCCAGTTCGATATCTTCGAGCCAGAACCCGTCACCGGCAAGACAATCGCTATGGGACTGTGCTATGTTCTGTTATCGGCGGTCACCTTCGTTATTACGGTAATCTAATCTTATTTCTGTTAATTATTTTTTTTCGCTCCCAAACTTAGCGAATAAAATGTCATTCGATTCAGATCTGGGGCATCGTCATATTCCTCGAGATGCTCCCCGTTCGGTCGATGACTCCTGCATCTCCCACGTACTGTTCCACACTCTTGTTTGTCGTCGACCTATGTGAGTCATATACCTTATCGATGATAATATAATATCCATTGTGTACTTTCCATCATCGGAGATCGAAAACACGGTGATTTCAGTCTACATCGGGATGACGATCATTGGCGCTGCACTGATACTTATCGTCTTCTGCTGTGCGCTGTGTGTAATATGCATACGTGGGGACTAAGTCGTCTGGCTTTTAGCCATAATATTTATATCAGACCCGTGGAACTAAAAAGTCAGAATGGTATCTTGGCACAGTAACAAAATGCCAAGATTCCACCTGGATTCTTGGCATTTTGTTAGTGTGCCAAGGTACCATTCTGACTTTTTAGTTCCACGGGTCTTATATGTTGTGTAGATACTGTACATTGATAAAGAGATTGAAGCACTATTAATGTTTGCAATTTCCTATAGCGGCAGAGGATTAAATAAATCTTGAAAGAACATTACACACTATGCAGCCGTACGCATATCACAGTCGTAAAGGCTCATGACCAATCCTCTCACCAACAAATATCGACCGTTATCAACACGTGCCCTTTTGTGCCTGATTGAGGCAGATCATAGAGATGCAGTTGACTTATTGCGGACCGCCTGAGGGTGAGATTTCGTTCTTTGTTCTTTTCCTATATTCACAATAGTTAGATTTGTCGCATAACATAAAATAGACGGAATACGCAAACGAATAGTTAGCCTGCAGATCTCGAAAGCGATGCCCTTCCACTCCTTCAACGATCAGCAAAAGACCGAGTGTATTTCGTCGCCCGACAGAGTAAGTAATAGTTAGTAGAAACAGCACGCCACACCTCTTGAGCGTCACAAGGAAACGTACACGGAGCGAAATTTCCCTAGTCGACTGGAGAAATTTCGCCTCCCCCTACTGAAATCGCGGGAAATTTCCCCCAGCCGGCATGGGAAATTTAGACGGGGTCGTGCCTTGGGCAAATTTTGCTCTGTGTAATCACAAGTTTCAGCCACCGAGCCCATCGCGCTTCTGTTTACCGTTGCCAACTTCGTCCTGCACTTTGCGGTGGGAGTGATCAGTCTGGACGAGTGTCCCGTGCAACCAATGCTGCCAATGTTGAGAAGGCCTCTCCTACCATAGCTGAGCCTAAGGTTCAGATGGAACATAACGATAGCCGTCAGCTCCGTTCTCTCGTTGTTTGTGGTCCTTTTCCTGAAAGGACAGCCAAGGGAACAGGTGAGCGGCCGCATTCTGAGTACAGCCTCAATATTGGTAGTTTGATTTCATCGACCCTGAGCCGATCAACGGGAGGACGGTCGCGGCCGCGATATGCTATGGAATCGCATCGACCGCCAATTGCGTTATAATGGTGAGTGAGCTCTCACAAGGGAAGTGCAAATAGTTATCATCAGATCCAGATATGAGACCACCACCATTTTATAGAGCACAGAAAGATTAGTAGATCCAGAGAAAATTAGCTGCCGACGTCAACACATCTTCGAGAAATCCGACGTCAAAGATTCCGAAGGATTCTACACGGTCCCGACCAAGTCTCGACTACGGGTTCCTCTACCACAGCCGGCGGGACTAGAACAACGGATCGGCGGCGCAGCAGGGAGGAGGTGGGACTGGGGTGCAGTAACCTATTGGTTCGGTTTCCCGCGGTTGCACACTTTTTGCCTCTCGGACTTGTGATTTTCAAGTTTTTTTCATTTCTTAAAAAATTACGGGAAACGTTTCAAAGAAGACTTACACTATAATTTCACGAGATCCCATTCTGTGTTATCAAATTTTCGACCCCTATGAAAGAGAACTCTGGTGACAGCTTAGTCTCTGGCGAGCGAGTGTCAGAGAAGCACCGGATCTCATTCTTCATCCGCACTTTTCACAGATCGTAACCCAAAAAAACTTGAAAATCACAAGTCCGAGAGGCAAAAAGTGTGCCACCGCGGGAACCGAACCAATAGGTTACCGCTCCCCAGTCCCAAATCTTCCCTGTTGCGCCGCCGATCCGTTGTTCTAGTGCCGCCGGCTATGGTAGAGGAACCTGTAGTCGAGACTTGGTCGGGACCGTGTAGAATCCTTCGGAAACGTTGACGTCGGATTTCTCGAAGATGTGTGGACGTCGGCAGCTAATTTTCTCAGGATCTACTAATCCTTCTGTGCTCTATCGAATGGTGGTGGTCTCATATCTGGATCTGATGATAACTATTTGCCCTTCCCTTGTCAGTTTACTGCGAAGATGGTCAAGCATATGCGTTGCGGTTATGAACGATGCATAAAGCATTGAAATGTTTCGCCTTCAGAACTCTACACACTAATTTCAGATATGGGGCGTAGTTCTGTTCATAGGATTGCTTCCCCGTCGATCCATGTCTCCTGTTTCTCCTGAGTACTGCGCCCCTCTCATTTTCGTCGTTGACTTTTGTGAGTTGCCTCTTAGAGCTCTGTACGTGACTTCTTTCATAATAAGAGTTACGTTTCTGTACTTGTGGAGACATAGCAATGAAAGGGACTCCAATGCAGAAATCTGTGACCGCTGTGTTTCTCAGCCTTTATTTCATTCCAGTCTACATCGGACTGTCAATGCTGCTCGCGGTCTTCGTCCTGTCCGTGGTCTTTTGCACGATCTGCTTGATATGTCTGGAGGGCGACTGACATTATCTATCTTACATTCGTGCGATAAAGTTTGGCTATTGAAAGATTCGCGATATTCGTAGCATGTAAAAGTCACGCCACAATGTGGATAGCTCTAAACTAGAGTTGGTCAAATCAAATAGTGAGTCTCGGGAAAGGGGTAGGAGAGAGCGTCAAATAGTCATTCTTTACCCCTGCCCGGCGTTCGAAGCTTCGACGCGAGGGTCAAACATTTGACAATTTAGAATATGAGGAGATAACTCTGTTTTCTTTCTTTCTTTCATTCTTTCTCACTGTCCTCGTCGCGGGTGGTCGGCTTTCTTCATTCTCTCTCAATCAAGCGCACCCCTTTCAATCTCGGACAAGAAGACGAATCGTTCCCCCCGAAGACTTGGCGCACGGGGGAACTAGCGCCAAACCAGGATCGCGAGGATACTCAAGATCATGGACACCGCGGGCTGAGTGAGTATTTGACGAAGATTTGAAGACCCAGTCCTCTCCTATCTATCAAGACTCCCTCCTTTGGATACCCCTTCACTGTTAGCCCAGATAAACGGTGCAAAACTGTAACTGTAAACTCTGTTTTGTACGGGGAATGGAGACATTCCGCGCTTATTCTTTCCTCGTCTCTTGCTCTTCGCGGTTGAAAAAATCTAATAAGCATAACCGATAAATCCACTATCAATCCCTTTTTTCCTCACTCCTTCCCCCTTTTCGCCTTTCCCATGCAAATCCGTCAAACATTTGACATTTTTTCAAATCATTCGGCCTTAGCCGCTCGGGGTCAAATGTTTGGGATCAAATGATAGACTCGACGGAGAATGTGCACGCTAATCCGTCAAACCTTTGACAAATAATTTAATTTGACGAACCGTACTCTAAGCGAACAAACGATCTACTATTCCCCCCTAAAACAATAAATATAACGAACTGACTACCGTTTCCCGTCAACTTTACTCTAGTGTAGTTCGAGTTTCCTCCACAATCCGCATGACAAGAGGGTGATGAATGCTATCACTCTTCCGTTCCTCTTATCAAGCTGGGCCTTGTGTATACTCCATTCCTGCTTCGTCGCATTCGTCATTTCGCGATACTTCTTTCCATGTCAGATGTGATAAGTGGACCGCGATTCGTTCGGCTGGAAAGTGGGTCCATTTATGAATTAAGTCAAGAGATATTGCGAGATTTAGGTAACCAAAGCGAACGCGATGAACAGGCCGCGCAAGGATACAATGCAAGGGGTAAGCCGTTGAGTTCTTGCTTTCGACTTTTTTACGAGTTTTGCTCGCCTGTTTGTTCTGTTTTCTCCTAGAAATAAGCATTCATGCAAAAGAATGAGTGCAAAAACATATTTGCGAAAAAGGTTCAAAAGTGAACCTAGCAAGCCATTGGTGTTGAATCAATTCAAGTGGGCAGTTCAGATCTCTCATGTACTCTGTTCATCGCTACGTCGATAAACTTCGCCTGGCAAGCTCCTCTCGGAGTGTACACGATGGATGCGTGTCCAGTGCAGCCCCTACTGCCATTGTAGGTTTTTTTCGCTCTAATTCTTGTTCGTGGGTATGTTTCAGTTTTGCTCTGCCGGGATGTGCCGGTAAATATTTGTGGAAGCTTGAAACATGCGCATGAATAACAGCTTGTAGACTGTAGCACGGAGTAGTGGTGATAGCAATACCTATTCTTACGAAACTAGCATGCGCTCCAAAAATGTAACGATGCCTTAGGCCGAAAAGTTACGATCCCTTAGATGGAACATATTGTTCGCCTCACTGCTACTCCTGACGGCTCTCGTATTCATTGGAGCCTCATGTATATTGTCGATGAGTTCGCAGTATAAGGGGTCGTCAAATATTGTGAGTAAACGCATAGCCAATCAAAGAATAACTTTTACTCAGATTCGATGCATGCCACCCGTCATCTTGGGACTTGTATTTTTCATTTGTTTGCTGATTATTTTCCTCGTCGCTGTATGGGGAGTTGGCACGTATGTTTCGTTGCTCTGGAACAACGGGGGACTTGATGTCGACTGTCACATGCTGCTAATTATGTCCGATCTGGGTATGATAAACATTTTATTTCATTCCATTCGGATCTTTTTGATGGTTATGATTCATGATAAATTCCTATTGAGCCAATAGCAGGTTATCCCGTGGTGGCTGAAGCACAACCATCAAAAAGACCTGAATGGAATGTTTTAATGTTTAATTACTGACAATTAGTAGAGCAATGAGAGAATTTTTGAATATATTCAATTTCAGTATACACAGTCGTAATTGTTGGCCTAATATCGGTTGTATTTCTATTCGGTTGCGGCGGTCAATGTGCGGATATTCATAGAACGAAGATTACCGACGTTTAGCGTTATTATTTATTTTTGTTGCGTTTATTCATGAAGAAGTTATTTAAAGATTTCTTATTTAGATTAGATCTCCCTGTTTCGCTATCTGATGTGATGAATATTCGTTATCTGATGTGATAAATAAATTATTTCACACAAAATTACTTTTGAAAAGGTAAACAGGTTACGCAAAATTTAATAGGCTTACGGTAGTTTGCCTACTGTATCCCACACTACAGTATCGACATTTCTCGGTGCAGTTTCATCAAAAAAATTTCTCTTTTTAGTTGTTAGTTTTTTTAGTTTCTTGTGTATTTCCTCCCGTCTCATGATTAGTGTGTTCTATTCCTTTCAGTATTCTCCGTTTCAGTAATGGACCGCGACGATACCCGGTCGCTGGAGGAGATTGTGCGCGATGCGGAGAAGAAGATCCGGGAGGCGAGAAGGTTGTTCGAGCAGATAGCCGACCTATTGGGAGATGCACAGGCCAATCTGCAGGTGGCCAACGACCTCATCCAGCAGCGAGAGGGTGAGTTGGTTTGGACTTTCGCAAAGTTTTATAAAATTTAGTTAGCCCGTCGACTTGGGATCAGAACATTTTGCTCGGTACTGCGGTATTTGAAGTTCAAGCAGAGGCGGCTTTTACGAAATTGCTTTCTGAAACGAGACTGAGACTAATTTGCAGCCCAGAAATGCTGCGCGATAAATGGAAAGGAATCGCGTGCTGGGCTTACAAGTAGTGTGAAGATTTAAATCCGCATTACAAACCAATGTGGCATAGATGATTGCTATTATTCAGATCGTCATGTCCGTCGAGAGTGGGCGTAGTGCAGTGGACAACAGTCTCCGCTTCCTGCCATCTACGAGCTTAGCTTTTGTGTAAGAAAAGCTTCGTGATCAAGCCTTTATCAATAAAGCCTTTTTCTCATTGTTCTCATTGTTCTGTCTGAGTCGTCGTGGCGGCATGTATACCTTATCGTTTGCTGAATTCGATATTTTCTGCGAGGTTGCAAAGCGCCATGCCCCGAATGGAATCTGCGAAGTAGGCAAAAACCCCGTGGTGCGGTCGACGTTTCCCAGTAGTACGGTAGCTCTCGTGATGCTGTGCGTCCGTCCGTCTGTGTGCGTCTTTCTTCGTGTTTTAGTGTGCACGGTGTAGTCGAGGCCTTCCTGTCATCATCCTCCTCCTCTTGTCATCCTTGTAATCACGAGTTATCGATCGTTGTTATTCACGCCAAATCTATTCGGTCTAGTCTGGACTAGAGTATTTCATTCCTGCCTTTTCGATGGTTTTGCTTCACCAATAATAATACTCCATTGTTCATGAGGAATTGATTGTTAAATGTAGAAAAGACCGTAATGGAATGCTCCAGACAGCTGTCTTTTCCTCTTAAAGTAAACTCGACATCGGGAACATTTCTGCTTATCATCATGTCGTTCTTGCGTTGCTTACGCGCCTCAGCTAGTTCCATTCGGTCGCTGTCCTTATCCATTTTCACTGATTCGAGCAATTAATTACCTATTAATTATATATTAGTAATTATTTACTTCAGTTCCCCACCGCCCCCCATTATATGGGAGTGTGGCTGTCGTCGCTGCTACCTCCGTTCTTCTTCCGTCCCCCGCTGCCCACCCTTCCCTCGCTTTCGTTGTCGTCGTCGTCGTCGTCGTCCTTCCAATCCCTACAGGAGGACAACATCCTCCTAGCTGCCATCTCGAGGGTCGACCCGCAGCTAGCGCTTCTCGTACACCTTTCGCAGGTAAACTTTTTTTTAAAGAAAATTAACATAAAGAATGATGTATAAGCAATCTTGCTGCAGAAATGTAACTATTCGGAGCTAAGCGTTGATGAACATAAAGTACGTAGCTCTTCCTTTTCCTTCTCGTTCTCTGCCCTGTAGTTTGTGGTCGCTGACCAGAGAGTGGAGTGGGTAGAGGGGGGGGGAACTAAGACGAAGAAGGAGCGAGAGAGAATGCTAGAGACGAGATAGAGAACACTCACCTTCACTCACTCACTCCCTCTTCGTGTTTCGTGTTTAGTCCAATCGAACCTTCTGCGCGCTTCCGGTACCTTCTCAACTTTTAGCGCATATATGCAGCAATTTTTTTTTGTTGTAATCAGTACTTGGGTAACGGTAACTATACGCCTGATAGTTATTCAGGGCTATAACCAAATCCCCTGAAAACGGTGCAAAATGCTACGATAGGGTTTAGAGCTGGATTCCTGTTTCACGTTTCACGGAACCATAAAGCACTTTATACGGCTGCTTTCTGCACCCGCTCGTTGTACAAAGCCCCCCCCCCCCTATCACTCGAACTTTCGATCCTCTCCCCACCTAACCCCCCTCCCCCCCTCCCTATCACATAGTGGTTAAAAGGCCAAGCGCGATTTGCGTATTTATACCCTGACTCTCTTGATTCTTCCATGCTTCTCATCAATCTCTCGGTCCCATAATGCCCTACTACCCTACAATTGAAATGCTTTGTTTTCAACCCCCTACTATTATCATATCGTGTTTTCCTGTACTCTCGCAATCACCGTATCTCTCTCACTCTATCTAAGGTATCTCCCTACCATTTGCTCTAGTCACGTTCTCCCTTCCCTTCCTTCCCCCCTTTTCTCTAGTTTGTGCGGTGAACCCCCTGATTCTCGCCCCGTTGCAGAATCTCCCCGCCCACTCTGCGCTGCGCCGTGTGATGGAGGATGAGCTGGTGAGGCGATTTATTTATTTATTATTATTTATTTAATTCACTTTTGTGACGCTCTTCGGCTGGGGAATGCCTGTGTGAGAGGGGCGAGAGGTGTGCGAAAGTGTGCGGGCTTTTTCCGAGGGAAGAGAAATCGCTGCGTTCGCTTCATTTCATACATTGTAGCGGATTGAATTACAAAAACATATCAATCGTACTATTTTTAAAAAAAATAAAACCGTGCGTATTTTGATGTTGAGATGGCCATGAAAAGATTCTTTTCGCGGAAAAGAATAAGAAGAAATCGGGTATTCTGAATCAAGCTGTTGTCCTAATGAGCAGGAAACTGTTGACAAGAAGCTAGCGACTATCAGCTGTCCTAGTGTGGCTTTACCAACAAGCAGCCATTGCATCCTAGAGTCCCGTATGTATGCGGAGGTCTATAGTCACGTCCCGTGAGTATGCTCTCTCTATTGTAATCATTTGTGTGTGATCAGGCGAGCGAGTCTAGTCCTGTATCCTGCTAGTCTAGTGAAGCGCATTCGCACTGGGGACTCTGACTTGGTCATGTAGTCGTGAAGATTGGTTGATTTCTAGCTCTCCGCAATAGACGAGGCTGTGTATTTGATAAGTGAACCTCATACGTGGGCAAGGTCTGCCGGTAACTGACTGCAGTGGTTCTCCCATACACAGATATCGCACAATTTTGCCAAGATATTATTTTGCCAACCAATGCAGGAATTTTTTTGGAGTAAGTCACCCAACCAGGTTACCTGCAACCGTGCCCACCTATGGTGAGCCTACTGCTCATTTCAAGTGTGGTATGCGCTAAGATAATCCGGAACAGTTCTCTAATGACGTCAGATTGTGAGCTTTACCTTAGCGACGTAAAGTGGGTGCAAACTCGGCGCGAATGCCTTGCAAGCCCCGTCTCTCAAATGCAGCTTCTTGTGATATTTGCGAATGTCCCCCCCCCCCTTTTTGTATAGTTTGTAGGCTGGCAGGTGATTTAGTGAGAAAACAAGGGAGAAATGTAGAGTATAGCCTGATGATGATGATGATGATGACGATGATTAAGCAGAGGGGAAAGGCAAGGAGAGGAGAGGCGCTGGAAAACATTCTCTCACTAGTTCCCCTTATTTTGGTGTAATGCACCCTCGTTCTTACGTACACGATTAAGCGGTGTTCCATTGTCCCACGGTAAACTGTCTCTAGCATGCCGGTCTAGTATTTAGGCGCTTTTTTCGAATTTTATTTTATTTCAGCGACTTTGCAATTTGGATATAGTTGTGCTTGATCAAGCGACAGAGCACACCTTGCTCTCCTCCTCCTCCTCCTTTTCACAATAATGCTGGGGCTAGCAGAGCCGCTTTTAGGACCGCCGGAGACGCAGCCGTAAATTGGCAACATTGGTAAATTGCAGAAACGTCGACGGCGCGCGATGGACGACTATGAGGGCGAGGAGTCGGACGACTCGGAGGGACGGATAGTTAGGAGGGAAGAGGAGACGACCGATTATGAGGGAGATGAGGACTACGTCTGTGATTGGGAGGAGGACATGGAGGAGGAAACGGTAAGTTTTTTTTAAAATTTTATTATTATTATTTATATTGTTATTGTTAATATTATTTTTTAATAACGTGTTGATAATGTGGACTGCAGTTTCCCGAGGCATGGGGGGCTGGATCGGTTGTGGTATGAGGATGTGAGACGGTATGGAAGGGACGCTGGCTAGGCTAGCCAGTAGTCGGTGCTCTGTAGGAGCACAGTGCGACTAACGAATGTTATGCTTTGTTCGAGAGCAATATTGAGGTGAAGCTTTAAGAAGTAGAACGTGAAAAGTACTATTTTCGTTAGTCGCACTCTACTTATTATTGATGGTCCTCTGGAAGAGCCAAATTAGCTCCGCTCCGTGTATCTCTTCTGGTCTTCGATTTCATGCCGTCCGACCCACCCTCAAACCGGGGAGGGGATTACGGTAGCCCAGTAATATCGCCAGTTACAGTATACCCCGACACACGCTCGGCCGCTGGACACCTCGTACACGTACAGGGTTACGGATCAAGAGGTACGGTGGACGGGAGGGTACTGTAGGTCTGGAGCATAATTGGAATGCCTATACTCCGGTTCCATTCAAAATTGCCGCCATTTCTTTATCTAAAAGAAGAATTTGGTGAACTCTGCCTAGGTAGAAAATAACGTAGCCTTTGGGCTACGGGCATGAACTATCAAGTTCCTGCGTGAATACAATGGCCAAACTACGTGTCTTGCACAGATCAAAGAGGAAAGTAGCAGAACCTTTAATAGTAAAGCCTTTGTTAGGTGTGTACGGTAATCTTACGACAGTAATCTTACGACATAATGTACGGTAATCTTACGATCTTACGATATCTAATGACGCGCCAAGCATTCACCGCTATGGGCCACTCTTACTATGTTTAGTTGTGATGGGGGGGAATGTGGAGGGTGACAAGAAGAGTTGTTACTTTGGTAAGGGGTGAACGCAAGGTCTTCTAACCGCCGTGAAAACTGTGGCTTCCATGGAATTTCGAAAGAAATATGATCAAATTGAGCCCATGTAATAAGTCCATGTAATAAAATGATGAGAGCAAAATTAATAGAAGTTTTGATGCTATTCTTATCTCTATGCTCTTTCTTTGGCGATATGTAGTGCGAAGCGAGATTGGCAGGGATGGATTGGACTTGGACCCCCTCTCTCTCTCTCTCTCTTTGCTTATGCAACAGGAGAAGGGGCGATGGTCAGAGGGTGGGGGGGGGAGAGGTAAGAGGGAGAAGAGAGTTGGAAGAGTAACAGAGAGGGAAAGGAATAGAGAGAGCGAGTAGCAGGGAACTCCACGCGCTGAATTGTCATCATCCCCCCCACCTCCCCACCTCCTCTCACTTATGTCTCTTGTAGTCTCTTGTCCCTTGTCATTTCTACCTCTCACTTCTCTCCCTCTCACCCTCTCAACCCTCTCTCCACCCCCCTTTTTCTCGTTCCTCCTCACTCTATTGGACATATGGCCGAGTACAGCGAATGCGATAACAAACAGGAAAACAAGCGAAAGATAAGGAAGCGGGGGGGGGGGACTATTCTTAGCATTTCCCGTAGTTGAAATGCTTTAGAATATAGAGAAATTATATTGCCCGTCAGGGAATAAATGTATAAATAAGATAATAATAATAATAAAATAATATATTTATTCCGTGATGGGCAATATCATTTCTCTATATTCTAAACGGAATAAATATATAAATAAGATAATAATAATAGTAAAATAATATATTTTCCAGGGCTACCAGCGCGTACTGGCGGATACGCGGTCGCGGTGTCTCGGTTGGCGGGAGAGGGAGCGGAGTGGAGAGGGCGGCCAGTGGAATGCCGATTGTGAGAAGAGGCTTTCATTGTTTATTTTATTTTTATATTTTTAGAATATGGAGCAGCTATTTATGGCTGGATAATATATAGTATAGACCCGTTTAACTCCCCCAACCTACTGTTTTTGTGTGTCCTAATTATGCTTACGTATCCCGTTATTCCGTTATTAATGGGAGAAGTGTGGGTAAACGAATGAATGAAGTATGCGAGTAAACTGTAGGAAAGACTTGCGTTATTTTTGTGGTTATATAATAATTGTTCGAATTGTAGGCATAACCACGACGGACGCGCTGCCCACGCCGCTGCTCCGTCGAACGCTCGAGTTGGGCGCGTCGCGGTCGGGCCGGCTGACGCGTCGCGTCCCCGCTGCCCTGGGGGCGGCCCAGTATGCGGCTATGGTCAACAAGTAAGCGCCTGGCTGAGTCTTTGATCTGGCTGGGCGGGGGATTTTTGACACGTTTTTACACGTTATGCTTGCGTGCTCATGCACTGTTTTTGTATTTAGAGAAGCGGGGAACATAACCGGGGGGAAGAGTCAGAAAGAGAACACTAATCGGGAGACTATGTATGGTCTATAGGAACTTGGAAGAGAATGAAAGTTTAGAGAGTACCGTATCCCCCGTTGAGGTTCCTGCCGCGATATCGGCACTCGATCGCGCACATCCGCTCGAAGATCTTCTGCTGCCAGTATCTGCCCAACCAGCGACAGGTCGCCATCGGATCGCAGGGTGAGCGGGATACGGTAGTTTGCGGAGGATACGGTAGTTTTGGGCGGCGTGGTCTTGTGGGACACTAGAGGTGTGCATGCGACTTCTTTTGGTCAATATGTTGCATTGCTTTAGGTGACGAGACGCGCCGCGGTTATGAATGATATGTGAAACATAGGCATCAAAAGAACTCCCATGCACAACTCTATGGGATACGGTAGCTCGCTGCGTACTGGTGATGATAGTTACCTTTTGAAGACGAGGAGATTCGGTTCTTCGCCCGGCGCAACGAAGCTTACGAACTGGAGAGGAGCATTCGGGTGAGTCTTGCGGCTTATCCATTATCAGCTTTTGCCTACGTATATAGCATACATGGGTTTTATAGGCACTTTGAAAATTAATGAATTTTTTAAATTATTTTTTTTCTCAAATCAAAAAATCTCTTTCTTATGCATGTTAAGGAGTCTTTGCTTAAATTGCGGAGTCAATTTCATTCAACCTCTATCAGGTCCCGTACTCGTCGTGGTCCATCCTCGACCTGGCCTTCTCTCCCGATGGCCAGCTCGTCTGCTACTCCACCTGGAACGACGCCGTCTTTGTCGGCAAGTTGGAGGTACGGAGAGGAGGGCTCTCGCTTTCTTGTTCGCGATTATTAGATTGATTTAATAACCGGATTTGGTGGTTTGCTGCTTCAGATTATAAGAGCATAACATAAGTAAATGGTGAAGAGCGGGAGAAAAGTATCTACAATGATGTCAAACGGTAAGAGATATGTTTCACGCTTCTTTTGCGTACTGGGACGTGCCTACAGAGCATGCATATTGAGAGACAGCTGTGAGCAACCATCAAAAAAGAACCTTTTGGGGATTTGGGACAAAAGTCTGCGTCGCACTGTAATATATATTGTCTCTTGAGGGCGAGGATTCCTTGGGTGGCTGGCGTCGCAAGGACATGCCGGAGGAGGAGAGGGGACGGGCCGGGGTACAACAGCATGTGAACGGGGCCGGATGGACCAGCATACACGTAGCCCCGCGGGATGCGGCCACTGAGTAAGCCGTGATCTTTGATCTTTGAGAGTTGATCTTTGCTCTTTGAAAGCTGATCTTTGATCTTTAGCCTAATCTGGCTACTTTCAGTCGCATGGCCATCTTCTGCGTGCGGTTTTCGCACGACGGACGAGAGGTTTGCTTTTTTTGTCAATGTTTGTATTTTTTTTTAAATCTTGTAGTATTGTACAAGATTTTTACAAGATACAACTGTAGTTCGATGCTGTAACGTAGTGGTTTGCTTATTCGCGAGCGCTACACTTTAGCTTGCAGATTCTGTGTGGAGGGGCGGACGATCGGGTGCACGTTCTGGATGTCGAGAGGAGTCACCGGATACTCGCCCTGACGTGGGTCTCACTTGTTGTTGTTAGCTTCTTTCCCACTTTTGTTCCCTAATATGAATTCGTTCCCTGTTCTTTGCGCGGTAGTTAGTGCATGCGTGGACAAGGATACCCGGGAGCTTTGATGCAGCAATCGAAGCGTGACATTGAGATTGGGCGACGAAACTACATAGAACCTCATGACGGCGGTATGCGTCGTATTACGTGCTAGCACAGGAATTCAAAAGAGTTTGTGACTGTCAATCTCATCCGTTCTTTCGTATGCATACAATGGAGCGACCAGACTAGACCAATGCTATATTTGAGCATTATTCATCACTCGAGACTCGACAGTTCACGATCAGATATCGGGAACGGATTGCGAGCCATAGAACAGGCTCGTGATGACATTTGGCGCTGGCTAGAGAGAGTTTGTGTTAGGAGAGGAGGGGGTCGTGTAGACTAGAGCCGTCGAATCGAGTCTTTTTCGTGGTTATGTGTTTCATGTATTACATAAAGCCATCAATGTCTTGCTTAGTAATCTACCAGCAAATCCTCACTTTCTTTGGTAGACGGGAAACACGTTAAAATCTCGTCTTGAAAGATGAAAAGCTTGTAAATAAAGACAATAATTAGGTTGTGGTAATAGGGCGATCCTAGTGAAAAAACTTGTAAAAACACTCGCTGCGTGTAGTTTTTCCCTAATTATGTAAGGGTGCCTGTAGAAATCTTAGGACACTACCTAGCCCATGTATGATTTGCAGTGGCCACGAGGACGACATCAACGCGGTCTCGTACGGCGACTTTGACGCGAATCTCATACTGACGGCCGGAGACGATGGCCTGTGCAAGGTGCGTTGTGGAGGGATTACTGTAGACGTGTTGTACAGGGACTACTGTAAGCACAGTAAGCTATGAAGTGGCAAAGAAAATATGTTGTACGTGGTACGTGTCTTCGCTAACGCTTCTTTCTCCTCTCGTTTCTTGAAAGTGACTGTGGCAAGTCTACGGGTGCCTGTTCCAGCCATTACCCTCACAAGTTCAATTCATCTCACTTCGTCATGCTATTCTTGTATCACCACATGTAATTGCTTGGCGGCACGCTCCGGCGTAAATGCAATTAAAAAAGAGTAAATGAAAGTTGTCAGGTGTGGGACCGTCGCGTGCTGGATGCCTCGGGTGAACTGCAGCCGGTCGGGACGTTTGCCGGCCACTGCGACGGAATCACGTACATCGACACGAGGGGCGATGGGCGGACCATACTGACGAACAGCAAGGATCAGACCATCAAGGTGGGCTGGAGGCGGGGCATCGCGAAAGTACGGTATTATGCGAGAGTATTATCAGAGTCCTGTCTAAGAAGGTCTGTCATTCATAATTTTTCAAGGGAACACACCAAACGATTGCAACGATTTCTCTAATGTGATGATATGCTCAAATTAGCTTTTAAAACTTCAGGAGGGTAGCCGGCTGTTTGATAGCATACCTGCGCAGCCGTATTAGATTCTAAGCCGGACACCCGTGCTTTTTTAAGGTAAAGCCCACTTCATCATCGGAAACACGTTCTTGTCAACAATAAATAAACAAAATACAACAAAAAAGATGTATTATGAACCGGAAACACGTGGAGTTTACCATAATATTCCCCCCCCCCCCCCGGGACACCCGTTCAAAACTCTTTTCGTCGGATATCTAAATCAGGCTGCGCACGTATGTTTGCTAGAGTTGTGCATGAGAGTTCTTTTGATGGCTATGTTTCACACGTCATTTGTAAACGTAGGAGGGGGTGGGGGGGGGGGGGGGTAAATGGCCCATTCTAGCATGCTCATCACCTCTACGCTTTTCCAGATCTGGGACCTGCGTCACTTCTCCTCATCTGCCGCCGTGAACAATACGCGAACCGCGGTATCCAGACAAGCGTGGGACTACCGGTGGCAGACCTGTCCCATGGCCAGCAAGAGGATGAAGGCGCTGGAAGGTACGGTAGCGGAGGGTAGGGGTACTGTAATGGGGACTGCTGAAACATGAAAGATCAATACAGCGATCGATGAGTATTGCCCGTTTTGCATTGAGCCACGGTGGTGTAGAGTAGAGTTCGACGAATGATCGATCGATGAGCGTGTCATTAAAGTGCATTCCATGTCTGCGTCTCTTCGCGATCCTTCCCTGTCTCCGGTCATTCTGTCATTCTTTTGGTGATACGCTCATCGGTCATTCGTGTAGAGCTCTTGTGTAGAGGCTACCGAAGTGAGCTTCCGAAATATAGTGGTCCCTGCCGGCTTCAGTTGGGGTCGA
This sequence comes from Micoletzkya japonica, assembly GCA_900490955.1. Lineage (NCBI taxonomy): Eukaryota > Metazoa > Nematoda > Chromadorea > Rhabditida > Diplogasteridae > Micoletzkya > Micoletzkya japonica. The sequence continues at coordinate 130,028 of LS898827.1, read as the reverse complement.
CGGCGGCGTTGAGTACCGTCGTGTACCGTACCCCTCAATCCGTCCTTGCAGGCGACACCTCGCTGGCTACGCTCCGCGGTCACTCGGTCCTCCATACTCTGGTCAGGGCGAGGTGGAGTCCGGAGCGGACGGGACGACGGTTCATCTACACGGGCTGTGCCCGGGGCAACGTTATCCGTGAGTTTTGCACATTTTCTGCTCTTTCCGCATTTTTATCTAACCCTTCACAGCGTTCAATAAGTACAACTTACCTAGTCCGAGTTGAGTAGAGGCATACAATTTATCTAGCTGCAGATATTGGCTTGTTCTCAAACACCATTGTAATGTGGGACCATAGATAAAATATTATTGAAGGAAAGCGAACGTTGAGAGAGCTGCGCAGTTCTTTCCGCTAACCACCGTGAAACTTCAGCCGGATCCGGGCTTTAGCCTAAGCTGGCACTTTGCCAAGAGAGTTTCACTGCATTTAGCGGAGGGCGCTGCAAAGATTTCTCAACGTTACTTTTCCTCCAATAATAGTCACGTCGTTGAATATCGAAGTGCATTGATTCTTTTTTCTTAAGTAAGCAGGTAAAAGTGCCCTGCTTCACACTAAAAATCACCAAAAACAAAAAAAAATGAAATAAATAGATATAATTTGAGGTAAACGTGGTTCCGTGAAATAAATAAATAGAATGATTGCAGTGTTCGACACGCTGGAGCTCCGGCCAATGTGCTGCCTGCCCGGCCATCGGGCGGTCGTGAGGGACTGCCTGTGGACGGACGACGACAACGAGATATTCACGTCGGCGGTAAGCGTCGTGCGCTGCTTATCGTACAGAGTTATGCAGACAGACTGGTCATTTTTGGCCAATATGCTTCATTACTTTTCGCGGCGAGACGCGTCCTGGTTGAGAATGTTGAACATGAAGCATAAGCATTGTACTCTAACCGGTCTGCACATCTCTAGTTATCATTGGTGCCTTGATTGAGTAATCGGAAGTAGAGCACGCGATTTGGCATAGTATAGAGCTAGTAGTAGTTGTTTTGAAAAATGATAAACACTATGCATACATAAATACTGGTAACACACTCGATGAAAGAAAAGCCGGAATCGCATGCTCAATTGGACGGGTATCATGAGCTATAAATGACGAACTTCTAACGAACGTTGACTGTAAATGGAGATGTACCTCGTCTTTACAGATTGAGATCTTGATTTGAAAAGTGGTTTCTGATATGGCTATTTTCGGTTTTTTTCCAGTGGGACGGTAACCTCGCTGTGTGGCGCTGGGACGAGGGCAACAACACGTGCGAGCGGAGGACCGCCGAGGGGCCCTTCGGTATGCTTTGAGTGAGTACTGTATCCAGTTGGGTTACGGTAACGTATGCAAGGCCAGCTTTTCCGTGTATTAATTTAACCTGCTTTCTAATCGCATAGGCTCATTTCGAGCTAATCTGAAATATAAGATACTCACATGTGGCCGTAAATTAGCCCGTTTTGAGCCGGTTATTAGACGCCTATTTGCAGGAATTCGCGGCACCCGGACCTCCACACGGCTGACCATGCGAAAGCGGAGGCGGGAGTCGGCCGATTGATTACCGTAATCCGGAGTACTGTAGAAGAGGGTTACGGTAGCCCTTGGTAGTTTACCTAAAATGAATGACTGTAATTATAGTGAAGAGACGGAGTATATATATAAGATTCCGAAGCAGAGTATCCCCCTTAATGTAACTTCACTCTAATCTAACCCCACTTTCCCCTGTATTGGTTTGTGATGTTCCACATCTGTCATTCGATTCACGCATTTCCATTTGTTTGTTTTTTTTCTTTCTTCTTATTCTCCTTTTTTCCATCGATTTGTTCACCATTCGTGTAATTTGCTCGTGCTTCTTCCAAAATTCGCTTGCTTATTCGGTTTTTGTTAGAATGGTCTTGTCGCTAATTCGAACAGGTATCCTGTATATATTTAAAGTAAATAAGGAATAAAAGGATAGATTACTGAAGAATGAGAGGCATGTGGCTGGCAGTCGTTTGATTCGATGGAAATACATTGGAAGGGGAGTACGGTAACAGCCGAAGGGTAGCTGAGCTATGCTTCACTTGATTGCATTATTAATTTATTGATTTATCCACACACATAGCCTGGGGCTCTGGCAGCTCTATATTTTATTAATCCGTCGACTACGGTAATCTACAGTATGGTTCTTTCCAGGACGCACCGAAGGGAATGGGCGGAATCCTGGGAAAGAAGGAGCCCAAACGGCCGCCCGTTTCTGAGCATGACAATGCCATTCTGGTAGGTTTTACCTTCTTTACAAGTTCTGTGTTCTGCTGCTATCTGTGCAAAAAAGTGTTAAAAAATACAGGAGTAGAACTGAGTACTTTCAGCAACTGAAAACCCAGCGGGACAAGATGAAGCAGTTCATAAAGCGGAAGGAGAAGTGCATGGAGAAGGAGAGGCAGCTGGCGAAGCAGTTGATAGCTGAGGGCAGGAAGGAGTGCGTTGGTTTGCTTCGATAAATAAATAAAAGAATCAGATTAGGATCTTTTTGTTCAATATTCTCGTATCCTATCGTATCGTATTGCAGTTGAAATGGTGACAGAATAGTTATTTTATTATAAAATTCAATTTATGATTTCAGTCGTGCCCTGCTCCTGCTGAAGAAGAAGCGACTCCAGGAGAACATCATCGACCAGACCCTGAGACAGTTGGACCAGATCGAAAAGATGGTCAGGGGGGTTACTGTAGCTATATCGTATTTATTAGGGCTGGAAACCCGGTTCCTTTGTCACCGTGTTTTTTTTAAATATTTTACTACAGAATACGTGCTATGCCTCATAATCCTCTAAACATGGTCAAACCTAACCCAGGAAAGTGGTCCGGTTCGCAAACCGCGGTATTACTGTAGCCACTGTATCTTCCTCTTTTTCGGGGGGAACTGGCCAGCTTTGTGTAGGAAAGCTTTTATGGCGATGTGCTTTATAGGGATGCGCTTTATGAAGTTGAGATGAAATAATGATCTTTTAAAGGTGACCGATCTCGAGATTGCCGACATGCAGCAGCGAGTGGTGGAGGGACTGCGGCAGGGCAACGAGGCGCTGAAGAAGATGAACTCGGTACCTTTTTATTGTTATTTTATAGAGTTACTTTATTTACTTCTAACTCTGTCTTTTAGTTGTAATTGCATTTATGGGATGGATTACCGTGATTCCGCCAATAATACGTTCCCTTAAGCTGTTCGACATCGATGAGATTGAGAAGATTATGGAGGAGACCAGGGAGGGAGCGGAGTACCAGGAGGTATGCGATTTGGAACTCGTTTTAGGCTTTAGCTGTGAAACTAGCTTTCTGGAGTTCTTTGGCGATCAAAATGATCGCCACTATCGATCGTGTCATAAGGCATGGGTGGTTTGTTTAGGTACGGTAGCCCATTTCATATTTTCCGTTCAGGAGATCTCCTCCCTGATTTCGGGTCAGCTCTCCTCTTCGGATATCGAGAGTTGCGAGGAAGAGTTGGCGGCTCTTCTTGCAACAGAAAAGGCTGGAGAAGAACTCACGCTGCCCGAGGTCCCGAGCGGAAGGTTGGAGAGGGAAGAGGAGAAGGAGCGGGATACTGTAAAGGAGAAGAAGAGGGAAAAGGTGGCGGTAGAGGCATAGGAAGGGGTTCACACGGGTTCCACTTTGAGGTCACTACTAACTTATGCTTACTGTAACAGAGAGTTCGCAGAATGTCCAGTATATTTACTTTGATTCGGTTGCTATACATGAATGATTACGATGCATCCCATGTAAATTTTAGCTTCGCTAATCTGTTTGTTGACTACTTGCTAACTGTGATATATTGTCTCGAATCGTATTCTGATGATGAATGTGTACTTTAAATGTGTGAACAGGCTAGTTGATGAGATTGATGAGAACGGTTCGACGGACCTCTTATTGTACGGTATCTTCGAACTAGGGGGGTGATCTTTCGGAGTACACGAAGGGCTGACAAGTGTGTGTGTGTGTGTGTGTGTGTGTGTGAGAACCTCGTACCATACGTTTATTATTATCTCGCAAACCCGAAACTTTCTGCAGAAGGAGCGAGGTTCTTCAAAGTAGACAGACACTGGGAGACTCGAGCGTATTCTGGGGGCTGAATTCTCGGAGCAAAGGGGGGCTGAATACGCGCAATCTGGAGGTACGTATGTGTGGTCGCACGCGCGATGTGCATCGCATTCATTCATTCGGCCCACTCATTTGTTTGTCGCCGCTCTTTTGTTCCCTCCCCCCAATCGCCGCTCCCTGCGTCCCTCTGCATTTTGTCCCGCGTTCTTCGTCTAGCCAATTGAACAGTCTCGCAAATGGAATTGAAGTAATTGAAGGCCCGTGCTCAAACACGATGTAAGCAGACACCCCCCCCCCCCCCGTTCACGGGGCTTTGACTGATGACACTAAATCGGGACGGTTGAGGGGGGGGGGGGAGTGATTGGAGGGGGAGGGGAGAGGAGAGAAGGCAGTAGAGGCGCAGGTCAAGCGGGTCACTCGCACTCCCATGCTTCTCTCTCGCCCTTGCACGGTCAGCACACCCTACTCTCGCTCTCGAGAGCTTTTCACGGTTTTATTATCCGCACGTGGTTGTTGTTTATATGCTGCTATTTTCAAGATTTGTGAGTTGCTGTTGTGTTTTGGACCGAGGTTGCACTGTGGCGTGCTTGCCTCCGACCCCGTTGCCTCTGATCTGTCCGTTCTCTTCTCCCTTCTTCACCTCTTCCCCATCCGGATTCGCCTACTTCTCTCGTCTCTTCGTCTGTCTTCTTCTGTCTTCACTTCAACTGGAATCCCGTCCGAGGGGCGGGGGGCTACTGATCTATGAATCATTTCAGAGGAATGCTCGACACACGGCGACGACGACGAATACACAAGGAAGATGAGACGGGACAGACGAGTGGTGGGACAGGTACGGTGGAGGGAGTACGGTAAGGGGAGGGGAGGGGAGGGTACGGTAGGTGATAGGGAACATGGGGTGCAGCAAAAAAAACAACTTGACCTAAGTGTGGAACCGGATCAGCAAGTACGATGGCAAACTATTGGCATTATAATATAAACGCGAGCATGTAGCTAGCTAGCTTATTCATTATGCAAATGGACTTACAAGTGCAGCTAGAGTGGCTTATCATGGACCGATCAGCAATGAACAACACTAAACCGGACGCATTATAGATCCGCTCCACTCAATCTCCTCCCTGATACATTAATTGGCATCATTGGATAGCTTTAAATGACCCGGATATTGTATTCCCCTTTTATCTTGATTTTTTAAATACTCTTATAAACATTACCCAGAAATGGCAGTGTAAATAATTATCTCGTTCTCTGCGTTTCTTCTTCTCCTGTCTCTCGCGCCTGACTACCACACAGAGTGCAGCAGTGTTTATCAGGGATGAATTTGATGAGGAAATCTCTAAAACTATCAAAATTTATTACGACTTGTACAGTATCGTGCAAATGATAAAAACCGAGACATACCTAAATAAGCTTCAACAAGCAACGATTCAACAGTTTCCGGTCTACCATCCGTATAGTCTAGTCTTGCCATATTTCTGCCCGGCGTCCCCTTATCTTCTCCTGTCCATCCACTTCCGTTCCTCCTCCTCCTCTTCTTCCTCTTCTTATCTTCATCTCATCGTTCTCCTCCTCCCCCGGGGCTTCTTCTTCACTTCTCGTCCCTTCTCCTTATCAGCACTCCCCTTTCCTCTACTTCTCCTGGAAGACCTTGGTCAAATGTTATACTAGTTTTGCCTAATTTATGGCTTTCCTAGTCGCTGTTTTGGTCAGTGTTTCTGGAAATTTTTTTTTTATTTCGATCTCTGCAATGTCCTGCAAATTCCATGTGATTTGTTGTTCATTACTAGCCCAACACGGAACTCTCCTTGAGTATGTGTCGTTGTTGTTTTGCCTGCCGTCCTTCCATCCATCGAGAGAACTCCTCCACTCTCTCCCCCCCTCCCCTCCCCCTACGGGCATCTTCCCCCTTTTTGTCCATGTGCAAATACGCTTCTGTCGGCACGATGAGTGACTGAGAGTGCGGAAGAGAGCGAGGGGTCCTCCTCGTCTTCCCCCCCCCCCCTCATCTCTGCCATCCCTTTAGCGGACGCCAACCCTCGCCGCCTACTGTCTTGTTTGTTGTCCGTGTTTACAGATCAGTTCTCTTAACAGTAGTATACAATTCGGTAGCTTTTTCGGTTCGGGATGGTATATTGCTCAAAACTCGATCAGTACTACTTTGATCAGGCTATAGCTTGATCAGCGCCTCCATCCATGTTAGACCTCACTTGTTCATCTGTACACATCGTTGTACGAGTCAAGTGCGCCAAACGACTGGCTGGCTGGTTCGCGCCGCCGGTTCACGAAAGGATCAAAGTTTGCCTCTTCTGATTACCGGTTGCTGTGCATTCGTACATAGTAGTGAGTAGTCAGCTCCTCGTCTTCCTCCTTCGCTTCTCTTCTTCTTCTCTCTTCGCTTATGTACTAGAGCCGTCGTCGAATCGAGTCTTTTTCGTCGCTATGTGTTTCATGCCATCAATGTCTTGCTTATACTGAACTAGATGACAGCTAACCACCATAAAAAGGACCTGATTCGACGGCTCTATTATGTACTTCTGTACTTCTCCCTTCTCGCGCGGCTCAAAGACTGCCAATACAGCTACTTAACACACACACGCACACATGCGGGCACACTGAACGATGAGCAGTCAGCCGGATAGTTAGTGGTTAGCTGGAGTACAAACGGGCGGAGGAGAAGAAGAAGAAGAAGAAGAAGAAGGAGAGAAGAGAAAGAGAGAGAGACAAAAACGAGCGAAGAGGGTGGTCAGAGGCGCTAGTAGCTATCTGTCACTACCTCTTCCTGTTCCTCTCGGTACTCTGTCTACTCCATTCACACTACTTTTTTGTTGTGAAGATGTTGCATGGCTCTAATGATCCTCACAAGAACTGCGGTCACTCCCACTGTAGTATCCCTCGCGTAGTCCCTCCGATCTGTCCGTCGCGTGTGATCTCTTCATCTTCCCCTCTCGGCTTCTTCCTGCTTCTTACTGCGTAATCGACACGGATGTATCGCAGACTGGAGACGACTGAGGAAGAAGAAGAGCGGGATGAAGCTGCTGTTTTGAGACGACGTGAGAAGGGGGATCGAGTGACGAGAATCTCGCGCAGTTGGTGAGAGGGAGGGAGGGAGCGAGGTAAGGACGAGACAGAGGGAAGCGAGAGGCTGTGTAGAGGGGAAGTCGCCCGGATGGCTCAAATATCATCCTGATCGGTTAGTGTCTATCTATCGGCACTTTTCGTTCTCTCCACCCCTCCCTCTCGCGCGCCTCGAAGCCTCTTCACAGTATCGTTGTCTCTGCATCGCATTCTTCGCCTTCTTCCTCTCCTTCTTCTCTTCTGCTTCTTTTCCCGGTCACTTCCGAGACTGTGAAGAGAGAGAAAGAGAAAGATACGCTACGTGAATATCCTCAGTCCGCTCGCTCCCATGCGGCGTGTACTACACTCTTTCCCTTCACGTAGATCCTCATCTTTTGGGTTCGCCTTTGGTAGATTTGCTAATACCTTTGGTCTATCGCCCATAGTTTTACTATTTCTGCGAGCATGATAAGCCTGATTTATGCTTTGGGTTGTCTTTGTTGACTGGAGTAAAACTGTGAAGTAGCTGGGCGTCGCAATCAGTGATCACTGTGTCTTCGATCATCAGACCAACACCATCAATGACCCCATCAGTGTCGGTGCCTCTCCGTACCGGTGTCCTGCTGTAGGGGTCGTCTGTTTGGCTGCATAAGGAAGTTTCCCCTGTCAGTAGTCGTTGAGGATGTTGTCCAGTCGTATCTGTCTGTAGTGAACAATCACTTGGAGTGTCACCTCTCACCTTTCCATCTCTCTTCCCTTCCCATCCCCTTCCCATCCCTTCCCCCTCTTCTTCAGCTTCTTTCCTCAGTTCACCACTCATTCAGTCAGTCTTCTCTCTCTCTCACTCACTTCTCCCACTCTTCTTCCAAACACATTGTGTGTCCACTCGCGCAAATAACGTCTGACCATTTCCGATGCGAGCTAATATAATCTACGTGAGGCCCGACAAGGCGCTTAGGCGGCCCCGCCGTCGGCCATTCTCTTGTTCTTTGGGTTCCAATTGGTGCCGTCGTATACCCCCTTTTCATGACCATGCTGCATGCATCACAAAAATTGAACAATGACCTAAGCTATGGAAAAGTAGTCAGATTCACGGCTCTACAGCTCCGGAGCCTGATCAGATCTTCCGCCGCAAGCTTTGCAAACTGCCGCTTGGTTATGGTTATGTGTACTATCCTGCGCCTCCTAGGTGCACCTTCCGTCCATCTCATAGCTCATCGCTGGGTTTGTTCTCTTACTGATTCCGCATGATTTGCGCTTCTGTAAATGCCTACAGAGCACGAATACTGTAATTTATCCGTAAAGAATGCCTACTGTAGGGTTCTCTTTTTGACGCTTTTTCTCGGTTATGTTTCCCCCCTATAAATACCGCGTTATGCCTACAGAGCATGAACGCAGATTCATAGCCGAGGAAAAGCGTCAAAAAGAGATCCGTAGCCTACTGTCATGCTCCCGATCGCATTGGTTGTTCTCTCGACATTGGCGACTCTTCCTGTCCCCTCCTTCCTTCCTTCCTTCCTTCCCTCCATCTCCCTCCATCTTCTTCTCATGCAGCTTATCTTCGACGTGTCAACAGCTGTTCTCCACGTGCCGTCCCCCCTCTCCCATCTCCATTCCATTCAGTCTTCGCAACTTGCGGATTGCTTTCCTTTTCCAGTCTCCTCCCTTGTAGTCGCCTTGTCCCTCTTCTTGTCTTGATCCCCTTTGTCTCAGTGTCTCGTTCAATCGCAGAGTGTCGCAGTATAGGACGCACCTCCCGTGACTTGACATCCTATTTCTCTCACTCTAAGTTTGCTTTGCGAGCGAAGAGGACATTTATTGTCGAAGCAGCTGCTAGTGCTGCACAGGGAGAGCGAGAGAGTGTCAATGGTTGTGAGAGGAGGTGATAGGGTAGATGAGAAGGGAGAGGAGAGATGCACAGGAAGATGGAGAGAGTACGTTAAGTGAGAGAGAGAGGAGGTCCTCCGAGTGTCCTCTTCCTATATCACATTACCTTTGCCATTCCTTGTCACTCGCTGAGTGAGAGTCCTCTGCCCCGCTACAACAACGCGTTTGCGTGAGGGCCTACTGTAGCCCGCCCTTATCTTGCTCATATACTGTCTTCAAGCAGCGTTCGCGGTTATTGATGGGATTTGTTAAAAGCTTTCAAAACTACAACATATCGCGCTACCGTACCTTACCTACGTCTTTTCATGGTTGCGTTGCCTACATTCAACAAAGGCCCGCCGCATCTTGTCAACTGAAGGATGAAGCCTTTTGAGACCCGATTAATACTATCTGATCGTCCGTTGCAGTCTCGCCCATGACGGAGAAGGAGTTCCGTCACCGGACGTACCACTCGTCGACGACGCGTCGCCGGTCCACGTGCCTGCTCGCGCTCCTCACGCTCATCGTCCTCCTGGGTACGGTAGTCCAGGCCAGTCAGTCGACGACGACTGGTGGTCACAAATCTGACGAGGAGGTCTTCGAGTCGATCATACGCGCGTACCAGGACGGCAACTGGACGCTCCAGCCGACGCTCGGCGGCCAGCGGAGTTTGAAGAGGGAAGGGGAGGACGAGCAGAAGAAGGGAGGAGGAGGGCCGAGGGAGGCCGCGACCATTCGATCGCCCAGTGAGAGAGCACCACCCCGACTCCTCCACTCTCCTCCTCCTCCTCCACCACCACCAATACACTCCTCTGTTCGTCCCGATCGCCTTTGCGGGACCCGACCACACACGGGGGGCCAGGATAACATGTCTCTTCACTAATATGCTTGAAGCCGGTTCGCGGGGGGTAACTGACGATGCGATTGCAGGCATGGCGATACTGTTGGCCGCGGTGGGACTGTATCTCAAGTCGCAGGGCGCGCTCGGCGGGCTGACGTTTGGTTCACGGAAAGAGGTCGTCCCGCCTACTCCCATTGAAGAAGTTGGTTTGCTTTCCTCTTTTTGAGATGTACGGTAATGCAATTTTTTGCTTATGAATGAAGGAGGACGTTCTTTTAGCTCTTGTAATCTGATCTTCTCACTCTTTATGACGAACTAATATTGCTATGGGTGAAAAGGTAATGCAATAGTAGTAAGTGTGTTAAGGCTGAGGAGACGCGAGAAAACCAAGAGTACTTGCGGAAGCTCATCAAGGCGGTCAACGATGAGACGAAGCTTGGATGGAAGGCGAAATTCAACAAGTTCGGAGTGAAGAACAAGTCTTTCGGATTCAAGTACACAAGGAACGAGACCGAGGTTTAATTCGCAAGCGAAGACGAATTAAAGACCGATCGTTGTTTAAGGTGCGAAAGTATATGGAGCATCTGAAGAAGTACTTCAACTCGGAGCGAATGAAGCAGCATCTGGCGTAAGTTTCTGTAACTCTTATTGCAATACTTTAAGTTTAGCGAGCTTGAACAATTCGATGATGATGACTTGCCTACCTTCTTCGATGCTCGGCTGAAGTGGCCCTACTGTCCTTCGATCTCCAACGTTCCGAACCAGGGTGGATGCGGATCGTGCTATGTAAGATCTTATTTCCGATTTTAATTGATTTAAAATCAGCACTGTCTCAGTCCAGTATTCATTGAAAACTACTTGACTTATGAAATAAGCCACTGCGTGTAGTGGACGCTATGGTTAATTTATGAAAGCAATGGAGTGCACTCCGGGTGCTTGAGGACAAATGTTCAGGCGGTCGCGTCTATCGGAGTTGCAACGGACAGAGCGTGCATCGCCTCGAATGGAACGTTCCGGTCCATGCTCTCGCCTATGGTACCTTTATCTTTATCGTTTACGAAAAATCGTCTCATGAAATAGTAGTGTTACTTACGGAAGATCCGTTTATGTAAAAGGCATTTTAAAATAAAATTTGCTTTGAGGACGTTATCGGCTGCTGCGCGGTCTGCGGCAATTGCTTCGGAGGAGATCCGCTGAAGGCACTGACTTATTGGGTTGAGGAAGGAATCGTCACGGGTGAGCTTTTGATCTTCGCAGTTATCGCCTTTCAGTGGCAGCTTATCTGGCTCCTCTATTTGAACTGCCCGATAATTTGTTCTGACACACTCTGTTCCAGGAGGCCGCGATGGCTGCCGTCCGTACGAGTTCGATCTCACCTGCGGAGTTCCCTGCTCACCCGGAACATTCAGCAAGAACGAGGTTCGAGTCTAGTTGACGCAGTTGTCGGTGGTTGTGACGACTGAGCTGACGTCACACACATGCTTCAGGCATTCCGAACGTGCAAGCGCGAGTGTCAGTCCATCTACTACCAGAACGACTACGACTCTGATAAGCACTTTGGTAGGCAATCATTTGAAATGTAACTTGGTTGCGTACTCTGATTGGACCTCGGCTGCGTATTCATTATCGAATCTCAGTTCATGAGAACTGTGGCGCCAAACAAAAGCCTTACAAAAGCCCCTGTTAGTAATTAGGGAAATGATGTAGATTCAGGAGCTATTACAGTAATATTAATGAGAAATGGCATCGTTCAGCCACCATCGCGTATTCGATGTATCCTCGATCTATGACGATGGATGCTGCTGGTTTGACGAGGGAGCAGGTATACTTTGTTGACCGAACCTCGCTCAGAATAGTACTCTAAGGTTCCGACGATCATCGGACACTTCAACTCGACTGCCGCTACTCCTATGAATATTACGGAGGTAGAGCTGTTCAGTATGTAATAATACCTCCACAGCTCTTGTTAGGTTTTATGCTCGCATACTAATTTAAGTGTTTTATTTTAGTTTTATGAATGCCGTGCTATTGCCTAACTGTTGGTTGTAGATTCGAAACGTGCTCAAGAAGGAGCTGTTCATCTCTGGCCCCTTCACTATGGCCTTTCCCGTAACGGAGGAGTTCTTGCACTATTCGTCGGGTATCGAAGACAATGGAAGAGTGATCGGCAAGGCGGCTCATTCAGGCGTCTTTGTTCCTCATCCGATGAAGGACTTCCTGTCGCGGGTTGTGTACTGGCACGTGGTGCGGGTTATCGGCTGGGGAGAAGACGACGACGGCAACCACTACTGGCTCTGCGTCAACTCGTTCGGAAGCAACTGGGGAGATAATGGTTTGTTGATATTCTTATTTATTTATTTTATTTGCGCCGAAGCTTCTTTATCTCAATCACGAAACCCCTTGCAACGTTAAAGCACAACGTCACGCTGCGTAGAATAGATTTGTATGCAAATTAAGAGAGTGGAGGCGAGAGAGCATGGAAATTGGAGAGACGCAGAGACATTCGCAATTTCGGAACGCGGACTGGTAAAACGTCGTGTTAAAGATGTACGTTCCAGGCGTCTTCAAGGTCAATACGGATTCGATGGAGAAGTTCGGTCTCGAGTACGAAACGGGTCTTGTCTAGGGCGTCCTGCACGGATTTCTAGGTTTACTGCAGTGCTTTCACGCTTCTCATCAACGGTGTCCGGTCGCACTCGCGTTGTCGTGTAATTTATTGTGGGAGATGCTTCTCAACGTTCGTCCTTCGTCGTATATATCTAAGTATTCATCTTTCGTCTAGAGCCGTCGGGTCGGGGTCTTTGTTCTGGCTCAGTATAGCCATTATACGATTAGACTTACGTAACAGCTAAAACAAAACCGTGAAAAATACCACCCGATTCGACGGCTCTACTGTCGTCTCTCCTCCCTCTCTTGTGAGTGCCTTCGCTTTCCTCTTCGCTACTCCAGTCAACGTCAACTACGGGCCACTTTTCCTTGTTCGCTAACTACCGCACTCCTATTCCCTTCCCTTATTTGTGTCCATCGCATACTCTCCTTGTGATTGCTCAAATGAAACGTATTCGATTCGATCTCCGTGTTTATCTAGAGAAGATCAATGTTGTGAGCGATTAGAACTCGTAGACGGCAAGAAGGAACCAGTGAAGTCTATTTGAGAATAGGAAGCTCTAAGCAACGTTTGGATGTTTCTCAGAGCGACTGAACGATAACCAGGAACGGTAGCGAGTAGGACCGTACAGTGGACGATCGAGTGACAGCCGGCTAGGGATACTGTAGCTACGGGGCTCCCTGAATGAGGAGATGATGGAAACCGGGAGGAGATATGCCTACATTCTGGAACGGAACTAGTGGTCTGAAGGACGAATACTGCTCCACCAGGGATAATGATGAAAAGAAACGGAACCGAAATCTGAGTAGTAGGGATCTCTTGATCAGATTTTTTTTGAATTCAAGCGTCTATCCTCTCTGTGGAGTTGAAGCACGCTATCGGACAAGCTTATTGTTAGTGCTGAAACGGAAATGAGGGAACCTGTAGAAGAAGGATGTAGTACAGCCGAAGTTGGAACCGCTTCGCTGAGACGCTCAAGTCCACTCGGCGATGAAGCGTTCGGTTGAGGTGGAAGCTCAACTGTAAACGATCTAGGCCTTGATACTGTAAGGCATAGAGACTACCAAGAGCACTGTTGCTGTCGCGAGGGTCATAGTAACGGTGGCATATTGTTCGAGATACGTGAAGTGTGCGTAACAGTGAATGCGCCGGACGATAGTCCATGGCCAGTCGGGGTACTGTATAGAATCTCTCAGGCCCTCGTAAGCTGAGAAATTACCTCGTCTATAAATAATTCAGCGGACGGAGTGAACTGTAAGGCGGTGCATTGTTATGGGAGACCCCTTGCACTTACGAATATGCACATCGCGAATCCTAATCCGACGATTTCGAGAACGATGAATAAGAAAATGCGCGTGCTTTGTCGAAGCTTGAATGGGGATGTACTTTCTTGCGTAACCTTAATGACAGTACAAAGCATGTTCGGATGATTTGTTCTCTCGGAATGAATACCTTACCTGATGCCTATACAGGAAACAGGAGATGTAAATCGGTAGGCCGAATGAAATGCAAATGAGGTATATAATCTGAAAAGGCACGGAAACAGATCATTATGACATAATTATGACACACTCTATTCTGACAATCTGGGACTTACAAACGAATGATGACCCGATAAGCCTAGCAAGTAGTATCCAATGCCTTCTGTAAGCAAACAGGGTTTAGGCAGTAGTGGAATGGGACAGAAGAAAATGTGAAGAACCAAATCAGAAATGGCGAAATCAACCTGATAGTAAGATGCTTTAAAAAAATGTTGAAATATTCCGTACAGTAACGTAGATAAGAAGGTTTCGGTAGGATTTAGCGAGCGCCATGGGAGAGCGAATGATGATGCGGAGAGTGTAGAGGTTGATGGCAAGCGTGAGAACAGCCAGCAGTTTGCTTGTGATGCGAGCAAGCGGAAGGATGGAAGTGACGAGAGTACGGCCAACTATCATATCTTTTTCTTCCGGACACGAAATTCGTTCTGAATTTCCTAGACTCTCACATGCACGTGGGCTGATCATGGTCAAAGCATGAACGACTGAAAAGTGAACCGCTTTCAGTACGACTATTATTAGGTTGTTTAATAAGTCTTGTATAACTCGAAATTTTTAATTTTCAAACTCAAGCAAAGCGACACCGCAATTTTTCCAACATATGTATATGGATGCCCATCTGGATTGCCCACCATTTGTTTCACATTGCTCACTTATCATAGAGCGGAGAAATGGGCTGAAATGTTTGTAAAACACAATATCTTAAAATCGATGCAAGAGTTCTTTAAGATGAGATAATCTTCTGTTGTTACCAGGGAAATAATGTTTGCTCTCGGGGCTAAACTTTAAAATAACTAGAGCTTAAATTAATCAATGAAAAAGCTTTAAAATTAAATTAAATTTGAATATTCAGCTACCGAAAACATCATTTATTATTTTTCAGCTAATTTTTACCATTTTGAAATCCGATTCATTAGCATTCCTTAGGTTATTTTTATTCCGCATCCTCCCTGAATAGAGTACAAAATTTAGTTCTTTTAAACAACCACGAGATATAAGCTTTTAATTTTTTCGAAAGTGCGGCTGATTAGCACATGGTAGTAACACTAGTTTTTTCCCCTCATATCTTAAAAGTTCGTTCCGGATTTCAGCTTAAACAATTCTAATGTTCAGCTTTGGACACTTATGCGTAGTTGAGAAAAAAAAAGAAGTCAATTTGATTCACTTATTAAAGAAATATTTAACTTTAAATAGAAGATATAATAGGGCTTCAGGTACGACAGCAGCAGAGAAAGTGATAAAACCAATTTTTTCTTATATCCTAACAGGGAGACTATTTTTCATCCTGCTAAAGTGTTATTATATACTAAGTACTACGTTAGTAATAGTGATGGTTCAAAAACTTAAGGTTACATAAAAAATTCTAATTTTTTACAAACACGTAACAAAATCCTGAAAGTGTGGCAACCAATAGTAGATTCCCCAAGGATAATCACGCCCACTCGGTATAAGTTTCTCGCTTCCTATGAGAAAGAAAACTCAATTTAAATAGTACTACATGTACCGGTGTAAACTAGAAGACTCGGTAACGGTTTCATAAGGGACTTCGCATTCAGTCCTATACATGTTTCACATACTAGGGCCCCTTACTGTGTTGTTGGTGCAAACAGGTTTTAGTTGGGAACCAATGGAATTGAGAAAAATAATTTTGAAAAAGTGATACAAGACTTATGAAACAGCCTAATAACTTACCTTAATTATGACAAACTTTATTCTTAGAATCAGCGGTAGGAATCGAATAGGTAATATGATCTATCGTCTAGGACGCCCCAGTCACACGTTATATGAATCCTTATGGTACGCTTCAATTCTCTTAAAGTTATAGTGCACTTGGGTAGAGTTCATCAAGTCTAGGAATATTATTCCATGAAGATCGCTCAGATTCGAGGAGTTTTTATTCCATGAGGGGTAGGTTAAAGTCTTTAAAATATTTGTGTTTCAAGATGAATTGATAGTCAACCTAAATCTTCTTATCATGTAGTGGATGAAGCTCAACCTTTAAGAAGGCCTGAGTTGTCATAATTTTCACTCGTCCCCTTCGGCTTCCAACATATAGTTAATAATTCCGTGACTCCGGACTATGTCATTCTTCATTCTTATCGTGCGACACTGATGTTGTCTGCAGCACCCTCCTGACATAACCGGTAAACACGTCCGGACAAAGGCTATTATTACTGCCAATAACAGCGGAAGGGAGGGGAGGGGGGGAATAACGTTATCAGTTGCACTGCGGGTGAATACATCGTGTATCACACGCATACACGTCCCTTTGTTGTAGAAGGAGAGCGAAAACGAAAACAGCCGCGACTGCAAAGGTTGTCCAATCGGAAATGATATATGAGCAAGAGGGGGGGGGTTGAATCACCCGCGTTCCTCGGCATTCCTCCTATCTCTCTGCACAACTTTCCGTTCGTTGCTTGTCTACCGCGAGCCCATCACTCTCAATAACACATCCTTATCACTTCTCGAATGTTATTGCACTTTGTCCGATTCACTTACCTGCACGATAACATCGTGCGATCTCTGAAGGCACCACTGAGCCTACAAGTTTACACGGGCCGATTTGGCGTTATCGCTGCATGACGCTTTATACGGCCATGTGATCGGCTGACACCCGGTAATGTGATGGACCCTGTCAATCATCGTTATTCTTAGACTCTGATGTAACCGAACAACGGTCTTTACTTAGTCTCTGCTCTCCATATAACAAGAGTGTAAAGCTTTGTGCTTTGGCATAGGCTTTACCTAGAGTCTTTACCTTGATATACCTAGAGTCAGATATTGTATGCAATGTACAATGCGCATCACACAAGCGCACAAAATCAAACAGAAAAGCCACTGATCTGTGGTAAAGTTACCTCATAGCCTTCCCAGCTTCCGATTTTCCAGCTTCACACCTTTATCATGGTTATATACACACAGAAAAATATATATAAAGGATTACATGTATTTGGGGGTAATGTATAGCTCGGAATACACAAATGTATACCCACGTATACATTGGACCCATGCCTTCATTGTATTCATTGTATTCTGTGGTATACAATAATGTTGTAAGTACGTTTTTTAACGGATTGAATGTATTCTGCGTTATACATTCTTTCTGTGTGTAGTCAATATGTCAGTGGATTAATATAGACACACCTTCTTCCCAGCCTCCTGCGAATCCCTGAAGACCCCTAAATAGCCTTTTCTCTTGTACTCTACTCCCGGTCCCTCATAGGTGTGCTAGTAGTCCCCCGTGTAACCAGAAAACGAGCGAAGACAGTTTGCGTCTGTGTATGGAAGGGGAACGAGAATGGCCGTTGTTTGTGGTCATTCTCACACCTACGGCCGAATAGGCTATTCGCCCCCCTGTTCTTTTCTCTTCTCTTTCTTCCGGCTGGCTCTCGCCCCCCCCCCCCGAAGCAGCGAAGCGATACCGTGCAAACAGTGTGGGCACCGCAACTCGTTAGATTGCACGCGATAGTATAGTGGAATAAACTTCGATCCCTCAGTTTCTTCCGTTCCAAAATGAGTCTAATTCTCTCACTATTGCACACTCTCTCACCTTATATTCGTAATGATTTTGAGACGGATCTTTTTAATCCACTATAGTTCAGTCCTCTTCTGTAGAGGATACGAATCGTGTACTTTTGATGGTTATGTTTCACGATCGATTCCTAATGAACCTGTGTTTTATTATCTTCGGATGGGCGAAGCATAACCATCAAAAGTACACGATTCGTATCCTCTACTCTTCTGCCCCCCCCCCCTTTTTACGGTTATGTATCAGAGTTCAAGCTGTGTACCCGTGTCCGAAAGCAAAAAAATACCGGGCAAAAAAGGATTACCCCAGATCGTAGTAGTAGCGCGTTTAGCAGGGAAAAGTGAGCAGTCCCCCTCGCTCAAGTTCTAAGCATAATAGTTAATAGCGTCAAACTCCTCGTGCCAGCCAATTGATCTGACCGAACTACACAAACTTCTAATAGCTTGAAATAGAGCGCATACGGAGCTGAGCATTTTCCCTTCATTTGTAGTGGATTGGCCACGTGTACACGTTCAATTCCCAGATTGCGCCCTTTGCTAATAGGCAATTCGTAGTTTATTCGCTGACGAAAAGGCCGCGCTTATCTATTTTATGCCGTTTTATGGTCGACACGGGGAATCTGGACTGATAGGCGGTAGGGGAGTAGGCATTCCTTATCAGGCCAAGCGCACAGCAAGCGCCGAAGTACAGACTACTTCAAATCGTCAATCGCTATTATTGCTCAGTTTATTTCTGGAAAAACTGTCCATCATATTGTGTAACTATAATATTAAACATGAAAATGCCTTCCCCTTCATGAATACCATGTCATTTTGGGACCCCTTCTGATCCTTCCACCCCTGTGCACCCCTATTTCCCTCGCTATTTCCCCCTCCCCTTTTTCCCTTTTACCGTCGCGCGTCCTTTTCCTTCCCTTTGTACGTCCGCGACAGCTACCGTTACTCATTGCATGAATCATTGGGCAGAGACAGGGATGAGAGAGGGGGGGGGGGAAAGAAGAAGGGTTAGTGAGGCATGTCGGAGGGATGACAAGGGAGGAAGGGAGGTCACAGTGTTCTAAATGTTAAGCGAACGAGTCAAAACGCTTCTGTGCGAGAGTTCCTGCAGAAATCAGGGTAATTTTTCGGCATCTCGTTCGCTTAACATTTGCACTGTTGTCAGAACACTGTGAGGTAAAGAGGGAGAGAGGACGAGGGAAAGCAGTGTCAGATGGGGCAGTTCTCATGATGTTTCAAATGTGATTGGGAGTGGGCAAGTGGGAAGAAGGGGAGGGGGGCACCACATGTGTGTGTCGTGTCAAGTTCTTGCAGACAATCTGTGTATTTACCAGTGAGAAAGAGAGATAGTCGGGTGATCGATGGGTGTGCATAACGGAACTAAGTGACTGACTGGCTGAATTGGAGCGTTTGATGACTATGGTCTAGAAAGTGGAACGTATAAATCGTGATTCCGCCGCTACGGTGTGTAGCAATTTTTTCGCACTTTGAAACGCTGCCATTTCATTTCATTCTAAGACATATATATCAGGAACATGGATATGTTCCTGTATTCAGTATCACCTATAGTTTTACATGATACACACTAGAAATCGATCAGATCACTTTGGCAGCGGAATCGGCGTTACAAACGGAACGATTATATCTTTCCTTTTTCCCTACTATATCCTTCGTAGAGTTTGGCATTGGTGGTTTTCGTGGAACCTCCATTTCATCAAATCGGTCATTTTATCAAAAATTGCCAAAGTCAAGTTGACGATGTCAAGTTTAAGGTAGCCTGGCTACGGTATTGAATGCGGCCTCCTTTAAAGGGAGTCAGAACCGAAAAAATAGCCGGAGTGACGACCGGGACATCCGGGTTTTAGCGGGCGTCCTGCAGCGCAAATCAGTGGTAAGGGTTTGAACGTTTTGGCGGGAAGCCGCTAGTTTCATGGTGTGATTACTTTTGACTTTCAAGTTAATCGCATATTTTACTGTTTTTAGTTAGTTGTGCAGAATTGTGTTTCGCAGTAGTCGTTTATTACTAAATACTCTAATACTGCTTAGTTTACACTCTAGTTCACTCTAGTTTGCTGTAATCATACGATTTCCTCTTTCATGTCGCGTAATTTCGTTTATTGGCTGTTATTTTGTATCATTCTTAGTTGCAGGCGGTAATTGCGACCTCTCTGCGAACCCGCTCCATTCGTTATGGATACGTGGACGGCCCTCCAGGGCTGTGGCTTCACTGAGTCCAACTTTACAAGTAAGTATGAAACCTTGGTATACTGCCGTGTCATATTAAAAAGAATGTTTCATTCTTTTTTAATATGACACGGCAGTATTTTGTTTTGATTTGCTTGTCTAGCTTTTTAGTAATTAGGTACTGTAGCCTGCAAAGATGCTAAGAAGATACTATATAAGTGCACAGTTGTTTGTATTTTACCATAATTCATGTTTTCAGGCATTAGGTGAACTTCGCCGTTCCCGCTGACAACCTGATCTTCGAGATGTCGAGTAGAAGGTTAAGCTGATCGGAATTTCCTTGGAATTTCGCAAGCACGATCCCTTTGGTGAGTACTTAAAATAGAATGCTTTGCAAACGAAATTTCTTGGCTTAGGAAGGGGCTCTTTCTTTTGTGAGCTTTCTTAGCGTACGTATGCGTCAAAAAATGGTATTCTATTTTGTTTACTAGAATACACTTGACAGTGAGCATGGCTGAGAAGCCATTAGTATTAATGTAAATTGATTAGTAAATACTCATCCCCCCATTGTTTGCCATTGTTGGATATACAGTTCTGATCATTTGTTTCATTCATACTACTTCATCGTTATTCAGCACACGAGAAGCCGATGTACCTCAAGCTGGTCGCGATTCTCCACAAGGATTACCACCCTTGGAACTCTGGTGTGGTCTGTGCAATTACGGCTAGGAGGCCGCAAGGTGAGCAATCAGAACTATCCTGTCTTGGCTCAGCATACTGTACTGTATGATCATAGAGGGACACTAGCTGTATTTCTAGCGAAAGCTGGAGCTAAAAGCGATTAATGAGTATTCGTTTTTTCGGTCTTCATTTAAACATCGATTGGAGAGGATTACTGTAGGAGAAGAGGGATACAGTAGGTAGGCGTAATAAGTATTGGGCTTCCGTGAGTATGATAAATGACTATAAGAACAACTGGTGGGTACGCTATGTGATGTTGAAGGGAGAATAAGTTTGAACTAACCAGAAGTTATCCGCTTTTAGTTGTTTGTTATCCCAAAGCAAAGCTCGTTCTAAATTGGGGAGCGAAGGAATTTGAGTGTATGATTCTATAAAAGAAGTATATTGGTACATAGATCAAATAGTACGTCGGAAACGACGTAACCAGGGCACGTAGCACTATGAAAACTTAGATAATCATGGCACTTTGGTCGCTAATTTACGGTTTTATGCCAATATATACTGGTGTTCCAGCTCTGGTAAGAAGATCCAATTCCAGCCTGTCGGATGCTCGTGCGTATGGACTATCTTCGTGGACGACCGGGATAGGAAGAGTCTTCTCACTTATTTTTTGCCTTAGAACAAAAGCAGTTGTTGTTCACTCTTTGCTTCTGTCCTTCAATGTTTAGACCTCCATGTTCATCGTTGATAAAGGGTTTCTGCAGAGCGAAAAGGACGTTGAAGTGCGGCCACTAACTTGCGCTCCAGGAGACCGCCTCCGGTTTAAACAGAAATTTGTCTCGAATTATTTCGGCCCTGCTTCCCTTTAATGCGACTGATTGTAAGGTTGCAGCCCCATTCTGTCCCTCAAATCGCGTGTTATTCTTGCCTTGACCCCTGTCATGCCTATTATCACTTGTTCCCTTCTCGGTGTGACTATTGGTTCCCCCTTCCTCCTCCTCCTCTTCCCATCTGTCAGTCATTCCCTTCTCATCACAGTGACGGGTGTTGCTAGATGTCTATCTCTCTCTCTCTCTCTGTCTTTCATCCCTCCCTCTCCCGATTACCTTTCTCGCTCCATCTGTCCCCCCTCCCCTCCGTCCTAATCTCCCTCTTCATCAACAGTAAATCCGTCGCACCTCTCTCTGTCTTCTCTGTGTCTCGCCATCTACAAGGTCACTGTATGAAGAAGATATCTCCGAGAGAAGGCATAAGAGGGCTGGGAAGAGGAGAGAGGCAGTCTATACGATAATTGGCAGTCTGTCCAAGACTCTCTTTGAGTACCCGACTAAGTAGCACCTTACGTCACTCGTCTCTCACAACCAATGCTGTACCTAGACGGTCCAAACCTTAAATAGGGGGGGAAACTTTGCTCTCTCACCAAGCTGTCACTTTAGCGCCTAATTAGATACCCACATTTCACTTCCAATATTCCACTCCGGATAGGGCTTACTACGTTGCATGGCGAACTGCTGAGGATTTATCGTACTTGCTCTGCTAAGGAGCATTTCATTTCTCGAACCAAGCAATTATACGGTCAATTTTTGACTAACAGCTACCCTGCTCATCTCGTGTTGGGTAAAATGCTTAAAACTCTCAGTCGTAATCCCTCTATCTCCTACAAATATGGATTAGCCTCTGCAGACACAGTAAGACTCCTATTAGAGTGATATACCCTTTCCTCTCCCCTTCTCTCCTACTCTCCCACGCTCTATCCTCTCTCTCACCTTATTCCCAACCTATTCCCTTGCACTATGCTCATTCTCTCACAACTTTCTCCCTTTGCCATGCTCACGACTTCGCCTTTATTCTTCATATCTCGCCGTCTTATCTTCTTTTTATCGAAATATTCAATGGATGGATACAGGTACCTTAATTTTCCTTTTAGTGGGACATTTTTGAATACAGATTTTGGGTTATTCAAAATCATAGCACTAAACTGGGCTAAATCTTTTTTCCATAATATATCCTCTATACCTTAGCCTCACTCGGGGTCTCCACTGAGGAGCCTCCGCCCCGAGTGGTGGCATGACCGTCTGGCGGTAGGAGGCGAAACAGTCATGCCTCTCCTTAGGTAGATATGCTAAGCTTCATTTCTATATCTACTCTATACCTTAATCTTTCCCTTCTTTAAACATATTCAAATTACACCCTATCATATGACGGGAGTGTAGTCCGAGTAGGAATAAGGTGCGGAACTTTTCGCCAATATTCGCGCTTTGTTATCATGGACTTATACATTTTCCGCAAAACCGGTCATTTACATTTAGCGTGCTTCAAAGCCGGCTCGCCTAGGCCGCACGTGAGTATAGGGACCGAGACCGAGGAAAAGGGGATGATCCTCCGCGATTAGGCAGCGATTAGCCTGCTCAGCCATCGTGAGTATTACGCATGCACACACCCCGTGGATCATCCCGGCAGGGAGGCATGTGCGGAACGCTCTACCCTCGTAATCCCCGTAATTCTCTCGTAAGCCCCTCTCCCTCACCCCGGTACCTGCTAACACCCTTCTTGCAAGGTGCCCTCCCCCTCCCGATTACCTGCCAACTCCCTCGTAGTTCCCTCGCTCGCTCACTCTCCCTGCAGAGAACCCGCTGAGTAAGCGGGTAAGCGATAGGAATCGTTCCATTATCGGAGTGCCATCTTTGGAGGAGAGAGGAAGAGAGACAAGAAAGGAAAGGGGACCTGCCATCTATACACGCTATCCGATTAGGACGGGGTCAGTCGCTTAGGAATAGAGCACTCCATGCAGGTCTTTTTGACCAATACGTCTCGCTGCTGCTTTTGGTGACGAGACGCGTCGCGGTTGTAAGTGATGCATGAAACATCAATACATCAAAAAGACCCGAATGGAATGCTCTACTCTTTACCTCGCTTTCCCGCCCGATTACCTCTTAAGAACTTCTCGTCTCTCGATCGCAAAGTAACTGGTAACACGATTAGTGTGCAGAGTACCCAAGAGAGGGAGAGAGAGAGAGTGTCTGTTTGGCAATGCAAGTAGGCACTCTCTTCCTGTGTTTATGTACACGGGAAGGGTTCGCGAGAGGGCTGAGGGAGAGGAAACTACGAGGGTCTTGAGAGAGGTAAGAGGCATCTTGAGAGGTAACTGCCGGCTAGAGAGGGAGTGAGTGCCCTATAGAGGGAAAGAGATGCACTTGAGTCGCGATCGAGTGGTCGGTGTGTAGTAGTGTCGGTGTCTCCCGTATTACTCCGTATAAATCCTTCTCTACCGGTTCTCTCTCTCCCCTCCCCTCCTCTCCTCTACTTCTTTTTTCACTTACTCCCTACAGAACTCTCTCTCTCTCCGATCTCTTGACTCGAGTCTATCCGTGTCACATCTATTTCCAACCATACAATCTCATTACCTCTGCATCATTTGTATTCATCACATGCACAAGACTACAACCGTCATGCTATTCTATTATGTCATTACTCTTTATAATCTACTCCGTGATCAGTTTACCTTGTAGCGCTATAACGTTTAAGCTATTCAACAGTCAACTATGTTATAGAGAAACCATCTCAACCACCCGAATCCCCCAATCTCCCCATCTCCCTTCATACCCTTCCCCACCGTTCCTTCCCCCATCTCTTCCTCTCCCCTATCTCCCCCTCATCTCCCCCCCCCCTTCCTTCCTGTACTAATCGTGTCATCTCTCTCACCGGCTCGACTAACTTCCCTAATCTGTTTATTCCCTCCCCCTCCTTAGTATTACGCAGCAAACCTATTCACAGAGGACAATGCAGCGCGGCTCTCCCTTGACGCAACCACCGTATTATACTCTATCCATGATTAAAAGAGCAGATGAATAATAGCTGTTATGGATGAGCGGGTAATGTGACTCTCTGACGTTAGTGCGCAAATCCTATCGGAAGATGAGTGGATGGTCATGTGACTCTCATGTCTCATTATATCATACTGTAGTCTTGCTTCTCTAACTACCGTAGTAACTTAGAAAAATGTATTTTTGCAGTATTAGTTTCCAGAACCCAGTCAATCGAGTGCGACTATCGAATAGGTCTATTACACGTTCTCTCCACAGCTCACACTCTGCATTCGCTTGTGTTCTCTGTGACGACGCGTTTATGAATGGCATGTGAAACGTAGCCATCAAAAGAAGTCTCGTGTAGAACTCTATTGGTAACCGCTCTTTGATCCCTTCTCTAGATCTGTATCTGATCATTCGTTATCCAATGGCTCAGCACGTCTGTTCCCCCTCCCCTCATAATCCCTCTGTCCTCATCCCCCCTTCATCCCCTCCTGTTCTTCTCACCTCTATCGGCGTGCCCTCTTTAATACCCTTCCCCTCCTCCTATCTCCTTTCTTTAATGATGCCTCCCTGCTGCGAGTGCCACACATTGTTAGCGCGCGTATTAGCCCTCTGTCCTTCCCCCTTTACCTCCCTCTCCCTCCCCCACAATGTTCTAAATGCTAAGCGAACGAGCCAAAATGCTCGGGAGAGATGTTTTCCGTGCGAGAGCTCCTACCGAAATCAGGGTTAATTTTCGGCATCTCGTTTGCTTAACATTTACGCTGCTGTCTCAGAACATTGTGTCCCTCTCGCTCTTACCTCCTAACCCCCTCCCCCTCCCCCCTCTACTGTCCATCTGCCACGCTCTCCTCTCTTCGCAGTGCCACCGCACTCGTGTAGTGTCATCTCTCTCCTTCCCTCGCTCATCTCTTCTTACAGTATACTCTCTTTCTCTTCTCTCCTCTTTCACTGCAGATTCAATTTCGCTCCCTTTCCTTCTTGCACTAGTCTACAGCCTCTTTTTGTGTCTTCCGTCCAACCTGATCATTCGCAAAGTGCACTAATTGAGTGCAAAACAAGCAACTTTTTTTTGTAAAACACACTTCTTCAAACTTATGATGTTACCATAGCATAGTCGCTATATTTCGGAAACAGCATTTTATTCATGCCGGTGGATAGGCTCAATTAGGGTACTACAATTAGTGTTAGAGTAGGTACAATATCGCGACTCTTGCGCAATGTTTGCCTCTGTTGAAAACCGTGCCAATGTTGACGCAGAGGTTAGCTGGGCACTACGAGGATCGATAAGAATAGCGATAGGAAAAGCACAGTAGAGTATGCCGTTCGGGTAGTTGAGGGTCTATGCTTCACCCACCACCGGAGAAGAAGCCGCGGGTTCACTATCTGCTGGTCATGACATACACCCTTATACTTTGGGGGCGAAATATTGAGAGTATTCCAAGTCGCTATTATGCAAATGTGTCTTAATTTACAAAGAAGACCTCCGAATGCAGTGCTCTAAAGAAGAGGAATGAATGGGCGATTGGGTAAGAGGGAGGGATTGCCTGTCGCTCTCCTCTTTAGATGAATGAATGACTCAATGGACCCCCCATTACTGTCGTCGTTCCTGTCCCCCCCCCCCTTTTAACTGTACCGAGCACACACACGTCCGAAAATGGGTGGGTTGTGAGGGAATTAGGAGGTAAGAGTCAGTTAGGGGGTAGTTGACGGGTAAAGAGCGGAGGGAGGGAGGGCGGAATGGAGAGAGGTTATAGTGCATGTTTACCCACGCACAGACGTTGATCTCCCTCTCCCTTCTCTTGTATTAGTGTCTTCCGAGATAGAGTGAGAGCTAGGGGTCTCTTCACACGATATGCGCACACATACATACAGAAAGCACCTCTCTGTCCCCCCTCTTAACCCCCCCTTCTGTCCATCTGCAATCCAATCTCTCTCTCTCTCCTCTCCGATTTCCGGCTGTGCACTGACACTCGTCCAATCATGATGTTCTTCACACGAACAGAATGGGGTTGGCCGAGGGGAGCGAGAGAGAGGGTGTTAAGAGGTAGTTAAGAGGGAATGAGGGTGGGGGGATAGTTAAGAGGTATTTGACGAGTGTCAATATCTCTCTCTCTCTCTGCTAATCACCCCCCTCTCGTCTCTTGTAAATATGTCAGCCTCCTCTTAACTAGCGCTTCTTGCTTCGTTCGTGGCGGGCTTGATAGATATCCGACCCGTGCAACTAAAAAGTCAGAATGGTATCGTGGCACACTAACAAAATGCCAAGATTCCACCTGGAATCTTGGCATTTTGTTACTGTGCCAAAATACCATTCTGACTTTTTACTCCCACGGATCTTTTTATTCAACTATATATAGTCTAGCTGTTCGTCATTAGCCGGCGTTCTGAGACGATCTAATTCCAGGCTTCTAGCAAGCTCCGTTTGCATCATACAAGCTGATTCGTGGCCTCGTATTAGTTGGAATCAGTTATTAGCTACCCCCCTCTCATTCTCCATCGCACCCCTATCCCCCTTACACCCCTGTTCGCCCCCCATCACCCCTATTCCCCCGTATTCTCTTTCCCATAACTTGTCGCTGGTTCCTTTGTACTCGCACGCGAGACAACGATGAGCAAACATGCGATGGTCACTGATGATACGGGAGACACACTCGCTGACCTTTCTCTCTCTTAGCTGCTAAGACTCCCTCTCCCTCCCGTTCACCTCCTAAGGTCCTCTCCCTCCTCTTTGTAGTCTAGAAAATCAGAGCGTGTAATTCGCGATTTCCGCCGCTACGATGCTTAGCGAATTATTTTTCACGCCTTGATACGATATCATTCTAATCCAAGACAAGATATCTGGAACGTGAGATCAGTACCTCGTAGAGTCTCGCGCAGTACACAGTAGAAGATGATTAAAACATTTTAGGAGGCAGCGGAATCGGTTTAAAATTATTACCGGAACGATTATATCTTCCCTTTTTCTCTACTATGCCTGCTAAGACTCTATCCCTCCCCTTTCACCTGCTAAGACTCTCCGGCTCCCGATTACCTCTCCCGCCTCTCATCCCCCTGTCCGCCCATCGGATGCCTTTGACCAAGAGCTAATCTGTGCGTTCTTGAGAGCGAGGAGAAGAGGGAGACTCGAGTGGGTCCTCGAGAGAAGAGAAGGAAGGGAAGGAGGAGGGAGATGAGTCCGCGTTATTGTGAGGAAAGAGAGTGTCAAGGTAGAGAGAGAGAGGGTTAGGAGGTAAGAGGGAAGAGGGAGATAGAGACTCCTTGAGCTACCTCCTCCCATCCATCCCATTTGCCATGTATTGCTCGTCTCCCCTCCTCCTATTCCCTTCCCCCGCTGACAGTCTGTCAGAGCGGGTCAATCATATTCTATTGAGCCATGCAAAGGGTTGAGGGGGGGGGGGGGTAAGACGAGCGATAGATAGACTCGGGTTACGGGGTGATGAAGGGAGGTCTAAGGAATATGGGTAAAGACGGGAGCCACAGGGCATTATATGTAGTCTAGAATAGCCGCAGGCATAGATCGCGATTCCGGCGCTTCGGTATTGCTAGTAAGATAGTAGAGGTTTGCAATCGAGTCCTTTTGATGCTTACGTTTCATGCATCATTCACAACCGCGGCGCTTCTCGTCACCGAAAGGAATGAAACATATTAATCAAAAGGACTCGATTGCCGATCTCTCTATAAGATAGAAAGGACTTCTTCAAATGCTATTTATCTAGCTATAATCGTCTACCAATTACACAGCTAGAGCTTGCCAAAACAGTTCGCGAACTCTTTCCCAGCCCATTCACTCTACTTCTCCGTAATACCGCGTAATGCCTCGTTGATCCCGTCCTCCTTTATCCCTCCGGTCCACCTTCATTCATATCCCCCCTCCCCTGTAAAGTACAGTCTGTCTCTTCATCTTGTTGACCGTTTACCTACTATTCTCCGAACGTCCTCTCCCCTCTAATCCATTCATAGCCTGCCCTATCATAACTCCTCCCACCCCCTTATTCTCCGTCGCTAAGCCCCGCCCACTTCCCTCTCAATCCTTTTCTCTTCGTTCTCCTTTCATAGACACTTGGTTGCTTTCCCCCCTCTCTTTGCCTCGTCTCACACGCGAGTCCTTTTGTTTTGTACGCCGCAGCCCTCTCTCATGTCAACCCGACCTTTTCCCTCGTAGTCTCTCTGTCTCCCTCTCCCTCTCATCTCGTAACTCTCTCCTTCTCTAGAATATTACCTCCTAACTCTCTCTACCTCGTAGTCTCTCCCTCTCCTTCTCTGTTACCTCGTAACTCTCTCCCACTATTTGCTCTACTCCTACAGAGTGTAAGCGCGTTCTTCACTCTCTCTCTCTCTCTCGCATTCTGTTTTTTCCTTCGCCTAATCTCGTATTACATCGCACGGCTTCCGTATTTAGCTCAATCTCTCCCTCTATTCCCTCGTAGCCCCCTCTCCCTCGCCTTTATAGTAGAGAAAAAGGGAAGATATAATTGTTCCGGGCGTATCTCAGATTCCGGTGCCTCTAGCGCCATCATATCAGCTCCAAATATAGCTCATGCCAAAGTCCCTCTTTATGGTGATCTCAAAACGTATTCGCTCTCTGATATCGCTGATTCTGGGTTAGAATGGCATTGCTTCAAAGTGCGAACAATCTGCTAAACAGCGCGCAACTCGTAAAATCGAATTATACGTTCCGATGTTCGCCACTATACCTGCCTCGCTCCCTCGTAACTCCCGCTCAATTCCCTTGTATGTATCCCCTCTCCTCCGTCCCTTCTGTCACCTTTCCCTCTTCCGTTCTCTATGCACACACACACACACATACACATCTCTCTCAGCGATCCGTGTCATTGAGCTCGCCCTTCTGTATTAGTTCCGTGAGAGGGAGGGAAGACGGAGAGAGAGTTACGAGGGAGAGACGGTTAGGAGGTAAGAGGGAAGAGAAGGAGAGACCCTCGTCCCCCCCCTCTCCCCCTCTAATACGATTAGTCGTGTATGCTCAGCCTCCCATAACTCGGTAGTGCTAATAGAACGGAAGGAGAGCGAGAGGAGGAACATCAAAGGGAGAAGAGGGAGCGAGGGATGAGAAGTGAGAAGGGTTTGATG
Source organism: Micoletzkya japonica (assembly GCA_900490955.1). Taxonomy (NCBI): domain Eukaryota; kingdom Metazoa; phylum Nematoda; class Chromadorea; order Rhabditida; family Diplogasteridae; genus Micoletzkya; species Micoletzkya japonica. The sequence goes on along the minus strand of LS898827.1, from coordinate 100,740 downwards.
GAAGCAGAGAGAGAGCGAGTTATAAGGCACTTGGCAGGTATACACATATAACCGTTCCGCTGTGTAGCGTCGATTCCAGTGCCTTACAGAGTGCGCTAATCAACTTGTAGTGTGTACTATGTGGAAAATCTAGGCGTTACTGGTCCCAAAAGCTATCCGTTTTCTCGACACCTTATCGTGGAATGAAATGGCGTCGTTACAAAGCGTGAAAAAAGTGAAAAATTCGCTAAACACCGTAGCGGTGCAATCACGATTTATACGTTCCGCTTTTCTAGACTAGAAGAGAGAGAAAGGAGAAGGAAGAGTAACAACCCTCCCTCGTACCATAAAACTTCTTTACGACCCGGCCAAAAGACTTCCGTTATGGTCGTTTCGTCTGCTGTCTTTAGGAGTCTCTCTATCCCTCTTACCGCCTAACACTCCCTCCCTCTCCCCTTTTACCTGCTATAAGACTCCCTCTCCATCTCGCCTTTACCTCCCAACACCCTCTCTCTCTCTCCATTCCTTGTTGACCGATCATTTTCCACCTGCTTGTCCCTTTGTGTGAACGCGAATCATTCATGCGTATCCCCCCTCTCCCCCCTCTCCCTGCTTTAGTCTACCTCTATGCTTTCTCCCCCCAACCTCTCAATCATCCCATCCCTCTTCTTCTTCTTCTTCTTCTACCCTCGTAATCTCATATATTCCTTCTCTCACTCTTTTCCCTCTATATCCTCTTTCCCCCTTCTTCTTCTTCCTTCTTTTCTTCTTTCCTTCTCGTCTCTCATGATCTATGGCCACTTCTCTTGCCGTCGTCCGTTCAGACTTTTCCCTCTCAACTCCCTCTCCCCCTCCCAATTCCCTCGTAACTCTCTCCTCTCCCCGTCCCCCCCTCACAAGAACGCATTACTTATTCACGCGCAATTTTCCCCCTTCTCTTCCCTTCCCTTCTCCCCTCCCCCTTTTTGAGCTGCGCTCCACAGAGACAGCGAATCGCTGAGACGGAAAAGAGGAGGCTATTTCCCTCCTCTCCGCTCTCCCTACCGTTTCTCGTCGCTCTGTTCCCTCCCTCCAGCTGTCTTCACAATGTATCTCCCCCCCTTCTCTTCCCTTCTGTCATCCCACCACATCCCTCGTCTCCCCTCATCTCTTTATTATGCACAATTAGTCTTCATGGGGATTGACCCCCCCCCCTCGTTTATCTCCCCTTCTACCCCCGTATCGGCTTATGTGCACCCCTGTTTGCACCCCTAATTACACCCAACCCTTACCCGACTCCCCTCAGCATCCCCTTTACGCTGTAGGTAATACATATTTATAGTTCTTGGACATACGATAGTGAATTATTATTTTGCGAGTTCCAGGCTAATACACCGTTTGGGGTATTAGCCATTCATTCTCTCTGTCCCCGTCGCGAGTGGTCGGGTCTCCCAGTCGTCTCTCAATCAAGAGCACCCCCTCCCGCATGTTCAATCACGGGCAGAAGAATTGATCCTTCTCCATAACGATTTGGCGCTCGGGAGAAGTATGCGCCAAACGAGGATCAAGAGGACTACTCAAGATCTCTCGGCACCTCGGACTGAGTGAGTTGTTTTGAAGAAGATTCGAAGTCTCTGACCTCTCCCATCTATATCAAGCAACCACTCCTTTGGAACCTCAGCCAATGTTAGTCCTGATAAAGGTGATAAACCAGAAACCAGAAACACCGTTTTCAGGACTATCAGTGGTGGATTGGGGCCCAACAATGATCATTGTTATTTATTATAAAAATATTATTATATATGTATATCCTCCTCTCGTTATTTCTCTCCAACTATTTACCCCGATCTGTGCCCTTGTCTCTCCCTTCCCCTATCAATTTATAGCCGCGACCCTTTTTACCACCGCCGCAAAGGGAAGCGAAGAGCGATAAGAGAGGCGGTCTGCTAAGTAGAGATTATCAATCAGTCAATCCCCTCTTCCCTACACAGGCTTGGTCCTTATCATGTTTACATATTAGCGCAGCCAGATCGGTTGCTTTTTCGCCATTTTTCATGGTCATTATTGCATGATTACCCGCAAGAAATGAAAGCGGTTTGCCAGCGCTAATAGAGCAGGAGTCTCTAACAATACGCAGAGCACAGTGTTCTAAATGTTAAGCGAACGACGAGCCAAAATGCTTAGAATACGGTGTTTTCCGTGCGAGAGTTCCTACCGAAATCAGGGTTATTTTATTTTTCGGGGCATCTCGTTCGCTTAACATTTTCACTGTTGCCAGAACACTGTGAGAGCTCATCACTCAATCCCTTTCCCTATCCCCCCACAGCATTCCAAGCGTCATAATAGCGAATAGCGGTTTTCGCGCATAGGATCCGATCGTGTAAGCGAACCAGTGAACGAAAAATTATGAATTTAAAAACTTAAGCTTTCAGCTATGCATTCAACATGTTCTGACAATATGGTGTTGATAGGTTCAGCTATTCTTGAGAAAATTCAAAAATAATGGCCATTTCGCTATTAGACACATTCTTCACCGGGCGGAATGCTGTGCCCCCCATTTGGTCCTTATACGGTATATTAAAAAGATAAACAAATGTAATATATCACATTTGTTTACCCGACTCTTCTTGACGCTACAATCCTAGGTAATTTCGTACTTGCTGACCCTTCTTTTTATACTCTCTCTCCTTCTCTTCTCCAAAGCGTGTGGCTATGCAAATCGGTGAAGACATTCGGTAGAATGGCTAGATTGTTGCCCTATTTTCCCCCGGACTTGACAACGATAAAAGCTTATTAGGGGGATATTAGGTACCTGCTTACTCATAGACCATACCGTAATGGAACACACCGTAACGAACTTTGCCTAATTGAGTCTCCGCTAAATGGAATGAAGGAGTGTTCGCGGTTTGTTACGGTCTGCCAGCCAAATATCGCGCGGTCTGTGGTCTCTGTCTGTCCCTGTCTCTCTAGGACTTTCTCAGCTCCTCTCCCTCTCTCTCCTCTTCTCTCTGCCGCGCCTCCCTTCTTTCCTCTATACATAAAAATTGCGCTTTTAGCAAGCTCTCTTATCTTATGAACTCTACTGTGTCATTGCCTGATCGTAACACTGCCTTGCTATTTAAGTGTGGATAAATCAATTCTCCCTCTTAACTCCCTCCCCGCTCCCCACTCTCTCTGTGCCTTCGGGAGCTAATCCTTCTTCTCACTTTTTGCCCCTGTCCCCCCGTCCCCCTCCTCTGCTCAGTCACATCCTCGTTTCGCGTCGGTTTTTGTCGCCCAAGCGGTAGGCGGGAGGAGGGGGGAATGAGAGGGAATCGGGAGGGCGAGGGAGTGTTACGAGGGAAACCGGAGAGAGAGAGAGAGAGAGAGAGTTACGAGGTAATAGGGAGTAGAGCGTGCCATTCGGCTGTCTCTTTGACCAATATGTTTTATCGCTTTTGGTGACGAGACGCGTCGCGGTTATGAATGATGCGTGAAACGTATATAGTGGATTAAAAAGATCCCCGTCGGAAAATCATTCCGAATATAAGGCGAGAGAGTGTGCGCAAATGTGAGAGAATTAGACACTCATTCTGGAACGGAAGAAACTGATGGATCGCCGTTTATTCCATTTATTCCACTTTACCTCAAAAAGACCCGAATGACATGCTCTATAATAGGAAGGGAGAGGGAACCTTAGAAGGGACGAGAGAATTTCTATTCAAATCCCTTCAAGCGGTTCGATTTCTCTCCTCTCCTTCGCTCTCTTTTCTTTTCCCTTCAATACGATTGTCAAATGGAATTTACGTTCCGCTGCGCGTAATGGGATCATTCAAGGAAGGGGGAAGAATGGGCGAATAGGGGGGGCGGGGGGACATTGTCAGAGAGTGACAGGACTGACATATGTCATCCTGCCAGAGGGTCATGTCATTGATCTGTCAGAGAGTGACAGGACTGACATATGTCATCCTGCCAGAGGGTCATGTCATTGATCTGTCAGAGAGTGACAGGACTGACATATGTCATCCTGCCAGAGGGTCATGTCATTGATCTGTCAGAGAGTGACAGGACTGACAT